>OU343224.1:367375665-367499467 GCA_910596185.1 Chrysanthemum makinoi
TTCGTGAGGCCTTATTTCTTTTTGGAAGCAAAATTAGGTCTGCGCTCTAATTCTTTTCTCTTCACCTTTATTTAGCAGTACACAAAGGGACTTTGTACAATTTAAGTGGGGGCCGGGAGTAAATTGTCTCTTGAACTTTATTTGCCCTCGTTTTTCCTAGTTTATTTTGAAAAATTGCCATTTTTAAATTTTGACATGTTTTCTTGACCTAACTAGATTAGACCTTAGAGAGCACATATAACCCTTGATATGGTGGGATTAGCCTTATCGATTCAAAAATTTTACCCCAAATCCACCAAATTATGAAGTCTTGGGTAGCTTGTAAACTTTAGAACTTGGCCTTTGCATCATTTGAGAATACATGATGAGTATGTTGGAGTTAGCTCGATGTATTTGGACTTTTAAGTTTAAGAAGCCGATATTATAGGATTATCACCCAAATAGCTTACCATTGTGTGTCTATCGATTAGTCACCTCGACTTCTCGACCCGCATGTGAAACCCTTTGTTTGTACTCACCTTTGGTGCAAGATACCCCTAGATACACGATCGAGCCATTCCTTTCATTTTGTTAACCGATATATTGTTTCGATACACCCTACACCTAGCCTACCACGTAGTCTTTATTTGTGATTGGGAAGTCATAATTTGCCTAAGTTCAGGTTCAAGTGGAAAGGTTAGGGAATCAGCGTTGATGACATATTCTTAAGATCATTGAAGACCCACCCGAATTCCCATTGTTCATCTCAAGTGGGGGATGTTATGTTTAGTTGTTATGTTTATGTTGAAAAAAAATAATAATAAAAAATGTGTGATTAAAAAAATAAAATGTTATTCAGTTTATTGTAAAGTGCGATGTTATAAGCACTATGTTATGAGCTTAATATAGATTTAGTATCGAGGAGGCCACCTCGGTCACATTTGAAAATTGGAGTTGGTAATTGCGTAGCAGTTGAAGAAAAGGTAGTGTGCCCATCATGACGTCCTCTAATGACACATCTACCTAGTACATCATGATCGGTTTCTTAACTTCAAAGCTTGAACTTTGGGCGGACGGTAAGTGGTGATGACTTGGTTATAGATTTAGACTATTTGCTTAATTTTTATTTTACACCATTTATATATTCCATGTCTTATCCTACCCTTTAGTCATGAAGCGTGTCTAGGTGATGCGACAAGATATCTTTGGTGTCTTGGCCATGGATTTGGTCATGTATCATTGATTTTGTCCACTGCGCCGTGACATGTTAGTAATGACAAATCACCCTTAATACGTGTATACCCATATTGCCTGAAGAATTGTTTTGTCCTTAAGTCTAGTGGTGGAGATTTGTGTAACCGCCAAGTTTATGATAGAATACATGCTATGATTGTGCGATTGAGTGATCACGAAGCTGACACTTAGAATATTTGAGAGATTTGAGTGTTTAAGTTCCCATTTAAGTGAGGTGTTAGGCTTTGTTTTTATTCTAGTATAAAGGATTTGTAAACTTGTATTTTCAGTAATGAGAGATATCTTTTAGGAATCTATCTAATAAGGTCTACTTGAGGGCAAGTAGAGTTCAAGTGGGGGAATATTTGATAACATAAAATAATCTGAATATTAAGTGTCAATTTCCCATAATGCCTGTAATTTATATCATTTATATGGATTTTCGCTTGTTTTCCATTATATTTCACTTTCAGGTAAATTACGAGCATTGGAGCTAAAGAGACGCGGAATTAGAGATTTTATTGAAGATTTATCATAGTATGCTCACTTTGAAGAATTCGGCGTAACTCCTTCTCTCAGCATTCGCGTAACTCAGCGTGACTCGAAAACCAACTTATCGAAGATTACGGCGTAACTCTCCCAAAATTACGTCGTAACCATATCAGGTCAAAATGAGGTTCCGCGGTGATAATTCGCCGTAACTCATGCATCAACTGCGTAACCATGATTTATTGAAGATGACGTAACTCCTTCACGAGGTTACTGCGTAACCACATTACTAGTGCAATTTACGAAGAATTATATGTTAGTAACTATTTTATTAATTCACGCCACCTAAGATCGGCCTATAAATACCATGATTTCCGGCATTTCAAAGCATCCCATTTCACACACAACAATCGAGCGTGAAGAAGCCCAAGCGGATCTAGAGGAGCATACATAGCTATTTTCAAGGAGAAATCACTCCCTACGATAAGCATTAGCTTTTTATCTTTTCTTTACTTTCGATTCATGTATTTTGTAACATTAAACATTGAATTGATTTGTATGATTAATATGAGTGGCTAAGCACCTCTTAGTGTTTGGCCTTTATTATGAATTCATAATTTTTTGTTTTGCGTTTACATTGCTTCGGTATAATTATTTCTAAGTGTATGCATGCATAGTTTATTGGTAGCTACCCTTGGTTTGGTAGTTTTGAATGGCGGTAGAGGCTAGTTGCTTAGGAGATATGACCTATTGACCCTAAGTGAGTAGTGAGGCGGGAAGGGTAAGATATGACCAAGCGGCGACCCTACACTTGTGCGATTTGACAAACCGATCACCTACGTTTGGATGAACTTAAGAATCGGGGGTGTCTAAGATGCTAAGCCCGAGAGCACTCACTATTATAAGTCTAGCATGTGGAACTTAATGACGCTTAGGGGACAAGGAACAATGGACTTATGAGGGGACACTTACTCCGATGGCTCTTTCTTGATAGGTAAGGGGCAATGACCAAATCTTGTCCTCGGACTTTGACCCCACCTGAAGTATATGGAAGCAATTAGACGTAAACACTACTAGCTAGGATGAGTAACTAGGTTAGCACCACTCTCCTCTATTGATCACATCCTTTTCCTTTATTTGCTTTAGTAGTTAATTAGTTAATTTCTTATTAAAATCATATTAAAATCTGTGACACCTAGACTTAGTATCGATCCACACGCTCTTGTGGCGACCTCGGTTTTACCGAATACTACACTACGATGCGGCCAGAAGTACACTGCCGTTAGTGCATTAGGGTAGACCATAGGTATAACGAGTAATTATAAATATTAAAACCTGGTCAGTAAAACCTGCATCATCTCTCCATATAAATAGGTTTCTAGATCTTCAGAGCAAACACCATTGAAGCTAACTCCAAATCATGAGTGGGGTAGTTCACCTCATACAGCTTCAACTGTCGCGAGGCATATGCAATAACCTTTCCGTGTTGCATGAGGACACATCCAAGGCCTTTCCCAGACGCGTCACTATAAATCTGAAAACCTCCGGTCCCCGAAGGTAATGTAAGCACTGGAGCAGAAACCAATCTCTGCTTCAACTCTTCAAAGCTTTTCTCACGCTCATCACTCCAAACAAACTTTTCACCTTTCTGCATCAACTTTGTCAGAGGCAAAGCTAAACATGAGAAACCCCGACAAATCAATGATAATAGCCGCTAAACCTAGAAAACTCGAACCTCGGTCAGTGAAAGTCACCGGCCATTTGAGTGACCTCAACCTTTGCCGGATCCATTGTAATACCATTAGCAGAAACAACATGGCCTAGAAATGCCACCTGACTCAACCAAAACTCGCATTGTGACAACTCGTAAATTCCTCGATGTGTCGTAATCGGAGAAATGTCAATTAGAGCGATCGTCTGATTTAATTTGAGTTCACGAGTGCATATTTTATATCGTTTTTATTGGAAATAATATTTTAAAGGCGTTGGTAACTCGTGTCATGAATCATTCGTTTACTAGGCTAAACGAGTCTCGAGCTTAATATTATGTAAGATTTAAGAAGTTTCATCTAGGGTCCTTGGGATAGTTTACATCTCCGCCCCTAGAGTTCCAATTGAACAAGTTTGGTCCCTCCTGACTATATAAATACTCCACATCTCTCACATTATCTCATTTCACCATATTTCTTTCTCTCTCTTAAAAACACACACCACCCATAAACTCTCTCTCTCTACAATAAATTCCGGCCACCCATTTTAGGGTTCCAGCGCCGTCACAATTTTCGGCCAAATTCCGGCCATCACCAATATTTACACTGCCTATCCTAGATGATAGATCAAGACCTCTTGGTTCTATTTTCATGCTACTGTAGCTAACTCTCCTACACGCACCCTAAATCTAGTTTTCTAGATTCAAAATTTAGGGTTTCGTTTTAGGGTTTGTATGGTATAATAGGGATAGAGTGATGGTCACAAATAGGGTTTGTTTGAAGATTATCGGGACGTTGGTAGCATGCCACCGCCGCCATAGTGGTCGCGTCCACCACAGCCGCCACGGCTGTGGTCACCACCACTCCACCGTCGCTCTTTTTCTCTCTCGTCTCTTGTATTTCTCGTCGTTTGGTAAGTCGAAAACTTGATAACCCTTTCTTTTGATTTCCTCTTTTGTGATAAAAACCGGTTAGTAACCGGTTTTGGTTGATGTTTTCGTGGAAACATTTGTTTAAAAACAGTTTATAAAATATTATGACTCGTGTGGTAAGCAAATCAAATGGTTCATGTGTTGTGTTGGTCGTGAGTTGAGAGGGTCATTTTAAGACTCTTGATTTTAGAAATCATATCTGAATTAAAAACGGGACATCTTTTAATGAATTGATTTTCGTGTGGTAAGGACAAATAAAAATGTTTGTGTGAATTGGTGGAAAGTGTCTCGAGTCTTGTTTTGGAGCTGGGATTTGTGAAATTTATAGGAAGTTACATCAGGTTTGGAACTTTAGATTTAGTTGTGTGAAACTTGTGCAAGAATGAGTAAATCATGTTATGAGTGTTGCATGTTTGTGAGATTGTCCAAAAATCAACCAAGGGTATAGTTACTACTTACTTTGACTCGTTTTACAAAACAAATTGAGAAAAGGATCCTTGGTCGGTTTGACGTCAAAATTATACAAAGAGGTGCGTGAATAATTGCTTGAATGCGTAAGTTGAGTTTGGCAGTGTTGAAATTGAGTAGTGTTTGTGTGCATAAGGTGTAAACAGGTCACCCGCCCAAATTTTGGTACGTTTGGGTTGAATATGGGCTACAGCCCATTGGTTTTACAAGGGGGTGTTTGTTTGGTATGAGTTGCAAGCCCACATAGGGTTTGGTCTACTTGTTAAAGAGTTTTATTTAACAGATATAGTGTCTCATTTTCTTTGCTATTGAATTTACAAACTAACTTCGTGTTAGCTCTTGTGATAATTGGTACTTAATGGATTCGGAAACTGGAACTGTAACTTGAGAGTTAACGTCTCGGATACTTAATGGGATTTGAATATTGTTGGACTTGGTCATTTATTTGAACATTTGGATTTGTTATTGGATTTGCGATATTGGACATTGGACTTATTGGACACTTTGTGACTTAACGATATAATATATTAGACTCTAATAGAATTTAATATATTAGAACCATAAAAACTATTCAATAAACTCAAGCTAATAATTACGTGAATGATAACGACACAAAAATTTATAAATAATGTAACTTCAAACTTGGTTTATTTAAAGTCACGATGACTTGGGAATGTTATATAGATGGATGTGTTATGCCGAAATTTATAGAAACATTCTAAGTTATTCTTTTAAATTTCAAATCTCTTTTATCGTTATAAAACCCGAGAATTCTAAACAAGTGTTCTTTTAAGTGATAAAACATTTATTGTTTGAATTTCCAATTTCAAACTTATCATTGTTTATAAAACAATTGTTTTACACAAGTTATTTGGGAAAATGGGTAAATGTCGAAAATTACCAATCAACTTACCGTCTTTGCATAATTATGTGTCTTTAGTTCCCCGATTACTATGGATTTGTCTACTCGAGTTGAGTCTGGGTCAATTCTTATTAACTATTCCCCATAATATTAGGATATATATTATGTCCTGGTATGAGTTATGTTTGGCGTGAGTTATATCTTTGGTGTGAGTTAAATTTTGGTATACTTTTGGCGTGAGTTGTATTTGGAGTCTATGTTTCTTACCACCACACGAAACGTTAAAACTAAACTTTTGAGATATTGATTATAAACTTTTGGGAACGATAATGGACTTTTGAAAGTAACGACATGAATGATCCACGAAAACTACAACACATTACTTTCTATTGATTTCTTTATCGTATGAGCCGTATTGTAAGAATATTGTTTAAGCATTAGGTTGCGTCTCAACTATTCTATTGTACTCATCGTACATTCTTTTGGATGCCATGGAGATTAACTTTAGATGCCAGTCGTGTCAATAGTGAATAGTGCGTTGTTGTTCCGTGATTTCCTGTTATCTTCCGCTAGTATTTATTAGTGCATTCTTTGTGGCTAAGGTGAGTTTCATATAGCCACTTTTATCTACGTTTTAACTATGTTTTGAACTATTTTGGGGTGAGAATCATGCTTTCTTTGTTTTGATGTTAAAACTATTTGGATTTGCTTATATGCTCGTTTTTAGATAGATGTGTGGTAGTTGTTGCCTTAGTTTTTTGCCATTGCCTAACTAAGAATAGACTTCTACATCGACCTAGTCCGGGGTTTGCAATTGTTCTAGATTTTGCCACGGTCTTTGGACTAGAGTCGCGTGGCCCGAAATCCTGGATCACGGGATATGATTGGAGATCCGGGTAGGATCATGTGTGAAAGGTATTTATCTATCTTAGGTCTTGCATAGCAAATCAACTCTTACAGGGTCCTTATGATTTTGTTGAACATAAACCTATGAACTCACAGGCGTAAGCGGCCTTTTAGCATGATTTCTCGAGGAATTTGAGAGGTGTTTGGAATAATGATCGGAAGCTTGGCAAGAAGCGGGGTGCAAGGATCATTTGTCTCGATAAACTTTGGGGACCTATCTTATTAAATTATGTTTTGGGCCTAATATTTACACTTTTGAACTAAATGTTTTGAATAACAAATTTTTGGATTGGCTTTGAATGATAAATGACTATCTTTTTGCTATACTTGTGCGTACCAATCCAATAGTAGCGCCAAAACTTGATTAAGTTTTCGGCTAAGATTTGGGGGTGTTATAGATTGGTATCAGAGCTCAAGGTTATAGAGAATTAGGTATTTTATAAACCCTAAACTATAACCACTTTTGATAAAAATTGATCCTCGGCCGGCCTTTGGCTAAGCTTTTAATTGATTATGGTATGAATTGATTTGAATTATGAGATGATCGTTGGGATATTGATTATTGAAGCGTTATGGTTTGGAGATATGATTATTAATTTTGGGAAATGAGATGTGATTATCTAGATATTACAGAATTTGAATTGAGTAAACGGTATATTATGATTTTGGAATTTGGAACTTGATTAATTTGATATGGGATATAGATGATTGAGAACACATTAGACGAATTGATTGATAAGATGATTGATGAGATGTTTAGGGCTGATTTGATAATGGTTTGATTGAACACTAGATTGAGCGTGTGCCTATCTTAGTTGTTCACTATAAGCATTTCACATGCTTATACACACACAGTAAGCATGTCCTCATGCTTACGCATACCCCATAAGCATTTCTATATGCTTATGCACGCTCTATAAGCATGTCCTCATGCTTACATAGCATGTCCTCATGCTTTATTGCATTATTCCTTTCCGAGGTGTGAGTCCCAAACCTTAAATAACATAACACTTAGCTTATACTAGCGTTGCCTTGGGTATATCCCAAAATAATAAAGAGAAAACTTTGTATGAATATACACAAATACGTGGGATCTATTGGAATGTTTTTGGAAGATTAAAGTGAACAAATGAACACAGAATGTGATAACCAATAATTCAACATTATTTATCAACAATGCGGATACTCTCAAAGTATCATGGTTACGCAATTTCCTGGCGTAATCTCACCACTGATTTAAAACTTGCACAAAAGTAGTAGTCGTGGAAATGATTTGGGAATATAAAAGAAATGGTACAATTGTAACTAAGTCAGGGAGTCACGAACGAGACCTTTTTTCTCGTGAACGTGAGTTCCATAATTAAGTTTTGATGGACACGAGTCTAAAACGCGTTTAAAACTAATAAAACGTGTAAACTGCTGTGTTGGTATCGTGTGTTGTGTCATGTTCACGTGTTGCATCTTATCATGTTTATGTGCCCTTGATCATAACTAGATGATAAATTATAATGATTTTGATGATGTCGATTGGTGATGGTCTCGTGTCACGATTTTGAGTCGAAACTTTCGTAAACCGTTGCGTTATTCTTTAAAAATTTTCAAACAAGTGGTAATCGGCTTTGATTACTAATAATGAATTCATGTCCGTTAATGTTATAATGATATGTGGAACCAATAAGTGTTTTCAGATAATAAATTGGACTAAATCGTGATTATTTGGTTAAAGGTGAATCATTGGTATGAATCAGATTTTGAAATCGGACGACATTTTAATTAATAGTTTTGATTGGGTAACAAATTAATTGTGGTGGTTTGGATAATTGATGAGTTGTTAACAAACGTTAGAATTGATACTCGATAATCAGGTTGTGTTTGGGGAAATTGAAAGAGGCAATTTGAAATGTTTATTGTGTTGAGTATGTTTGATTTTCTGTTTAGATGGCGGTATAGGTATGGGATTGTTTGGAGGATTAACTGGAGTTGTGAAAATTGTTTATTTTGGATTCGATGGTATATATGTCAACAACTTTGCTTACGTCGGTGTTATCGTGACCTTCTAGTCTCGACTACCACAACGCCGTAACATATGGTCTTTAGTATTTATGTGGGCAATATGATTATGTAGAAACTGAGAGTCATGACTCGGACTTGGGAACTCGAAACGAATAATGACTCGAAATTTATATTGAAATTTTTATTGAAATTTATAAGTGAGATGAATGAATTTATATCGAAATTTTATATTGCAATTTTATATCGAAATTTTATATTGGAATTTACATTGAAAATTATATTGAACTTTATATTGAAACGAATAAATTTATATTGAAATTTATATCAAAATTTTATATATATATATGTACTAGTAAATAGTACTGGAAGAGATGGGTGATAAATGGTTTTGTACTAAGCATTCGACAACAAGGCTCGTCTTGTTATTCGACATTTTAAAAAGAGGAACCAACGTTTGAAAATAAAAGTGTTTTATAATAGAGGAGTCATCAAATGTTTCGAGGGTACGTTTATCGAAGGGTGTCATTTATGAATATTTAATGTCATTTATGTGTTGTGCATGGGTTACGGATGACCTAACATTAATAGCGTCGATCCACGTGGATAACGGACTTATTAGGTTGACGAACCTAATAGGCGCCCGCTATCTATGTAGGATAACGTTATTAGTGGGTGATTTATCCTTATGACTCGATAGGATGTGACTGGTTTGTGGATAATAAGCGACATGAACAAATGGTTAAGTTTATCGAGTTGACGAATTCGATAAGATCTACTATTCATTCAGAAACTTATTAAACTATAGAGTTTATCATTTAGATGTCTCATATGTCATTATGAGTCGCATTGTGGTTATTTGAGTGCATTCTTGGTGTTTGTTGTGACAACTCGTATTTTCAGGTCATATTTCAAAACATTACTTATGCTTCATTATTTTATCATTTATCGTAAACTAGATTTACGAGTATTAAATTCGCGTAACCTTAATGGTTTAGCTGTGAATTCATGATCATATCATCATGGACATTTCATATAGGCTAGGTTTAGTCTACATTTCATTGGCATCATTTCATATCGGTTCATGCATTGATTTGCATTTATTCATTAAACGTTTATTTTCCTATTAAATAAACGCTATCGCGTAATCATTTATTTTGAATATTTGATCCAACACTTCCAAAAATATTTCTAATATATTTTTATACTCATTTTAAGACTATAAAAAGTATATTATTATTTTACCCGACGTTTTCAATTTATTTCGTATATAAATTGTTATATTTATATTATTACGACGGTTTTCGTATATGCAACTCGATAAATATTTATTTCACTCAACTCATGCAAGAAATGTATTTTTATAATTTTATGACTTCAATATATTTTATCTTGACCCGTTAAAAGTTATTTTTATCTAACGCTATCCTAAATACTCAAATGTGTATACAACTTACCATATATCTTCAAGTAACTTACATTAAATTACACTTATATATATATATATATAAAAAGTATTAATTGATGACTAATACCCCCCTTGGCCGACTTAGGGGGGGTGAGTCATGTGTTTCACTAAATATCCTAACTTAATATCTATTACACACACACACAAACATATCTCAAGGTGAAACTCATCTCTTCTCTTCCTCTCTTCCTCACAAAACCGGCCAACCACAAGGTGAAGGAGGAATCATCATAAATTTTTCTAGACAAGGTTTTTAACACTCTAGTCTCACTCTTTATTAAGGTTTTGCAATAAAAACCTTGGGTGCTTAGGAAAAACCTTTGCTCATAAACTTCATCAAGTTACTAGTAAGCATTCATATTCATCATCATATCTCATATTTATTTTTATGGTCATTTCATTTTATTTGAGTAAACATGCAAGTCTCATGAGGTTTATACCACTTTTTCTTTGATTTTAAGAGTTATATATATATTTGACATCCTATAATTACTCCTTGTTATAAATCACTCTTGGTGATGTCTAGGAACCCATGACACCCTAATAAGGTGTATGGTAGGATTAGAATAGCTTCGGAGTTGTTTTGAATTGGTTGGAATAGGTTTGGCGCGAGAAAAACTCATTTCGACAAGTCTAATTAAGGGTCTGTCCATATTTTGAAAATCTGGAAAATCCGACAGCAAGCAAAATATTTTGGGCTAGATATTTGGAAAATATACTTTAAAACGAAAACGTGGCCGCTTGAACGGGTTAAAACGGAGCTATAACGAAAAAGTTATGCTATTTTGAAGTTTGACGACGAAAACTATTAATTCCAGAAAATTCAGCAAGCTGTCTCGACTTTTTACGAGTCAAAAATGAGTCTTAAGCATTGCTAAATGTGTCGACTTATCAAAAATATATTAGTATATGTTATCAAGATTCCGTGGATATATAAAGCGTAGAAAACGGACTTATAACGACTAAGTTATTCACATTTTAAACAAGTTGCCGTAATTTTTAGTACAAGTATAACATATATATTTTCTAATAGACAAATATAACGGCCACCAAGGACCATGTTGAGGGTTGTTTTTAACAATGACGAAGTACTTTTTATAAAGTGATGTCTTCTAGTAAAAGTAAGTTCGCCAAGCAAATTTTCCAAAATGTCAAACCATTTGTCAAGCGGAGTTGTAACGAATAAGATACGGTCACTTAAACTTTGCCAAAAACCATCATTAAATTATATTTTGGACACAAGTACCATACTTTACCTATATTTATCTCCATGATCGAGACCTCTAGGATGAAAAATTAAATGCTAAAACTTTGAGACAATGATACAAGCTTCCCAAAACCGTTGAGTTCGTTTCCTAATGCTCGATGTGCATCATTTTACGACTAGCTTTTAGAGGCCGTTTAGTCACTTTCATGAATTGTCAAATTATATTGTTTTGTGACAAAAAGTTATAATTTCATAATAAATCACTAAATGATCATCGTAGGATATCATTTCAATGTAAATACATGTGAAGTAATTTAAAAATGGTCAAGACGTTAAAAGATTATTTCTCGACGAGAAATATTATTTTCAAAAATTCATAAGTGGTATAGATATCATCCGAATTGCATGCATAACATTACATCATGACTTATTACATATCATATCATTCATGATAGGTCAAGTTTAGAGATTCACGCTACATTTCGGTGTATCCACTTTTGTCATTATAATCATTGCAACAGGTGAGTTCCATAGCCCCATTTTCAATTGTTTTAATACTTTTATTAAACTCTTTGGGGGAGATACATGCTCATCAACTTTTATGACATTCATGATTATTTGCAACTATATGTTTATCTGAATTGAATGTTTAGTCATATTCTATATCATAAATCATTGAGCTAAAGGTCTTGGGATTATTATTGAGCTAAAGGTCTTGGGATTATTATTGAGCTAAATGTCTTGGGATTATCATTGAACTAAATGTCTTGGTATTATTTGAAACAAAACTCATATGTGTTATATCAATTGAATATTGATAGATTTAGTAATGTACTGTTATGTGAATTCATTTGACATCATGAATTTGAACATAAACTATACATATTTTGGCAATGGGTTGTAAACAAACAGGTTGCAAGTTTTGTATGGGCGGAACTTGGAACTGAGTGGATTTGCAATGCCTTTGCTGCATAAACGATTTTGAATGGCTTTACATTTCAAAACAAACTCTATGAACTCACTCAACCTTTGTGTTGACACTTTTTAGCATGTTTTATCTCAGGTATCTAAGGCATTCACTTCATGACATGCATGTGGACCTATCATAGGGTCGCGGAGACGACGCGTCTCACTTGGGTTTTATAAACTTTAAAACATCGTTTGGCTTGTAACAAATTTATTTCCGCACAAGTTAATTTCATTTGGGACCTATACTTTGTAAACTCTGATTATTTTATTAAATCAAGCGATGTATTTTCCAAACGACACTGTAGGTCGTTCAATATATCTGGCTCAGAATGTGATGCTATGACAGTCAATCCCGGAATTCCATTCCGCAAAAAAAGTAATTTGGGGTGTGACAGTTGGTATCAAAGCTTCAGTTATAGAGAACTAGGTTGCATCATTGACCCAAGACTATAACTACATCATTATAGCATCTCATCATTTCATCATAAGTGCATGTTCACTTTACATGTGGTTTATACGTACATTTTCGAGTTATTTACTTTCATTTCAAATCGATTGTCACATAGATGCCTTTAATTACTCATCCTATTATCATTCCCTCCTACTCCAATGTGGAGAATGCTTTGTCATTCCTTATCACAATTTTAATATCAATGATTCATCATCGATACGTCGAATGCCGAGATAAACCTTTAAGTAGGGCGAAGTCGCTTTCACTCCTTTGTTTCACCACTAACATGTCGAGTTACACGTTATTCACACATTAAGTCACTAAACCATCATACAATTGAAGCACTTACGACACCTCATAACCCATCTTTTGGGAACCCGTCGATTATTTTGAAAAGTAACCTCAAACTTATCACCTTACATCACATCTCTTTAGAGCGCTTATTCTTAACATAGGACTTTGCTACGTCTCACCTATCCTTTTATCTTGAAGAGTTATAGAAAGGCGCACGAAATGACACCACTGCTATCCAAAGGTATATAGAGGATAGTATAGCCGAGGCACTAAGGAAAGAACGAGCAACGGTAGCTATTGCTGCTGAGGCCACGGTGGCTTTGCTGAGGAACGCTAGACTTGCACTGCTACAGGAGGCTGCCGGAGGATCTGGAGTTGAAATTGTACATACAAGGACTTTAAGACTGTGATCCTACAAAGTTCAAAGGCTGAAGAACCACTGCTATGGTTCGATGGTTTGAGAAGATGGAGTCAGTGTTTCTTCTATGCAATTGCCCAGATGACTACAAGGTGAAGTTTGCTACTGGTACACTCTTAGATGGCGCAATGTCATGGTGGAATTGGTATGCACAGATATTGGTATCGAAAAATTCATACAAGCTGCGTGGGATCAATTCAAGAGGTTGTTGACAAAGAAGTATTGTCCACGTACGGAGGTGAAGAAATTAGAAACGGAATTTTATGAGTTAGTGACATTTGGTTATGACATGAGACCTACATTAGGAGGTTTCAAGAATTGGCTGCACTATGTCCATCAATGGTTTCGGACAATGAGAAACTACTGGAAAATTTCATTGGAGGACTTCCACAATGTATTCAAGGAGATGTAACTTCTTCCGATCCACAAACAATTGAAGAAACTATCGGGATAACTCAAAAACTCATGGCTCAAGTCGTGAAAGGGAAAACATTATCAACAATAACCACAACAACAACAACAACCAAACTAGCAACAACAAAAGGAAATGGGAAAATGACCAGGAGGTTATTATGATACGACAACCAAAACTGTAACACTAATCATCATCAACAACAGAATAGTGGGCAAGAAACCGCAATGGTTATGTTGCTGCATCAATAGAAGGCGAGAGGTTATCTTTGGAAACTACCCACTATGTAATCGATGTAAGTATCATCACTCGGCTTTGTTCCTGTTAAGTGCTACAAGTGTCAAAAACTAGGACACCATGCCAGGAATTGTAGAGGCAAGACCATAGTTACATGTTACGAATGTGGGGAGCAAGGACACTATCGGAATCAATGTCCTCAAAACCAAGGTCAACAAGTTGAAGGTGCTCATGGGAATGCATACATATTAGAAGGAGGAGAAGCTAGTCATGGATTCAACAACGCGGAAGACTGAAGAAGTTCGAAAACTAACAGTCTCATTTTCCTTATGTACTATGTCGTACTAAGTTTATGTCTTCCATCGTATTCGGATAAGATGTACTACTTTTGATAAAACACTCGTTGTAAAATATTCTCATTAAGCGTACTTTCTTTTCCTTCTGATTCGTTATCACTTACAAGGTTTAGATCTCTGTAAACATCGAGAGTTATAACAACTAAACCGAACGTCACTTTATCGTTCCTTAATTATACATAGCCTAGATAACTATGTCTAATTCGGAGGGATATCGTTCCTTAATTATACATAGCCTAGCTAACTATGTCTAATTCTGGAGGGATCATGTTATGTTGGGAGCAGTTATTTATAAATCTTAGTGCAAGCAGAGTTTTCACATATTCATAAAAATCAAAGTTATGTTCGTCGGAGACATTCATCCAATATTTTCTTTACAATGATGTTTTGTACGCTCTAAATCATCGATAATCATAACGACATCTCTTCATGTCTTCTCTTCTCGTTATTCATCACAAACTCAAAAATTCGATAGACCAACACGAACTGAATTCATGGGGTGAATTCCTTTTTAGTTGGGCGAATGTGACAACTCGTATTTTCAAGTCATATTTCAAAACATTACTTATGCTTCATTATTTTATCATTTATCGTAAACTAGATTTACGAGTATTAAATTCGCGTAACCTTAATGGTTTAGCTGTGAATTCATGATCATATCATCATGGACATTTCATATAGGCTAGGTTTAGTCTACATTTCATTGGCATCATTTCATATCGGTTCATGCATTGATTTGCATTTATTCATTAAACGTTTATTTTCCTATTAAATAAACGCTATTGCGTAATCATTTATTTTGAATATTTGATCCAACACTTCCAAAAATATTTCTAATATATTTTTATACTCATTTTAAGACTATAAAAATTATATTATTATTTTACCCGATGTTTTCAATTTATTTCGTATATAAATTGTTATATTTATATTATTACGACGGTTTTCGTATATGCAACTCGATAAATATTTATTTCACTCAACTCATGCAAGAAATGTATTTTTATAATTTTTATGACTTCAATATATTTTATCTTGACCCGTTAAAAGTTATTTTTATCTAACGCTATCCTAAATACTCAAATGTGTATACAACTTACCATATATCTTCAAGTAACTTACATTAAATTACACTTATACATATATATATAAAAAAAAGTATTAATTGATGACTAATACCCCCCTTGGCCGACTTAGGGGGGGGGGGGTGAGTCATGTGTTTCACTAAATATCCTAACTTAATATCTATTACACACACACACAAACATATCTCAAGGTGAAACTCATCTCTTCTCTTCCTCTCTTCCTCACAAAACCGGCCAACCACAAGGTGAAGGAGGAATCATCATAAATTTTTCTAGACAAGATTTTAACACTCTAGTCTCACTCTTTATTAAGGTTTTGCAATAAAAACCTTGGGTGATTAGGAAAAACCTTTGCTCATAAACTTCATCAAGTTACTAGTAAGCATTCATATTCATCATCATATCTCATATTTATTTTTATGGTCATTTCATTTTATTTGAGTAAACATGCAAGTCTCATGAGGTTTATACCACTTTTTCTTTGATTTTAAGAGTTATATATATATTTGACATCCTATAATTACTCCTTGTTATAAATCACTCTTGGTGATGTCTAGGAACCCATGACACCCTAAGAAGGTGTATGGTAGGATTAGAATAGCTCCGGAGTTGTTTTGAATTGGTTGGAATAGGTTTGGCGCGAGAAAAACTCATTTCGACAAGTCTAATTAAGGGTCTGTCCATATTTTGAAAATCTGGAAAATCCGACAGCAAGCAAAATATTTTGGGCTAGATATTTGGAAAATATACTTTAAAAAAAACGCATTGGCGCTGAACGGGTTAAAACGGAGCTATAACGAAAAAGTTATGCTATTTTGAAGTTTGACGACGAAAACTATTAATTTCAGAAAATTCAGCAAGCTGTCTCGACTTTTTACGAGTCAAAAATGAGTCTTAAGCGTTGTTAAATGTGTCGACTTATCATAAATATATTAGTATATGTTAACACGATTCCGTGGATATATATAACAAAGCGAACGGACTTATAACGACTAAGTTATTCACATTTTAAAAAGTTGCCGTAATTTTTTTAGTAACAGTATAACATATATATTTTCTAATAGACAAATATAACGGCCACCAAGGACCATGTTGAGGGTTGTTTTTAACAATGACGAAGTACTTTTTATAAAGTGATGTCTTCTAGTAAAATTAAGTTCGCCAAGCAAATTTTCCAAAATGTCAAACCATTTGTCAAGCGGAGTTGTAACGAATAAGATACGGTCACTTAAATTTTGCCGAAAACCATCCTTAAATTATATTTTGGACACAAGTACCATACTTTACCTATATTTATCTCCATGATCGAGACCTCTAGGATGAAAACTTAAATGCTAAAACTTTGAGACAATGATACAAGCTTCCCAAAACCGTTGAGTTCGTTTCCTAATGCTCGACGTGCATCATTTACACGACTAGCTTTTAGAGGCGTTTAGTCACTTTCATGACTTGTCAAATTATATTGTTTTACGACGAAAAGTTATAATTTCATAATAAATCACTAAATGATTATCGTGGGATATCATTTCAATGTAAATACATGTGAAGTAATTTAAAAATGGTCAAGACGTTAAAAGATTATTTCGCGACGAGAAATATTATTTTCAAAAATTCATAAGTGGTATAGATATCATCCGAATTGCATGCATAACATTACATCATGACTTATTACATATCATATCATTCATGATAGGTCAAGTTTAGAGATTCACGCTACATTTTGGTGTATCCACTTTTGTCATTATAATCATTGCAACAGGTGAGTTCCATAGCCCCATTTTCAATTGTTTTAATACTTTTATTAAACTCTTTGGGGGAGATACATGCTCATCAACTTTTATGACATTCATGATTATTTGCAACTATATGTTTATCTGAATTGAATGTTTAGTCATATTCTATATCATAAATCATTGAGCTAAAGGTCTTGGGATTATTATTGAGCTAAAGGTCTTGGGATTATTATTGAGCTAAATGTCTTGGGATTATCATTGAACTAAATGTCTTGGTATTATTTGAAACAACACTCATATGTGTTATATCAATTGAATATTGATAGATTTAGTAATGTACTGTTATGTGAATTCATTTGACATCATGCATTTGAACATAAATTATACATATTTTGGCAATGGGTTGTAAACAAACAGGTTGCAAGTTTTGTATGGGCGGAACTTGGAACTGAGTGGATTTGCAATGCCTTTACTGCATAAATGATTTTGAAAGGCTTTACATTTCAACACAAACTCTATGAACTCACTCAACCTTTGTGTTTACACTTTTTAGCATGTTTTATCTCAGGTATCTAAGGCATTCACTTCATGACATGCATGTGGACCTATCATAGGGTCGCGGAGACGACGCGTCTCACTTGGGTTTTATAAACTTTAAAACATCGTTTGGCTTGTAACAAATTTATTTCCGCACAAGTTAATTTCATTTGGGACCTATAATTTGTAAACTCTGATTATTTTATTAAATCAAGCGATGTATTTTCCAAACGACACTTTAGGTCGTTCAATATATCTGTAACTGTGATGATATGACAGTCAATCCCCAGAAATTCCATTCCGCTGCAAAACAGGTAATTTGGGGGTGTGACATTTGTCGAGTCGATACCACACACATACGATGATACCTAACGCTAATAACTAAATGGAGCAACAAGATATTTTTGAGATAAAGAAATGAATACATGTTGGGCATATAACTTTGAAGTTGGGAATATATATTAAGAATTGGTTATAAACTGGTTGTGCCTTGCTTAATAAAAACTTACCGAACCTCGATTGAATATAGACTGATCACCTATATTCAACCAGAGATAGCAAGGACATGGGTGATCACCTATGTCCGTCTAGAGGTGAATTTTACAAATACTTGGGAATTGTTATAACAAAATTGTGTTTGTATTTGAGATTGGTTTTAAGAACGATAAACTTAAGGTGACTCGACACTCACTCGTTAAACATCACGAAAGCCACTTACACACGACACACCGACATCGTAACACCTTGAATCGTAACATTCTGGCATCGTTATGCGTCTCCGTTTATGTGAAATTCTTGGTTGTAACACTTGAGCATAGTTCGCATATAAGTGGGTGAGACCATCGGGTATTGTTTGCATCGAGTTGCTTATCGATATAAGCCTCGTCGATCTCTCTAGAGCGTTTGAAATTATTTTGGGATATTTTTGGATTTGGTGTTGACTATTTTGGATTCGGTTTTGGATTTTGGTCTTTGGGTTTTTGAATTTGAGATTTTGATCTCGTTTTGAGTTTTAACTCGTCATTTGACTTCGAGTCATCGTTTGGCCTCAATTTATTATTTGGCTCCGTTTCGTTGATAACTTTGTTAAAATCTTCTTTCGACCTTTAGGCGTGTTGGAATCACTCCTAAACCTTTATTCAAGTGTTAGTTACTCATATGTAATAGGTAGCTTATTATGGCATTTATGTTTGTTTAAGGTCTAGCTTATGTAGAAGGCCCATAAGCTTAGGCCCATGTCCATTAAGGAAAAGGGAAGGAGTGGGAGTGTTGCCCTAGCTCCTTGCCTATAAATACTATTGTATAACCCTTACTTGAGGGTTGGTTGTTCAATTTACTCTTTCACATACACTCTACGCCTAACCTTTCTTTACTTGTACATGTGTGTGTGTTTGTGTGTTGTTCAACCGCCTCTATCTCTTTCATTGAAGCTTGTGTTGTAAATCTAGTGACATAACAATGGTATCAATCGCCTAATAGTTGGGTGAATCGTTATTGCTTTTGAAGTAAGTTTTTGGTCTTACGCGTAGAATAACGTGATATTTTGGTTCGCTTAAAAATTCGTTTTTACACTTTTAATCCAAGATTCTTGTACTTTCAACATTTTAAGGTGTTAAAATACTTGTTTTTGGCAAAAAAGTTTCAAACTTTATGCGTGGATCTACGTTTTTAAGCTTGTTTTTGAACGAGGGTGTAAACCTACGCTGCAACGTTTTGAGCTTTGGATCATCAAGTTTCACACTTTTGTGTCATTTTGGTGTTATTGAAGCTATTTCATCATACAAAACTGGTTTAGAAACATCTTTGGGCAAAATCATTTTCGAGTAATACGTATCAAAACCCTAATCTTACGCGTAACATTATCCGTGGTTTGATCTTCATTTTATTGGTTTACTCCGTGTTTTCTTGCTTGGATAAGCCTCGAAAATCGTCGACTTTGGATATCTTTTGCCTTTGTGATAGTGTAAAAGATCATTTGGGCAAAAACCCTAAACTTAAGCATAAAGCTTACGCGTAGATACCCTACGCATAAGATTCATATTACGCCTAAGCCTAGTCTTACGCATAAGGTAATCCTACGCCTAACTTTCTACGCCTAACTTTGTGTCTACGCATAACTTTAGTGCCTTTTACCCTACTTACGCGTAAGCTAAAACTACGCGTAACTCTTGATTGTTACGTAACGAATTTGGTGTTTTACGCATAAGTCCTACTTGGTTTCTTGTGATTTCTACACCTAAGGACACTTCATCAACAAAGGTTCATTCGACTACAAAGATCCATTTTACCAACACAAGTTTTCAACATGTCACAACCACCATACTCTAACTATTTCCCTCACACTTATTCTCAACGTCAACAACAACTAACTCCACAACATCAACAATGGAATCAACAACAAGCAATTTATCAACAACAATTTAATCAACAACATACTCCACAACTTGGTACAATTCCACCACCTCAAATGGTTCAAACACCACCAAGTCTTCAAGTTCAACCCTACACAAATGACTTCAATCAACATCCATCAAGGAACACTATGAAGGAACCCACTTGGTTTGCAAAGATGTGTGAAGCTTTAAGCGGCCAACAATCAATTCATGAGGTAGGATCACTTGATAGACCTCCAATGCTCACTCCAGGAAACTACGATCAATGGGTGATAAGGTTCTTTAGGTTTTGTGATCTGAAGAAGCCACATGGCAAGTTCTTAAAGAAGGTTATCTTGGAAGGTCCGTTTGAGATGCCTCACCTCGTTATCGTACCGCCGATCCAAATGCTAATCCACCAAGAGATGAACAATCCAACATTGCTACTGTTTCCGACCTGAATGCAGAGGAACTTCTACACTATGAAAGTGATGAACTTGCAATGCAATATATCCTCTTAGGATTACCTAACCCAATTCTTCGAAGTGTTGATGCTCAAAAGACTGCAAAGGAAATGTGGGATCATATTCATCTTCTTATGGAAGGATCTGTACTCAATCGGGAGGATTTGGAATCCAAAATTTACTTGGCTTATGAACACTTCATGATTGAACCCGGAGAGACACTAGAGTCTTATCATCATCGTTTTTTAGACATCATCAATGATTTGGATAAACACAACATCATCATGCCAAGAATTGCAGTGAATACTAAGTTTCTGAGTAGTCTTGGTCTTGAATGGGAGAAGTATGTCATTTTTCTCCGCTCAAAGCGAAGAATATGCATCATTCTACATATGGATTGTTGTACGATTACTTGAAGCCTCATGAAAAGGAAGTTGATAGGGAAAGGATTCTCCGTGCTCAAATTGCTCCACCGACACATCCGGAAAATCAACAACTTGCCTTATATGCTCAAAGCAGTTATTCTCCTCAACCAGCAACTCAACCAACTGCTACAATCACACCATATGATCCTTCACCGCCTCAATCTCAACAAACTCAATTGGTTCCATACAACAACAACAATGCTCAAGCACTTGTCGGTGATGCTAATGAGGAATCTGATCCGTTAAAGCACCTTGCAACAAGGATTTGCTATGATTGCTAATTCCTTTAGCCGTTATACCAACAAATCCAACAACCGTATTCGTTCCTCATCTAACACAAGGAATCAAGCTGTTGTGAACAATGGACGAGTTGAAGTTCAGAATCGTTGTTATGGTCGTCAGATGGGCGGTGGTCAAGGGTTTAATCTTTGTGGGTAGGAATAACAATAGAGCTCAAGTGGTGGAACATGGAAATCCTCATAATGGGTTGAATGGTCTTGATGCTACAAGCGCAATGAGAAGGGACACTGGCTAATGCATGCCCAAATCCGAGGACAAAGGGCAGTGCTTATCACAAAGAGGCTCTTCTTTTGGCTCTTAAGGATGAAGCTGGTGGAACTCTCATAGACAAATAACAGAGCTTTATGGCAAATCTGACTCGGATGATGATATGGAGGATTTGCAAGCCAATGCAGTTGTTATGTTGATGGCTAATATGCATGAGTTACACATGAGTGACACAGGCCGGTGTATGACAGATGGCTTGTCTCAGTACGAACAAACCATATTCATCTTGATCTAATATCTCCGCCAACATCGAATCGGCAAGACTCAGAATGTTCAAAATGAGTCGTCCACATCTCATTCCGACTATTTTCAACTAGACCCCGTAGTTATATTTGACGATCAAGATGACCAAACGGTTTCCCTTGATAATCAAATTGACTCCGTGGTTATACTTGAGGATCTCAGTAATGATCATGTTGTAACTCACGTTGAACACGCCGAACTTTTGCCTCATCCAGATTTTGCTCGTTTAATACAAGACCAACAAACCATAGTGGAAGAATGTTGTGCAATTAATCAGGACTTGAAAAGTAAAAATGCACTGTTAACCAAGGATTTTGAATGTTTACAAAAGCAACTCAACTTTTTCAAAACTCAAGAAAAACGTGATAAAGGTTTTGAGGCATCCTTTGAAAAATCTCATCAAAACGAACAATATTTAGAGAGCAGTCGTGATCTAGCAGCGAAGAATGCTTTGTTGTTCGAAATAGAACAACTGAAACATGAACATAAAAAGCAAATTAACGCTCTCACCTTGGAAAATCAAAAGCTAAGGCTGAGTTGTTAACTTGTCAAAAATAGTTCTCTGCATACAAAAAGCATTCAACGAAACGAATAGATGATCATCTTGAAGAAATCATCGGCTTGCAAAACAAACTTAAAGAGTTTAAAATTGTTGTTTACAAACATGGCGAGTCGGTCACAGCTATTGAAAAGTTTACTTTAAAACCCAATCCAAATGGATATGGACCGAATCTTCTGATTACAAACCTAAGCTTTCAACAAAAGCATTCAAACCAAATCACGAAGTTTCGGTCAGAATATAAAATTGATAATTATGTTATGAGTGTTGTTGAATATCATTGTCAAGAGGAATTAGATGCAGAAGACGAGAGTCGATCAAAATTAGAAAAAGTTGTTTACAACAAACCTTTTAACTATTCAAAAGCGGTCACTTTCGTCACACCAACGGATTCTTCTAACACACCAAGGATTATCATAAAAACGTCTAAGTCTTCTAATGTTAATCCCAAACCAGATTATGCACAAACTTATGGTCCCTTACCTTCCATCCGTGAAGTAAACTCAAAACACGAAAATCAAAATTCTTAGATATTTTGACCTTTTCATGGCTGACCTCAAAACTTTACAACATGAGATAGAATATCATTCTGAAATCAAATTTCAACATTTTCAATCGCCTCTGGGCGAGAACAAAGAGACATTTTTCAGAAAAATCTTTTACCAAATGTTAAAAAATTAAAAAGTTGTGCATTGTCTTGGGAAAAGGACTTTCATAAGGAACTTGGATTGATGAAGGTCGTTTTCGAGAAAACATAAAAATCTATTTCTAATACCTAAAGCGTAAAAAGAAAATGTTGAGAAAAGATGTTGATCGACTCTTGGAAGATGTCATCGTGCTTGATGTCCATAATGTTGTGCTATTGAATTCTTTGTCATATGCATTTGATTATATCTCTGTGCGATACTATTGATTACTGTGGTAAATGTTGAGAACCGATAATGTGCTTGGATCGAGTCCTTAAAAGTTGAAAACAAACGATTGTCAAACAAACTTTCAAATGCAATACGTCGTCTTAATTGGTGTCAAAAAGATATTCACGATCAACAACTTGCTTTTCAACACAAAATCGCCCAGTTGCGTGACAAAACTTCCGATCCAAAAATTGAGCAACTGGATGATCAAAACGTGTCTTTTAAGTGTCAAATCTCAAATTATGAACAAGAACTTGTAAAAGTTAAAAAGGAATATGGTGTCATATTTGATTTACTCAAAAGACTCGTGATGAAGCATCAAATGAACTTGATCATTATCTTGCACACATTAAAGAAGTTATGCATTTTCTTTGGAAACATTGGTGCGAAAATCAAGATTGATTCACACTATCTTCAAGTTAAGAGAAATGTTAGGAAAGTATGAACCACTTCCGCCTACCATGATTAAGAGAATAGCACCAGTAACACTTAGTAATCGTGAACCTAGAATCCCTACTGCCAAATCACAAGTTGCTAACGTGCTTCCTTCTACTGAAACAGGAATAGTTGCGTCTTTTCCAAACGTCCGCACTTCACAGCCTAGGAGCACTACATCGAAGAATAGGAAGTTGCGACCTAAGAAAAGATCAATAAAGAATGCTAAAGTAGAAGAACACCCTAGGACTATGAATAAGACTCACGTTGCTTCCACCATAGATATTGCGTCTGGCAAATGTAATAGAAATAGTAATGTAACGAATGCTAAACCATTAAGCACTTTTGATATTCAGTCTGATGCACCTTGTGTTATTTGTCGTAAAAGTATGAATTCTAATTGTCATGATAAATGTGTTGCTAAAGCTATCATCTCTCGTTTAAGGAATCCTAAGAACCGGAATACCTCTAGGCTCACTAATCTTTCTAAGTCTGTGCTTGGTAGACCGCCCTCTTTAGATTCTAAGAAACGCATTGCTATCCATGTAGCTCCAGTTTCACCTCCTAGGAATGTAGTACCACCTTGTGCATTCACTAAGACTAAAGCAAATACTAGTTAGAGATGGCAGAAATGGATATATAACACACTAGGATTTAAATGGATACCTAAAGCTATTTATGTGTGTATGTATACTATATGCTCCAGGAACCCTCTAACATTTCGGGTTCCACATCTACTTCTATTCCATCTATGTCGTATGTGTGTAATGCGGTGATCTGATCATTCTGGATTGTTGATAGCGGATGTTCCCGACACATGACAGGCAACCTTAAAGTGTTATCAAACTTTGTTGCAAAGTTCATTGGCATTGTCGGATCGGGAATGATCACTTCGCAGCTATCATGGGCTACGGAGACTATATCAATGGGAACATCGAAATTAGCGGGGTTTATTATGTGGAAGGCCTCGGTCACAATCTGTTTTCAGTAGGTCAGTTATGTGATGGAGATTTGGAAGTTGCCTTTCGGGAGAAAACTTGTTTCATTCGTGATCTACAAGGAAACGACCTTATGTCGGCTCGCAATTCCAGTCTTTACACTATATCTATGCAAGACATGGTTGCTTCATCTCCCATCTGCTTACTTTCAAAGGAAACATCAACAAAATCCACGGCTATGGCAGTCGTCTCTCACATCTAAACTTTCAAACCATTACCAACCTTGCTCGACACAAACTAGTTGAAGGACTCCCACGATTTCGGTATTCTAAAGATCACCTTTGCTCAGTTTGTGAACAAGGCAAAAGCACTCGTGCTCATTTTCCTTCAAAGGTGGAACACAGCTCTCAGCATGTGCTTCATCTTCTTCACATGGATTTGTGTGGCCCGATGCGCGTGCAAGCGATCAATGGCAAACGCTACATCTTAGTAATTGTTGATGACTATTCACGCTGGACTTGGGTCTACTTTCTTTGAAGCAAAGATCAAGCTCCACAGATGATCATCACCTTTCTTATGAAAATACAAGTTCACTCACGAAACACCGTTCAACAAATCGAGCAGACAAAGGCATTGAATTTGTTAACCAAACTCTTCGTGAATTTTATGAGAAAGTGGGAATTCAGCAGCAGACATCTATTGCACACACGAACAAAGCGGAGTTGTTGAAAGACGAAACCGATCGTTAGTGGAAGCTGCAAGAACAATGTTAATCAATGCTAAACTTCAGTTACTTATGGGCGAAGTTGTATCTTGCATGCTATACTCAAACCGGTCTATGATTACAAACGCATACACAACAAAACACCTTTCGAGCTTGTCCACAAAAGAAAACCGAATCTCAAACACTTTCATGTATTTGGATCTCTTTGCTATCCGAATAATGATCGTGATGACTTTGGAAAGCTCAAAGCCAAAGCCGACATTGGAGTCTTTATTGGATATTGTGATAATTCTAAAGGTTTTCGAATCTGGAATCGTCGAACAAAGGAGGTTATGGAAACGATTCATGCTCATTTTGATGAACTCACAGAAATGGCTTCTGAGCATAACAGCTTAGAACCTGGTCACAACCGCTTAAACTTCCCCCAAACCCCATCATCAGCTGAAACAAGCCCTCGACGTACTCGTCAACAAATGGAAAGGTTATTTGCTCCGCTGTTGGTGGCGATATTGATGAACGTGCTCCAGGTGTATCCGCATTTGTTTCCGTTGCTCAACGATACTAATCTTATACCTACACGCTACAACAACTACGGTTGAAGAAGCACACTAGTTGACTCCACACAACAGGTTGAACAAACCGCTTCCAACAATGATGAACCGGTGATGATGTTCTGAATGAAGTACCCTGCAGATTTTGATCCAAATGCGTTCTTTAACCCGTTTGCTAATGAGACGCTATGCACGGATGTCGCGGAATCTTCAACAAACCATTTGAATCTTCAGAATCTGCACAATGTATACCAACATCAACCCTCCACACATAAATGGACAAGAGACCATCCTCTGGAAATATTAATGGAAGCCAAACCAACCCCATCGTTCTGAGACAACGTCTTCACACGACGGTGAACATTGCATTTATGCACTCATGCCAAACCTGAACCCAAAACATTAAGGATGCAATGACAAAAGATAGCTGGATTGAATCCATGCAAGAAGAACTCAACCAATTCAAACGTCTTGAAGTATGGGAACTGGTTGAAAGACCAACAGAGGTCTACGTCATTGGTCTAAAATGGATTTGGAAAAACAAATTGGATGCTGAAGGGAATGTTATCGAAATAAGTCCGTCTGGTGGCTAAGGGTTATCGTCGGGAAAGAGGGTATTGACTTTGAAGAATCTTTTGCTCGGTTGCTCGTCTTGAGGAGTTCGGATATTTCGCGTTAGCTGCTCATATGAATATAACGGTCTTTTAGATGGACGTCAAAATGCTTTTTGAATGGGCAACTTAAAGAAGCGGTTTATGTCACCAACCGAAGGATTCGTTGATCCCGCTACCGAACCATGTCTACAAACTGAACAAAGCTCTGTATGGTCTCAAACAAGCTCCTCGGGCGTGGTACGATAAGTTATCATCTTTCCTCATTGCCAATAATTTTACCAAAGGTTCAGTCGACCCAACTCTTTTCATACAATATCACGGGGAACATATTTTAATTGTTCAAATTTACGTGGATGACATCATTTTTGGGTCAACACATAAAAAGTACTCAATCGCTTTTGCAAAACTAATGAAGAAACATTTTGAAATGTCAATGATGGGTGAACTTACGTTCTTTCTAGGACTGCAAGTTCATCAATCACCCCGTGGTATTTTCCTGAGTCAATCCAAATATGCCCTTGAAATTCTGAACAAATTTGGGATGAATACTTGTGATACTTATGCCACACCAATGTCACATACCAAGAAGCTAGACGCTGATTTGCATGGGAAATTGGTTGACCCTACCAAATACTGAAGTATTATTGGGTCTCTCATGTATCTAACAGCAAGCAGACCTGATATTGTCTTTACCGTTTATCTCTGCTCCCTTATCGGTCACGACCAAGCTGAAACCCACCTCGAAGGCTAAAAGAATCCTCCGATACATCAAGGGAACCATTAACATGGGAATCTGGTATCCGAAGGATTACGGTTTTGAACTAATCGCTTTTGGGGCGTGACCACGCAGGATGCTTAGATTCACGGAAAAGCACTTTCGGAGCTTTACAATTTCTTGGTGACAAACTGGTGTCTTGGCAATCGAAGAAGCAGGATTATACATCGCTCTCATCAACGAAGCGAATATGTAGCCATGGCGTGTTGTGCTCAAGTCATTTGGATGAGAACACAACTCAAAGACTATGGTTACATATTTGATGGAATCCCGATGTACTTGTGACAATGAGTGCCATTGCTATCTCGTGCAACTCTGTTCAGCACTCGAAATCAAAGCACATCGATCTTCGGTATCACTTCATCAAGGACCACCGGAACAGTGCAGTTGAATTATATTTTTGGGTACAGAATACCAATTGGCAGATCTTCTCACCAAAGCCTTGCCTCCGCTAGGTTTAATGAGTTGGTCCACCGGATTGGTATGAGGTGTTTGACTCAAGAGGAATTGGATGAACTCCTAAAACAGTCTTAAAAAACCTGTCAAACACCAAAATCTCTTTTGTAAATATTATTTTCAAAAACAAAATACAAAAATATAAAACCTGATAAAACAACAAAAATACTCTTCTATCTATTTTCTTTCAACATTACAAGTACATTTCTTCCGTCAACACTATAATCTTTCAAAATTCAGTATTTTTCCGATCAAGTGTTGAGGGGGAGAAAATAAATACTTAACTGTTTCAAAAAAACATCCGTGTACTTGCATGTTACTCTATTCTGGTTGTATCTTATATCAATGGTGGTAAACTTTTCTGGTTAAACTGACACTCCTCGGACTAAAAATTTATAACCTTTCATCATTTATTAAGTCGAGGGGGAGTGTCGTCATGTTTCTTTCCTAAAATCTTTTGTTTGGTAACCAAAATGGAAGTTAATAGGCTTTTAATGAAAATGGAAAAGGTGGAGGGACCAAAACTGCCAAAAGGTTAAAGTCATTTTAATAAAAACACCTTCCACCTAACTTTTTCATCACATTTATTACTCCTAACCAACTTAATCTACGCATATAATTCGTTCAACAAATCCGAAGTTTTGATCATCAATCTGTAAGTGTTTTTGCGTTGATAACACGTTTTTAAACATTGGTTTTGATTTTCAAAGAATCCAACGGTTAAATTTACGTATATGGTTGATTTTGTGTTATCGCCTACGCGTAGAACACATGATCGTACCTATGTGTTTGAGGTTAAGATAAATGGGTCAAAACGTTTCTTTAACATCAAGGATACTATGTTTATCCTCAAATTCCACCCGAAACAATTGATGGTTTTTCAAAATTAGGGTTCTTGAGGATTTTGGGTGTTTTTCAAATGTGAAGGTTTTTGGTCAAAAATATTGTTGTGTGATGATGCTTTTATGATGAATTGATCATATCTATGCCTTAAAACAACCCAGAAACACTAATTGATGATAAATTAGTAACTAGGGTTTAATGTTCTTAGGTTTGTGTATTTTTGATTCAATGCGTTTTGGATGTTAAAACTTGGTTATTAGACTCTCACAACACCTAAGACCTACCAGAAAACGTTTGGTGCAATTCCTATGGCTAGAAATCATATGCGTAATTCTTAAACTCTAGGGTTTTGACTCACGCGTATGACTTTCTGCGTCTTGTGAAAAGTGTTTCATGCTATAATCTGTTTCAAAATGACTATACATGTTAAGATTGCTGATATGATGACTTTATTTCAGGCTTGCTACGCATAAAACTCAGAATCAAGGTCCTTGTTACTCTACGCATAAGGATCACCTTACGCGTATAAAGTTAAGCGTAAGAGAAATCTTACGCGTAACTATTACGCGTAAGGTTCTACAAAGGGACTACGCGTATCTTGTGAAGGATATGCGTAGCGATGACTCTACGCATAAGGTCTACTCTTACGAGTAAGCCTTACGCGTAAGGTCTTATATCGCCTCTGCGTAAGCTCTCACGCTTAAGGTCCCCTTTTCCTACGCGTAACATTTCTTACGCGTAAGTAAGGATCCTACACATAAGCTTGCGCCTCGCGCATATACTTCTCCATTTACGCGTAACTTTGCCATATCTACGCATAAGCCTTGATCAAACCTTCGTTTTGAATTGTTACGCGTGCAAACTTGAAAATAAATGAATCATAACGTCACGAATCCAATAATGTCACTAATAAACTTAAATGTATAATGTGTTGTGAAAATATGTGATAACATAAACTTTAAAACTTAAAGTTAACTAACTCACGAAACGTTACACGGCGTCATTGAAATATTGGACATACAAGTGACTTAGGACTCGTAACAATCAATGACACTGTACATTCAATAATTAGTCAATAAAAACCTTCTGTTGACTAAAATTATGTCTTTCGATATGTTGGTTCTTTTGGATAAAGTTATTTGATCCGACATGGTGCTTTCAAATGAATGTGGATGCACGAGGTTCTCACAATTGCGATATCTTCCCTAATGGCTATCCAAGAAAGATTGTAAAGAACAATCTCAGAGTTGACTTTGAAACCCTTACATGCTCAAAATCTTCTTGCTTGATTGCTGTGGATATTCTTAGGAATCATCCATACTAGAACATGCTCTCACACTCGCTACTGATCGGAGATCTACATACAACAATTCTGGAATTCAATGCAAAGGATCAAAGGTCAAAGTGCGGTGACAGTGACGTTAAATCACAAACAAATCACCATCACACATGCAGATTTACTGGCCGTTCTTCTTATTCCGACATCGAGCCAACCGACTTCTATGCCACACCTATGAAGAGACATTTCGCAATTCCTGATGGATATTGGCTATGATGAAGCTTTAGGAATTATCACTAAGCATTCTCATGTGGAGCTTAAGAACATTCCTCAACCGTGGAGAACCCTCTACATCATCATCACCAAGTCAATCTCTGGTCGTGAAAGTGGCTATGAGCATCCCAAGCTCATGGAGCCGCAAATATTTTGGTCATTAATCAACAAGAAGGACATCGAAATTGAAGCTCTGATATGGGATGACATGATGTCATTTCTCAAAAAGCTTGGCTCAAAGATTCCCTGTGTGAGATACACAAGCTTGTTGATCCAGAGAGCACTTGGACTTCATCTTGATATTCCCAAGAGGCTCAATGACCCTGACAATCACGACATGTTGATTGAACCCATCCTATCAGTCAGAATCAAGGAATCATCAACAAAGAAAACGGGTGTGTTACCGATCACCTTTGACAAATGAAATCAAAAAGCTTGAAACATACAAAAGGTATCTTGTAGCGGTAAGAGAAGGCAAAGTTGGTCATCTCGATGAGAAGTCTTCTGGAACACCTATACGGAGAACCGAAAGGCAGTGCAGGAAGTTTTGCAAGTACTGAAAGTCGAGGATAATCCCCAAGAGGAATCCTCCATGAAAAAGACATTCCCTCTAAGGAAGCTACTCCTATTTCCATTCCTGAATCTGAGCCTGAACCGCAAAGAAAGCTTGTGGACGAAAGCTCTGAAGATACACAATCAGACGAAGAGATCTTCTACTCTGAATCTATAACCGAAGAACCTCCTTCAGCAGCTAAACCTCCAAGTCCACCAGGTGACAAAGGAAAAGGGAAGACTCCTGTACTTGTGCCTTATGAAGAAAGCTCAGATAAAGAAGAAGAGCAACTGAATATTTCATACAGGAAGAAGTTCAAATTCCTTAGACTCCAACACGTGGCAAAAGAATTTGCAAAAGATCAAATGGGTGGCCCCGGAGGGTCAAGTGGTGCAGCTCAACCTTCACCAAATCCTGATGCGGTTAATCAACCCGATAAGGGATCTGGTGCCACCACTTTGGAGCAACAACAAAAGCCCGTGGAAGAAACTATTGAGCATGAATTTGAGGAACCTGTTAAAGAAAAGTCCGAGAAAGATGAGGGTGACAAAGAAAAGTCTGAGACAGAAAAGACTGAAGAGAAAGATAAGTCTGGAGATGACACTGATTATGATAAGTCTCTGCTAGACAGTCCTTCTCGCTCAGAGGAGAAAACCTCTGCACCTCCAAAGGATCCAGAGTCTCCTCATGTCTCTTCATCATCAGATTCGTCTTCTCATTCTTCACCACCAGCATCAAAAAGATCAACCAAATCAACATCCAAATCAGTAAAGAAGCCACCTCGATCTTGGATTTCTCATACTCATAAAAGAATTGTGAATGCGGTCAAACAGGTTAGAAAGAAAGACATGCTTTACAAAAAGCTAAATTTTATTGCTGACAAGTTAACGTACCTTCGTGATGAGAATGATAAAATACAAGTTGAAAGGGAGTATGTACAAAAGCTTATGAAGGATGATCTTCAAGGGAGCATGGACGAGATGATAAAAGGATACACTCACAAGTTCTTAATGGAGGTCGTTCCGAAACTGACAAAAGAGATGTATACCAGACAACTTTATCCGAATCTCTTACATTTAGCCAAGCAAGCCATGAAATCAACTCCAATGAATTTGAGCATCAATCCAGTTGAAACTACAATCTTCTCAGATGATGAATTGGTGAACCGGCTAGTAGCCCAAATGTCGAAACGCTCTGCAACATTTGCCTCCTACGAAGCTAAGTTGTTTGAAGCATTGCTGGAATACCAACTCAAGTCATCATTTAGAGAAGAGGCTGCAAGGCCTAAGCGTTCAATAGATGATGAAGACAAAGATCAGGATAAGGATGAAGAGCACAAACGCACAAAGAAGTCTGGTGAATCATCTTCCATTCAGTACGCAATGCAGCCTCCACCCCAAAGGACTCCAGCTCAACAAAGATCTCCTCCCCGCTCTTCTGCAGATAAACCTCAGGATTCCGAGACACCACCCCAGACTCAAAAAACCGGTGATCACTTTGAGTATACGGGTGGTGATGATGAAGAATACCATGAGCCCCAACAACAACCCACCTCTCCCGACAATGTTCAGAAACCAGAATCCTCATCCAGGTCTAAACAAAAGAAGAAGAAGGCGCCCAAAGTTGACGTCGTATCATGGCTAGATGAAGATAATACAGAGGAATTTGAATGCTTCTCTACTCTTGTTAATTCCACTCCCTACCCTGCTGAAGGTCAAGATCTGGTAGACGGTAATACATTGGAGCATGCAAAGATACTGCAAGAAAAATTCCGAGTAAAGAAGATGACAAAATATGAGTTGCGGTGAATCAAGAATGAAGCTTTTCAACTGTGGAAAGATAGCTTAGAAAGTGCCATCGAGGTCGAATATCACCTTGACAACATTGCTCGAGCTATGTCTAATAACATGGATTGGCTCAACCCAGAAGCAAACATCGACTTTCCGAAGCGGGACAACCCTCCATATTACACCATTGCCGTCTAAACCACTACCAACGATCGGCCAACCAGATCAGCCTAGGATCCCATTCATATATTTCTTCAACAAAGACTTGGAATTTCTTCTTCACGGTGGCGATGGTTCAAGGAAATACGCTACATCCCTGACACTTCCATTCCCAGCAGCCGAATACTCAAACTGCATAGCTATCTAGGAAAGAGCTAATCACTTGTTCTCCAACAAAGTGGAAGCATACGATCGAGATGCAATGTATGGGATTCATCATTGGTCGGAACGCCGAAGAATCTACTACAGAAGTTGCCAGGTACCGAAGTCTCAACATGCAGTGTTCAGTACTAAAAACATCGTTGCCATCAAACACGTTGATCTTTCGTCCAAATGGGACTACACGTATCTCAAGAATATTGTGGTCAAGAGACAAGAAGAAAGGGATTATGCATTCTCTGAAGCTCACTTTGAGAATTTGTCTATCAACGACTGGTATGTGCTAAAACACATACCTTTTCTTTATCAAAATAGACCCAAATTAACCAAGAAAGAGCCGTTTATTGCTAATATTTGTGGTTTTCTTGAGTTTGTGCTTGTGCAGGTATGGATATGTAAAAACACGCAAAAATGACCCAAATCAGACGTAAATCCGAGCACGAGAGATTAAGAGAGCTTAAGCCGAGCCGGAAGGTCAGAATTATGCATTTTGAAGATTTCAATCTCGAGGATGAATTGTGAAGAATTGAGCAAAGTTTGAAGAAATCTCAGAAATGGCCCTTGAGATTCAGAAAGTTGCAAAATCAGTCCCTGGATTATTTATGGTTGACAAGAATGGTCCTTGAAGATAGTTTCAAATATTACATGATTAGTCCCTCAAATATCCGGATGTACACTATTGGTCCCTATGGTTACCATTTATCCATTATTATCCTAGTCCAATAACACCAATCCAATATTAACATTATCCATTATACAAAACCACTCTCAGCCCACAATCCAAATCCAATCCAGTAACACTAGACCCGGCCACATTCCCCAACCCGTTATTAAACCCGACCACTCAACCCACTTTGAAATATATACCCCGCGCCCCAAACAGTACCCATCTCCTTCCCCAGCCAAACACTACTATTCACCACCAATTCACCTCCCAAACACACAACCTCGTACTAAGAATAATCCTAGAATCTTATCCACCTCCTTAACCCAGCTGACTTGTCGAGATAAGATGGCCACGTGGCCAATTGGCACCACTTGATTGGACGAAACACCTATTTGAGCTAGATGGTGCTCTATGATTGGACCAAGTGATGATGGAGGAATGAGTGGCTCTGATTCTGCTTCTAGGTTCTTCTCAAGGGCATCCCAAGGCCTCTCCACTGCTATAAAAGGACCCCTTTGGATCACATACAAGGCGTGCAACCCTTAGTTTTAAATTAGCTTATTGTTATTTCTTTTCAGTAGTTTTCTAAATGTTTTAGTAAGCTTTTATTGTATTTTCATTTTCTTGTAATCCATTTTCAGTTTCAATAAAATTTCCAAGTCTTTAAATTTCATCTTGCAAACTATCTCTAAAGTAATCAATAAGCTCTTTATAAACTATGAAGTAGGCTCATCTTAGCTTTTTATAGCTTTTTGTGAGCTTATTTTGCACCCCCATTCACTTACATTCACAAAGTACTAAAGTCAACAAAAGTCAACTGTGTTGGTGATTATGGTTCAGAGATGGTTATGGGTTGAATAGGTGATGGATATGGGTTGAATAGGTTAGGATTAGTGGTTCTTGTTTTGGTTTGCAAGCCATTGTGGCTACGGATCTCTTGTAAGTGCTAGTTTTCACCTCATATGTAGCTTATAAGTAGTAGCAGTAGCATAACTCTTAGATCTGCTTAAACCTTGTTGATTGCTGTTACATTAGCTTTATTTTAGTATAATAAATCTTTTTTAAGGCTTAGCATAATCTGCTTTTGTGTTTAAGCTTGATTTGATTGCTTAAAATCTGTTAAAGGGGTGTTTGGATAGCTTGCTTAATCTGTCTTGATAGCTGTTTTGATCTTAGGTTTTGGTTGCTTTAGTCTCTATTGTCACTAATATACTTAGTCAAGATATTTTATTGCATCAATAAACTCCAAAAGTCAAAATCCAGTTAGATCCGTTCTAGAATCTGAATCTGTCTAAATCAGTAGGTATAGTAAATTGCAATTTGGTTCAAAACTAGTAGAACTAGCTTGCTATAATCACCATTAGCTTTTAAACATCATTTTTAGTTCAAAACTTTTGATCAAATCTCAACATAGTCAAACTCCAAATCTGTTCTCAGAAGTCAACAGTTATGCCTGAGCAGTTTTTCTCAGAACTTGCAGAGCTAGCCGTGAGTTCATTTCAGTGATTTAGAGCTTGAGATTTGACACAATCATAGGTGGCCAGGTGGTGTTTAGGACTGATTATCTGTTTTTTACTCTAAGCTTATAAATAAGCTTGTGCTTAAGCCTTAACAGTGGACCTGAACCACTGTTTGGATAGGATAAGCAGTTTGCTTATTTCTAGGTTCTGAGCTTTAGGCTTGTTAGGATTAGATTTAGTAAGTTGCAATTAGCTTAATTTAGTAAACATTAGCTTAAGTCACTGTTTGGTAGCTTTACAGCTTGTAGCTTAATTTTAAAGTGCTTATTTGGTATCCAATTACACTACAGCTCTTGATTCTGTCACATAAGCACTACATTTCTCATTTTTAATAGAACCAGATATATATTTTAGCATTTCCCTGAATTTTTCATTAATTTTGGTCACTATTTTCTATTTTTCTAGATTTAAACTAGTTTGTAATCATTTTTAATTAGCTTTAATTGCAATTAATTGAGAAAAAGTTCCAAAAAATAATTTTTCATTTTTCTCAGTTTAAGAAAAATATAAAAAGCATAAAAAAGATTTTTCCATATTTTTCCCCCTTTATTTGATATTTTTCACTATTTAAATTAGATTAAATTAGTTTTAAATTAGTAGAAAATAGGAAATTAATCTGAAAAATATAAAAATAGTTTTAAAAAGTCTTTAGTGATAATTTAGATTTTTAGAAAGTAGTTTCATATTTTCCTCCCTAAATTTCATAATTTTTAGAGTTTAATTTAGATTAATTAGTTAAAAATTAGTTTTTAATTTAAATAAAATTCAGAAAAATCCAAAAAATTAGTTTTAATTCTAAATTAGTTTTCTAATATCATTTTTAGCATAAAAGTAGAATTAGGCATTTTTAGGGTATAATTTAGACGTAGTTGCATTTTAGTTACGTTTTATTAATTACGTTTAGTTATAATCGCACTTAGGATTTCCCGTAAAATAGATTCCCTTAATTACTTTCCCCATTCCCGTAGTTTAATAATCAAAAACAAACAAATCAAAACATCGAGCATTAAATTCCGAACCAAGAACGACGTTGGCAATTCACGCCTCGTTGGGAAAACGATTCGGGTTGACTAATCCGTACACACGATCACACACGGGATTTGATTTATTATTCTTTTTCCTAAGAGAATTTGAATCTATCTTCGTGATTATTTTTGATATTGATATTGAGGATTTATCCACACACATAACCCCCTAAGCCTATATCAAATTTTGGCGCCGCTGCCGGGGAGGTTGTGTCACGACAATATCGTTTGAGGTTTGACGATTAGTGGCTCGAGATCCTTCATTCGTGAAGTTACTATTTTTCTATAAATTAAAAAAGTAAAAAAATATTTTCCTTTTTCTTTTGTATATATATATATCAGATTAAAAAAATACAAAAAGATTTTCTCTTTGTTTTTGCTAATAAATAGAAGACACCAATTATATAACATTCTCAACGGAGGTGTTATCATTATAAGTTCCCGAACAAAAGATCAAAAACTTGCCTTTGTGTCGCTTGTGAGTTTATTTATTTCTATCGGACAAACAAACTGTGTGGTGGGTATAAGGACGGCCTGACATTAAATTGCGGCTGTAAAGAAGCGGGTTTTTAATAAGCTTCGCGCTGACCTACAAAGCTTCTCCGCTCGCTTGTGCGTTTGTCTTGTAGAGGTGATTTATTCACTTGGGATTATTGGTTTAAGTTCACTGTGTTTTCGAATATCGGTTTCTTTTAATTGACTTGGTTTTTAAGTGCATGCGCACTCGCTCTCAATCACGACGTAGACGTCATCAGAGAATAGACGTACCCGAGTTACGTACTATCGTTGAAGAACCCGTCATGGCAGACACTCGAACGATGAACGAGTTACTTCAAGCTCCCGTAGACGGCTACGGTGATGCTATCGTACTTCCACCAATTGACACCGAAAATTTTGAACTAAAAACGAATCTAATACAATTGGTGTCTAATAAACCTTTTTGTGGTTTAGATCATGAGGAGCCCCACGCACACCTCCGTTGGTTTAATCAAGTTGCTTCTACGATAAACTTTCGGGGCGTCGCTCATGAGTCGATTAAGTTGAGATTGTTTCCATTTTCCCTTGAGGGGGCAGCCCCCCGGACTTGGCTCGAAAAAGAACCCCTCAGTCGATCACAACATGGGAAGATCTTTCTAAGAAATTTGTGAACCAATTCTTTCCTCCGTCAAAAATAACAATGTTACGAAATCAAATCATAAATTTTCAACAAAAATTTGACGAGAGTTTTGGAGAAGCATGGGATAGATTCAAGGAACTTTTACGAAAATGCCCGAATCACGGTTTTACCGACCTTCATCAGATTGATACGTTCTATAATGCTCTTACTCCATCCGATCAAGATTCGCTTAACGCGGCCGCCGGTGGTAATATCTTGAGTCGTATGCCCGCCGATATTAGAACGATTATCGAAAATAAGTCAAAAGTTTCTTCGTCTAGGAACCGTCCGGTTGTTTCTAAGATCACTACTAATGATAATTACGGTTTGAAAAGTGAGTTGAGTGGGCTGACTGATGCTATTAATTCTATGATGAGAGAGTTTAAGATTCATAAATCCGAATCCGTCAAAGCCGTTACTGAAACATGTGTTATTTGCGGTGGTCCTCATCCGTATTATAATTGTCAAGCCACCGATGGCGATCTCCGAAATGCTTCCGTCGCCTCTGCTAATCCGGTTCAAAATCAGAACCAAGGATACCTTGCCAACCAAATGGGACCACCCGGTTTTGCACCCATTCCTCAACAAAACCAAAACCGTTATCAAAACCAATCTTACAATCAAAACCGAGGAGCCAATCTCAATCATGGTAATCAAAACTACCAAGCTCCTCCAGCTCAAGTTTATCAACAAACACCTCCTCCTCAACAACAATATCAATCACCTCACCAAGCTATTTCAAACAATGAGTTTCTGTCTTACATGAAGAGTTCTGATAGCATCATTAAAAATTTTCAAACTCAAATTAACGGCATTAGGAATGATTTCAAAAGAGATATGGAAGTTACGAATAACAAACAGATGAGAGAAATGAGGGATATGATGGCTAGTTTCTTTCAAGCTAATCAACCTTCTACGTCCTATTCTCAACCCTCGGGTTCCGGTTCTCTTCTGAGTAACACGATTCCCAACCCGAGAGGTGACATGAAAGCTATCGAGTGGTGTTGCTTACGATGGACCCACGGTTCCTACCACTATTTCTTCTTCTCCGTCTGGTGTGGTAGACCGTGAGACTGGGGTGACAAAGGACCCAGTGCTTCCTACTGATAAGGGGAGTACTGAGAATGTCCAACCCACGGTTGTCCCAACGTCTGAGCCCAAGGATGCTCCGGTTAATGCTGAAAAGAATAACTCAAAAACAACACTTCCGTACCCGTCAAGAATGAATGATCAAAAGCAACGTGAACAAGCAAATCTTCAAATGGAAAAATTCTTTCAGATATTTCAAGATCTTCACTTCGAAATTAGCTTCGCGGATGCTCTTTTTCTCATGCCTAAGTTTGTTTCGACACTAAAAGGAATGTTAAGTAACAAAGAGAAAATTGTTGATTTGGCAAAAACGTCTTTGAATGAGAATTGTTCGGCGGTTATTCTCAAGAAACTTCTCGAAAAGTTAGGTGACCCCGGCAAGTTCCTCATTCCGTGTGATTTTCAAGGAATTATTCAATGCTCCGCCTTGGCCGATCTTGGCGCGAGTATCAATTTGATGCCGAAATCAATTTACGATAAGCTTTCATTACCTCCACTTACCCCGACATGTATGACCCTCGAGCTAGCCGACCGAACTACGACTACACCAAAGGGTATAGCCGAGGATGTTTTTGTCAAAGTGGGGGAGTTCGATTTTCCCGCTGATTTCGTTGTAGTCGATTTTGATGCCGATCCTCGAGTACCTTTAATTCTCGGAAGGAGTTTCTTAAGAACGGGACATGCGTTGATTGATGTTTATGGAGGAGAAATTACTTTAAGAGTTGGAAAAGAAGCCGTCACGTTTAACGTTAACAATACTTCCAAATCTTTTACCAAACAATATGATGTGGCCAAAATCAGTAACACCGAGGTGACAAAGGACCCGGGAATTCCTACTGATAACGGAAGTACCAGAAACGTCCAACCTCCGGTTGTTCAAAAAGTTGGGCCTAAGACATCGAGATTTGATCTTTCACGTTTCACGGTTAAGAGTTTGTCTACAATACGTGCTGAACAAAATAAGAAACTAGAAAAGGAGACTACAACGGTTGTGGTGGAAAATGCTAGCTCTAAGAGCACACCACTTGTCCCACCTCCGCTTTCTGTGTATCGGATTGATCTTGTTCCTAAAAACACCAAGTTTTCTTTGAGTGGCAATCCCACTCCTTCTTCTGAAAATATTCCTTCCCATACTCAATATGAGGAAGATGATTCTATCATGAAAGAAATTGAGGCTTATTTGAAAAATGATTCAGTTTCACCGGAAATTGATAACGCCGACATCGATATCGAAGGAGATATTCGTTTGATTGAAAAAATGCTTTACGGAGATTCTAAAGTCAAGCCGTCTTTTAATCCTTCGGAGCCCGAGCTCAAGGATTCTTCCATTGATTTACTTCTCGAGGAGTTCACCGATGAACTCGCTCACATGGATCCTCTTCCACCGGGAAGTGAGGATGACATCTTTGATTTTAGAGCCGACTTACGTGAAATTGAATATTTGTTATATCAAGATCCGTCGATTTACTTTGAGAATTTCACCGATGAACTTGCTCCCACCGACTCAATTCTTTCTAAGAATAAAGAGAACGAATACAATGATCCGTTTTACCCAAAGAAAGATAAGGAAATTAAGATTTCGACTGATGAGCTTGTTGATTCAGAGATTCCACACTATTTTTTATCCGAGAGTGATTCCTATTCTCGTGAGGATTTTCACGTGGATGATACGTTGATTTCGTTCCTTTCTGAGGACAAGATTTTCAATCCTGGGATACTCTTCGAAGAGTACATTCTTATCACCAAAGTTATTCGGAAAAAGGATCCTAACTTGGATGCCTTCATTGTTGAACCTTTGGAATACACCTTTCTTTACCATGAGCTCCCATCTTTCTTGGAGTTTTCTCATATTGATCCGTCATTCCTTCGTCCACCCGCAAAACCACCGGATGATGGATCATTCTTTCATATACCTTATGTGCTGATGCCCGACATTTTCCTCCCCACCCAACCCACCCAGTCTCATTCCTTCAGGAATGAAGACACCGTTTTTGGCCCTGGTATCTCTACCACTTTCTTCCCCAAGGACAAATGAATTCGGGGACGAGTCAGGCTAGCGACTCGTTTAAGAAAAACAGTAGCGCTTCGTGGGAGGCACCCCATGCTTATCCATCTATCTTCTTTCTATTTTCTAATAAGTGACGCGAAGGGGTCTGCCTCTTCGATTTCTCGTGTTTGGTTGTTTGTAATGTTGTGTTTAGGATGTTCCCGATATGAAGACTCTCGTGCTCGAAGTTTGTCATTTTCTCTACTCGAGTTTCATGATCGTTGCTGATGGAAATCCGATATCCTAATCTTATCGACTAACGTTTATCTTCTAGCATACTTAATAAACGGCTTTTAGATTTTCGTGATACCCTTGCTTTAAAACATTGAGGACAATGTTTCGTTCTAGTCTGGGGTAGGGTAATCTTCGATTTGATTTGACCGCACTTGCTTATTTCTGTTGTGTTTCTCTCGTAACCCCGTTTTTCCTTAGAAATTGAAAAAATTGTGCAAAAATGAGCAAAATTTAAAAATTTTTGTAAGCTTTTGTTAAATCTTTTTGATTGAAAAAGTTGGCTAGTCTCTTAGATTAGAAGCTATAAAATGCGAATTCTAGCTCACAAGGCCAAGATTTTGCAAGTTTCCCTGAGTGACTTTAAATATGCACAACTTGATTTCATTAGACGAAACATTTGCTAAGTTAATATATGTTTTGACACCTTGATTGACTTTCCGCTGGTGAGAGTAGGAATAGAATTCTGACTTGACCGGGCGTGTTGAGCCCTAGCTTGTTCCCTTAACCATAGATAATCTAAAAATTATCGGCTAAGCATCTGCGGATCTCATTATTTGGGATTTTAAATTTGCAGAGATCGAGAAATGATAGAGTTACTTATGAGTTTAGATGCTAAGCGTGGAGTAGTTGGTTCTCTTTAGAGCCCATCGAAGGTACTTATGGCTTTTTGTTCCCACAAAATTGTTTCACCACATATCTGTCTAAATAATTAGAGATGTCGAGTTTTTGGCGATAGTTAGTTCTTTACCTTCTTAAAAGAATCTTTGTTTTAAAAATTGGGTACACATCAAGGATCCGTAATAAATAAATGAATAATAAGTGATATGTGAAATGTAATAAGTAAAGTTGTGAGCTGCGGTGTCGAGATCGGACCCTTGGATCTTTAGCCGGGATTGAGTGAGGTCTTAGCCTAGCCAGCCGGGATTCTCATTTCATGAAGCCTATAGTCTTGGAATTACCCCGTGAAGCTCCGTAGTTCATAGCTCATACACGTAAAAGTCTAAGTGAATGAAAATGAATGTTGAAAAAAAAAAAAAAAAAAAGTTGAAAAGTGAAAAATCAAGTATAAGTGAATAAAAATTCCTTGATGTGGACCTCATTTTTACGACAATGGTTCTCGAGAGAAGGCGGATAACTAATTATCGACTTAGCTTTGTATCTTTATCGGAATAATAATTATCGAAACGAGAATTTGAAGAAATTCATTTCTCACAAAAATAAAAAAATTCTAGAGGAAATAGGAAAATGGGAACAAAAGGTAATTACACAAGTAACTTCCATGGGTAGTGTTAGCATCTAGAATCATTTGTAACAATGATTTCGGTTTTACGCTTAGTTTGGGACTTGTGAAAAATCAGGGACGATGTATTCTATCCGTATGGTCACTTCACGCTGTGTTGTGTTTCTTACTCTGTGATCCTAATGTGTCGTTTGAAAAATGTTGGAGTTATTAATCGACATGAAAGTTCAACAAACCGTCATTCATAACCGGAATGTGCTTAATCGTTATATCTATACATGAGAATTAAAAGGTAAACGGGGCGTTTTTAGAGTTAAGGCTTTCTTAATCTCTTTTGAGGAATCTTTGCTACTTCTTCATAGGTTTAGTAGAAAGAGATTGAAATCCTTGGTTTTAGAAGCGTGAGTTGATTGCATTGCGTGAGGACACGGCAATAGTTTCGTCTGGGGTATTTTGGTATGTGCTAAAACACATACCTTTTCTTTATCAAAATAGACCCAAATTAACCAAGAAAGAGCCGTTTATTGCTAATATTTGTGGTTTTCTTGAGTTTGTGCTTGTGCAGGTATGGATATGTAAAAACACGCAAAAATGACCCAAATCAGACGTAAATCCGAGCACGAGAGATCAAGAGAGCTTAAGCTGAGCCGGAAGGTCAGAATTATGCATTTTTGAAGATTTCCAATCTCTGAGGATGAATTGTGAAGAATTGAGCAAAGTTTGAAGAAATCTCAGAAATGGCCCTTGAGATTCAGAAAGTTGCAAAATCAGTCCCTGGATTATTTATGGTTGACAAGAATGGTCCTTGAAGATAGTTTCAAATATTACATGATTAGTCCCTCAAATATCCGGATGTACACTATTGGTCCCTATGGTTACCATTTATCCATTATTATCCAAGTCCAATAACACCAATCCAATATTAACATTATCCATTATACAAAACCACTCTCAGCCCACAATCCAAATCCAATCCAGTAACACTAGACCCGGCCACATTCCCCAACCCGTTATTAAACCCGACCACTCAACCCACTTTGAAATATATACCCCGCGCCCCAAACAGTACCCATCTCCTTCCCCAGCCAAACACTACTATTCACCACCAATTCACCTCCCAAACACACAACCTCGTACTAAGAATAATCCTAGAATCTTATCCACCTCCTTAACCCAGCTGACTTGTCAGGATAAGATGGCCACGTGGCCAATTGGCACCACTTGATTGGACGAAACACCTATTTGAGCTAGATGGTGCTCTATGATTGGACCAAGTGATGATGGAGGAATGAGTGGCTCTGATTCTGCTTCTAGGTTCTTCTCAAGGGCATCCCAAGGCCTCTCCACTGCTATAAAAGGACCCCTTTGGATCACATACAAGGCGTGCAACCCTTAGTTTTAAATTAGCTTATTGTTATTTCTTTTCAGTAGTTTTCTAAATGTTTTAGTAAGCTTTTATTGTATTTTCATTTTCTTGTAATCCATTTTCAGTTTCAATAAAATTTTCAAGTCTTTAAATTTCATCTTGCAAACTATCTCTAAAGTAATCAATAAGCTCTTTATAAACTATGAAGTAGGCTCATCTTAGCTTTTTATAGCTTTTTGTGAGCTTATTTTGCACCCCCATTCACTTACATTCACAAAGTACTAAAGTCAACAAAAGTCAACTGTGTTGGTGATTATGGTTCAGAGATGGTTATGGGTTGAATAGGTGATGGATATGGGTTGAATAGGTTAGGATTAGTGGTTCTTGTTTTGGTTTGCAAGCCATTGTGGCTACGGATCTCTTGTAAGTGCTAGTTTTCACCTCATATGTAGCTTATAAGTAGTAGCAGTAGCATAACTCTTAGATCTGCTTAAACCTTGTTGATTGCTGTTACATTAGCTTTATTTTAGTATAATAAATCTGTTTTAAGGCTTAGCATAATCTGCTTTTGTGTTTAAGCTTGATTTGATTGCTTAAAATCTGTTAAAGGGGTGTTTGGATAGCTTGCTTAATCTGTCTTGATAGCTGTTTTGATCTTAGGTTTTGGTTGCTTTAGTCTCTATTGTCACTAATATACTTAGTCAAGATATTTTATTGCATCAATAAACTCCAAAAGTCAAAATCCAGTTAGATCCGTTCTAGAATCTGAATCTGTCTAAATCAGTAGGTATAGTAAATTGCAATTTGGTTCAAAACTAGTAGAACTAGCTTGCTATAATCACCATTAGCTTTTAAACATCATTTTTAGTTCAAAACTTTTGATCAAATCTCAACATAGTCAAACTCCAAATCTGTTCTCAGAAGTCAACAGTTATGCCTGAGCAGTTTTTCTCAGAACTTGCAGAGCTAGCCGTGAGTTCATTTCAGTGATTTAGAGCTTGAGATTTGACACAATCATAGGTGGCCAGGTGGTGTTTAGGACTGATTATCTGTTTTTTACTCTAAGCTTATAAATAAGCTTGTGCTTAAGCCTTAACAGTGGACCTGAACCACTGTTTGGATAGGATAAGCAGTTTGCTTATTTCTAGGTTCTGAGCTTTAGGCTTGTTAGGATTAGATTTAGTAAGTTGCAATTAGCTTAATTTAGTAAACATTAGCTTAAGTCACTGTTTGGTAGCTTTACAGCTTGTAGCTTAATTTTAAAGTGCTTATTTGGTATCCAATTACACTACAGCTCTTGATTCTGTCACATAAGCACTACATTTCTCATTTTTAATAGAACCAGATATATATTTTAGCATTTCCCTGAATTTTTCATTAATTTTGGTCACTATTTTCTATTTTTCTAGATTTAAACTAGTTTGTAATCATTTTTAATTAGCTTTAATTGCAATTAATTGAGAAAAAGTTCCAAAAAATAATTTTTCATTTTTCTCAGTTTAAGAAAAATATAAAAAGCATAAAAAAGATTTTTCCATATTTTTCCCCCTTTATTTGATATTTTTCACTATTTAAATTAGATTAAATTAGTTTTAAATTAGTAGAAAATAGGAAATTAATCTGAAAAATATAAAAATAGTTTTAAAAAGTCTTTAGTGATAATTTAGATTTTTAGAAAGTAGTTTCATATTTTCCTCCCTAAATTTCATAATTTTTAGAGTTTAATTTAGATTAATTAGTTAAAAATTAGTTTTTAATTTAAATAAAATTCAGAAAAATCCAAAAAATTAGTTTTAATTCTAAATTAGTTTTCTAATATCATTTTTAGCATAAAAGTAGAATTAGGCATTTTTAGGGTATAATTTAGACGTAGTTGCATTTTAGTTACGTTTTATTAATTACGTTTAGTTATAATCGCACTTAGGATTTCCCGTAAAATAGATTCCCTTAATTACTTTCCCCATTCCCGTAGTTTAATAATCAAAAACAAACAAATCAAAACATCGAGCATTAAATTCCGAACCAAAAACGACGTTGGCAATTCACGCCTCGTTGGGAAAACGATTCGGGTTGACTAATCCGTACACACGATCACACACGGGATTTGATTTATTATTCTTTTTCCTAAGAGAATTTGAATCTATCTTCGTGATTATTTTTGATATTGATATTGAGGATTTATCCACACACATAACCCCCTAAGCCTATATCAACGACATCGAAGACATGTACCTTGCCAAAGTACAGGGTCGTATGAGACAATTCTCCACTGAAGTACAACGTGAATTCATCAAGTCAGTGCTCATCTTCATCAGACGCATAGTTATCAAAGAACGTGTAGAAGATCTTCAGCTGGCAGTTGAATCTTATCAGACCCGTGTCAACTTCACTCCACCGCAGCTTGATCTTCCCGACATCAACCAGCTCTCACAACTTACACTCATTAGCAAACCATTCGGCGTCGTTTACCGCAGTGAACTTCAAAGAAATTGCTTGATGGCGTGCAGAGATCTTCACAAGTTTGGAGATCACACTTTGAAGATGGTTAGGGACGGATTGGCTTACCGGTGGAAGGATATACACCAAAAGATCGGGTCTCCTAAGCGATGGAATTCTCAGGATCGAAGGGATGTGAAGAGGATCATCACGATGATTGATGAACGGTTGTATCGAAGGGATCAGTTCAGAAGATTGGAAAGCTATGTTGGTGGTCGACCCAGGATTAACATCACCAGCTTTCAACGCCCGATGCACATTCCTGGCAACATCTCTGATCTACCTGGTACCCCTTGAACTGCTTCTTTCATTATAAATTTGGATGTATGATTTATTATGAGAATGGCTTGTGCACATATTACATTGTACAACCCGTACTTGTAAATAAAGGACCCTGTGGTACGCTTCAGTGCCACAATCCTTATAAAAGGAGTGAAATCTTCTTACTTTTGAGTAAAACCTATCAAACCTTTCACTTTTCAAGGTTTTGCTCAAAAGAACAAGTACTTTCCCTTATGATTTTCAAAACCTCAACCGTTTATATCACTTGTTGAGGGGGAGTACTTGACTTAAAACATTGTTCACAAATTGTTCACAGTGGTCATTCTTCCCGCAACACTCGAAATGGTCATATTTATTCTCAACTTTTCAAAAATAACATTTTATATGCCATTTTTGAGGGGGAGAAAATACGTGATAAGAAATATGTTGTGTTTTCCTATATGAACTCTCGTGTGAAAAGACTTTAACCTAAGAATTGACGAGATCTTAACTGTCAGTAACTCGAAAAGACTTATCCGGGACGGGTAATAATTTCAAGCTAGTTCTCTAGTGATGTAAACGTGTCTCGCAAAGGAGTTGTCCGAGTAGAATTTACCATTCGAGAAACTCTTGGTAGATATGAACCTTGACGGGTTTAACAACCTTTCGGGGTTGTCCACACCTTCAAGATAGTTATTAGAGTTAGTTGTCACCTAAAAACTGATAATGCAACTCTTTAACTATGCCACGTAACCGTGTCTCGCGGGGGAATGTCTATCTTGAGTCGATCAATTCAAAAGTGCGCGCTCTTTCCTCACTGTGCAGATTTCCGTCAAAACTCTAAAGCACATGTGGAGGGGGAGTATTTCTGCTAAAAGATAAAACTCTCATAGTGGTTCAAACATTTTTTCATCTACAAACCATTTGAGAGATTTTCTTGAAAATGGTTTTATGGCAATGGAGTTATAAGGTGATTAAGGTTAGGAATAACCGTCCTATGATCCGCCAGAGCCGGAGGGATCTACCCAAGGACACTACCACTAGTTAGAATTTAGAAGTCCTTAGGTATGATTGTAAAAAGGAGAGAATTAGAATCGAAGAAAGAAGGAGTTGAAGAATTAAAAAGAAATGCAAAGAAAATGGTGAAAAGAAATAGCCCTCCAGATTATTCAACTTAGGGCAGACACCGGGTTCAATTCATATGCTACTGGTTGTCACTAGATGACACCGGTATTGAAGATTAAAAGTCGTCATGGACCTAGTGACGCATGCACTAAACCTTCTTAACCACTCAAGTTTCTCTCAACAGAAGCTTGTTTCATTCTCACAGGGAACCCTACGTAAACTATCGGCTTTCTCTTAGAGATTGTTGGTATTGAAGAAGGAGACCCTCTCCCTAGTCTCCGCTCAGGAAACCAAAGCGCCCTATTGAGTCTAGAGCCGCGAGATTCATCAAAAGATCTCTTAGGTACACTTGACATTTCATCACTTGACGTTCAACAATAAGAATTTCAGTGGTACATTATCGAGTCCTTCACAGATCTTAGCAATATGTCGATAACATTTATGTGAGGTTCATATTTGTGATCCTCAGTGATTGAATGGAAACTCCTGCCAGGGTCAACATCAAATAGCCCTGACAGCAGGTCACTTTGGCAACTCCCCGTGGATTGCGCTTAGTGGTCTCAAACGGTCTATAGTCTTGAGGTGATGCTTCGGTGTACCTCAGTGACTCATCTGAATCGTAGGTGTACTTCGGTACATCGTGTTATCTCACTTGTGGGACTCCGATTCAGAAACGGCCTTTGTAAGAATTAGAGTTGTGTTTTCACACTATGCTGTTAACACTCTCGAAGTTCAAACTTGTAAGTGCCGGAATCCGCTTATTACTAACCGCTTTTATGTTTTCTTCTTATGGAAGCTCTGGAGCGAAATGATCGTGCAGATTCTTCTCATGCTCACGCCAACATCATCACTAATGGAAGTTCTATCCAAAAGCAACACAACAGTCAGAATGATTCTTTGTCAAATCAAAGAATCTACAAAGTTAAAGACTTAAAGAACTTCATCAGTACTGAATTCCAACGTCAAAAGAACATCTGAGCATGTTGAACAATGACGTGGAGACACTGGAGCAACGAAGCAGACCTGAGGCAGACTTGATGCAGATAACTACATACTATCACTTTCATCACAAAGAACAATGATCAAAGAACAAAGTTAAAGATGACGTCAACGCATAACTGTTCAAAGAAAACTATCTCACTACACTGGGGAGATCGTTCGAATCAAGGCAATTCTTCTCACAAGAAAGAAGAATGTCAGAAGACGTCAAAGCTACTATTACATCAACGCCTTCACCGTTTTTCATCACCAACACTCGAGGGGGAGATTGTTGGAATCACTCCTAAACCTTTATTCAAGTGTTAGTTACTCATATGTAATAGGTAGCTTATTATGGCCTTTATGTTTGTTTAAGGTCTAGCTTATGTAGAAGGCCCATAAGCTTAGGCCCATGTCCATTAAGGAAAAGGGAAGGAGTGAGAGTGTTGCCCTAGCTCCTTGCCTATAAATACTCTTGTATAACCCTCACTTGAGGGCTGGTTGTTCAATTTACTCTTTCACATACACTCTACGCCTAACCTTTCTTTACTTGTACGTGTGTGTGTGTTTGTGTGTTGTTCAACCGCCTCTGTCTCTTTCATTGAAGCTTGTGTTGTAAATCTAGTGACCTAACAAGGCGGTATTCAATTTCGAAACGTCATCCGGTCGCATTACGATAGTTACCGTATTGGAATTATCATTCCACCGTATTTCGATGGTAATCTTGTTGGAATCATCATTCCACCGTATTTCGATGGTAATCTTGTTGGAATCATCATTCCACCGTAATTCGATAGTAATTCTGTTGGAATTATCATTCCACATAGTTTCGGTAGTAACACCGTGGATTTGGCATCGAGCCTCGTCTCGTTGGTAACCTTGTTACCGACACTTATACCTCAAGCCTAGTCTTGAACCGATTGTTGAGAAAACTTCTGAAACCTAACCATTCACTCGAAGTTGATTTAAGCGACGTCATCGAGTCGACGATTACTCATTTCCTAAACCGATAATATTGTGGTCGACGTTGCTTCGCCAACAACTTTCAGTTAAGGTAGTACCTTACGTGCTGTTGATGTCGTACCTTATCCTCTATGTAGGAACCCCTATCGATAACGATCTAACGACTTGTTTTGGTGAAGTTGTTCACCGAGGATTATCCTTAGATATTGTTCCGTCGATGTTGACTCTAGTAACATTGAACCCTCAACATTGTTTGTCAACAATAGTCTGCTACGTCACACTACCGGTTATGGTAATACCTACCCTATTTTATCAATACGGTACCTTACACACCATAGATGAGAAATTCTCTAGCATACCTACTTCGAGCCGTTGATGCTCACTCGTATGTAGGAAATGATTTGGATATCAATTGGTAGTTGAACTTCTTTTGGAGTTGAACCTTGAAACCTTTGCGTTAAGTGATAAGTGCACCAATGAGTCAATCGACTAACTGCGGTTAGTAACCAATACTCTCTTTTAGGAGTCGTACTTTCGTCTCTAACCAAGATATCATGCTAAGTCTACCGACCGATTGCTGGAAGCAATCAACACTTTCTAATAGAGACATACTCTGAACTTCCTAAACTCCTCATCTAGTAGAGGTTCCGTACTCAGCAGAAATTTTGAAATCTTAAGGAGAAACCTGAACCACATTCTCTAGGACAATTATAAAATCCTTCTCTCATCCTTCGAGAAGCACCTGCTAACCTTTCGGAACTCTCACCAAACGATAAGCTACACCATAGACGAAACCTTGGAAGTAGATTCCCGCCTTTACCTAAGTGATTGTTAGTAGTCTTACCAACCTATTCACCTCCCGCGAATTAGTAAAAAGGAAAAGTATGGACGACAATTCTCGTCTCTCCTCATATAGATACAGCAACACTAGATAACCCAGCTATCTTCTTTAAGGAGGTGAGGTAGTACCTAATCCTCTCCCTCCAGTAAAGTGACTTGCTCCAATAAGCTAGACCTCATCTTTGAACTCTATCTCCTTACCTACTTTCCACTATGGCACTTCTATTGGAAAGAGGGAAATTCCCTTGATCCGTACTCTCTATCTAAGATTCATTTGGTTAGTATACACCTGATCCTCTTTTCTCAACCTTCAACTCATTTCGATACTCTTTAAGGAAGAAGTGCGATAAAAAAACCTAAGTTATACGAATGGACTTCTCCACACGTAAGGGAAACCGTGTGCTTTAGGAAATGTTGGTTCCTATCCCTTCCGGATTATGGAAATCGCCACACACCCATTTTCTACTATCACTTCCTAGAGCCTAGAGAACCGATCTGGATATGCTTGCAGTATATCATCTCCAGATTAATGGCAGAAGTAGAGAAACCATTCGAAACTTAGTAGAACAAGTAGCGTGCCTATCAAGTCTGACAATGGTTGGGATAGACACCTTTCATTGGCCAACATCTCCTATAACCATACCTATCACTTTAGTACCTCAAAGGCACCGTAAGAGATCCTCCATGGATGTCAGAGTAAATTCAGATGATTGGGAAGAAATAGAAATACCCCAACTTAGCAACCCTAAACCTGTTCGAAATAATACCAAGGAAGTCGTTTTAAGTTGAGATGGATATGTAAGTTACTCACAAATCATTTGGAGACACAGAAAACGTAAACCTCTTGAACCTTTCGAGGTAACCTAGAATTAAGCTTTTGGATCCACCATGAAATTATGTGAAGCGAGTAGTAAACGTGAAAACTTAACTCCCGCTATATCAATCCTTTGGGAAAAATCCTTGCGAGATTGAGACCAGTAGCTCAGAGCCTCAAGCTACCATCGAGGCTCAGTAGAGTTCCTAACATTTCATGTGTAATAGGAATAAATGACTCGCCGATGAGGCAATCGTTATCCTTTAAGAAATCCTAATCTTTTGACGTTTAAATTCCGTTGACCTATCGAAACTATAGATGATGAAGCCTAGCAACTTTAGTAAAGTTTCCTATCTGTCTTCAAAGTTCATAGGAACTCGCAGTAAGATCTGAGATTCACGTAGAGAACGTGAAGATAAACCCTCGTGCTTTTGCACTCACCCCTTCTAGACTTTAACGGATAATTTGAATTGAATTGCGAGGACGCTATTCCTTTTAAGGAGGTGAGGCTATGACAACTCGTAAATTCATCGATGCGTCGTAATCGGAGAAACATCGATTAGAGCGATCGTCTGATTTAATTTGAGTTACGAGTCGTATTTTATATCGTTTTTATTGGAAATAATATTTTAAGAGCGTTGGCGTAACTCCCGTGTCATGAATCATTCGTTTACTAGGCTAAAAGAGTCCCGAACTTAATATTATGTAAGATTTAAGAAGTTTCATCTAGGGTCCTTGGGATACTTTACATCTCCGCCCCTAGAGTTCCAATTGAACAAGTTTGGTCCCTCCTGAGTATATAAATACTCCACACCTCTCACATTATCTCATTTCACCATATTTATTTCTCTCTCTTAAAAACACATACCACCCATAAACTCTCTCTCTCTACAATAAATTCCGGCAACCCATTTTAGGGTTCCGGCGCCGTCATAATTTTCGGCCAAATTTCGGCCATCACCAATATTTACACCGCCTATCCTAGATGATAGATCAAGACCTCTTGGTTCTATTTTCATGCTACACGCGCGCTAACTCTCCTACACGCACCCTAAATCTAGTTTTCTAGATTCAAAATTTAGGGTTTCGTTTTAGGGTTTGTATGGTATAATAGGGATAGAGTGATGGTCACAAATAGGGTTTGTTTGAAGATTATCGGGACGTTGGTAGCATGCCACCGCCGCCATAGTGGTCGCGTCCACCACAGCCGCCACGGCTGTGGTCACCACCACTCCACCGTCGCTCTTTTTCTCTCTCGTCTCTTGTATTTCTCGTCGTTTGGTAAGCCGAAAACTTGATAACCCTTTCTTTTGATTTCCTCTTTTGTGATAAAAACCGGTTAGTAACCGGTTTTGGTTGATGTTTTCATGGAAACATTTGTTTAAAAACAGTTTATAAAATATTATGACTCGTGTGGTAAGCAAATCAAATGGTTCATGTGTTGTGTTGGTCGCGTGAGTTCGAGAGGGTCATTTTAACGAGACTCTTCAGATTTTAGAAATCATATACGAATTAAAAACGGGACATCTTTTAATGAATTGATTTTCGTGTGGTAAGGACAAATAAAAATGTTTGTGTGAATTGGTGGAAAGTGTCTCGAGTCTTGTTTTGGAGCTGGGATTTGTGAAATTTATAGGAAGTTACATCAGGTTTGGAACTTTAGATTTAGTTGTGTGAAACTTGTGCAAGAATGAGTAAATCATGTTATGAGTGTTGCATGTTTGTGAGATTTTCCAAAAATCAACCAAGGGTATAGTTACTACTTACTTTGACTCAGTTTACAAAACAAATTGACAAAAGGAACCTTGGTCGGTTTGACGTCAAAATTATACAAAGGGGTACGTGAATAATTGCTTGAATGCGTGAGTTGAGTTTGGCAGTGTTGAAATTGAGTAGTGTTTGTGTGCATCAGGTGTAAACAGGTCACCCGCCCAAATTTTGGTACGTTCGGGTTGAATATGGGCTACAACCCATTGGTTTTACAAGGTGGTGTTTGTTTGGTATGAGTTGCCAAGCCACATAGGGTTTGAGTCTACTTGTTAAGAGTTTTATTTACTTGAGATATAGTGTCTCATTTTCTTTGCTATTGAATTTACAAACTAACTTCGTGTTAGCTCTTGTGATAATTGGTACTTAATGGATTAGGCTGAAGGTAACTTGAGAGTTAGCGTCTCCGAGATCTTAGGGATTTGAATATTGTTGGACTTGGTCATTTATTTGAACAATTGGATTTGTTATTGGATTTGCGATATTGGACATTGGACTTGTGGACACTTTGTGCCTTAACGGTATAATATATTAGACTCTAATAGAATTTAATATATTAGACACGGAACACTCACAAACTATTCAATAAACTCAAGCTAATAATTCACGTGAATATGCTGACACAAAAATTTATAAATAATGTAACTTCAAACTTGGTTTATTTAAAGTCACGATGACTTGGGAATGTTATATAGATGGACGCGTTATGCCGAAATTTATAGAAACATTCTAAGTTATCCTTTTAAATTTCAAATCTCTTTTATCGTTATAAAACCCGAGAATTCTAAACAAGTGTTCTTTTAAGTGATAAAACATTTATTGTTTGAATTTCCAATTTCAAACTTATCATTGTTTATAAAACATTTGTTTTACACAAGTTATTTGGGAAAATGGATAAATGTCGAAAATTACCAATCAACTTACCTTCTTTGCATAATTATGTGTCTTTAGTTCCCCGATTACTTACTAGTCGTTGTCTACTCGAGTTGAGTGCGGTCAATTCTTATTGACTATTCCCCATAATATTAGGATATATATTATGTCCTGGTATGAGTTATGTTTGGCGTGAGTTATATCTTTGGTGTGAGTTAAATTTTGGTATACTTTTGGCGTGAGTTGTATTTGGAGTCTATGTTTCTTACCACCACACGAAACGTTAAAACTAAACTTTTGAGATATCGATTATAAACTTTTGGGAACGATAATGGAATTTTGATAGTAACGACATGAATGATCCACAAAAACTACAACAGATTACTTTCTATTGATTTCTTTATCGTATGAGCCGTATTATAAGAATATCGTTTACGCATTAGGTTGCGTCTCAACTATTCTATTGTACTCATCGTACATTCATTTGGATGCTATGGAGATTAAATTTAGATGCCAGTCGTGTCAATAGTGAATAATGCATTGCTGTGGCGTGATTACCTGTTATCTTCTGCTAGTATTTATTCGTGCATTGCTGTGGCTAAGGTGAGTTTCATAGCCCTACTTTTATCTACGTTTTAACTACGTTTTGAACTATTTTGGGGTGAGAATCATGCTGCTGTTTTTGGACAGTTAAAACTATTTGGATTTGCTTATATGCTCGACTGTTTAGATAGATGTGCGGTAGTTGTTGTCTTAGTTTAGGTTTAACCGTGCCTAACTAAGAATAGACTTCTACCTCGACCTAGTCCGAGGTTGGCAATTGTTCTAGATTTTGCCACGACAGTGCTGGACTAGAGTCACAGGGCCCGAGTAATCCCTGGATGCGGGATATGATTGGAGATCCGGGTAGGATCATGTGTGAAGCGGTATTTATCTATCTTAGGTCTTGCATAGCAAATCAACTCTTACAGGTCCACTATGATTTTATTGAACTTAAACCTATGAACTCACCAGCGTAAGCTGACCTTTTAGCATGATTTCTCATGAATTTGAGAGGTGTTTGGAATACGTGATCGGTGGAAGCTTGGCAAGAAGGCGGGGTGCAAGGATCATTTCTGACTCTGATAAACTTTGGGGACCTATCTTATTAAATTATGTTTTGGGCCTAATATTTACACTTTTGAACTAAATGTTTTGAATAACAAATTTTGGGATTGGCTTTGAATGATAAATGACTATCTTTTTGCTATACTTGTGTGCGATACCAATCCAATAGTAACGCCCCAAAAACTTGATTAAGTCTTCCGCTGTACCGAGATTTGGGGGTGTTACACGCATTTCAAAAACTTGGCGAACAACTTCTTCTGACGTAGAATATCTAACACGATACGAAGATGCTGCTCGTGCTCGTCCTTGGTCTTAGAATAAACCAGAATATCGTCGATGAATACAATAACGAACTTATCCAAAAATTCATGAAAGACGCGGTTCATCAAATCCATAAACACCGCAGGAGCATTCATTAAACCGAAGGGCATAACCAAAAACTCATAGTGACCATACCTAGTCCGAAAAACAGTCTTAGGAACATCCTGCTCCTTGACTCATAATTGGTGATGGCCAGATCTGAGATCGATTTTCGAAAAGAATTTAGCAACCTGAAGCTGATCAAATAAGTCATCAATGCGTGGAAGAGGATATCGGTTGCAAACAGTAATGCGATTAAACTCACAATATTCGATACACAGTCTCATGCTGCCATCCTTCTTCTTAACAAATAGAACAGGAGCGCCCCACGGGTAAACACTCGGATGAATGAAACCAAGATCTAAGAGTTCCTGAAGTTGATCTTTCAATTCCTTCATTTCGATAGGAGCCACACGATAAGGTGCCTTAGAGATAGGTTTAACACCAGGAATAAGTTCAATACCAAATTCAACCTCACATTCGGGTGGAATTCCGGGAAGTACCTCCGGAAATACATAAGCAAAATCATGAACGATTGGATGGCTATCAAGAGAAGGACCATCCATCAAAGTATCATATAAGTGTATGCACTTTCATAGCAGAGATAATCTTTAAAGATTTACCGGATACCGAACCATAATACACAAAATCCGAAGAGTTCAAATTACCAAATATCACACGCCTGGTGTGACAATCGATGGTAGCGCGATGATCGGACAACCAGTCCATTCCCAAAATTACATCAAAATCAGTCATATCAATCGGAAACAAGTTGGCAGAACGAATAGTGTCATCAAAACGTAAAGGACAATCACGATACACATGATCAATAACTACCATGCTCTTCAGTGGTGTAGACAAAGACAAAGTATAATCAAGTGGTGTAGACTTAATACCCATTTTACACGCAAACAAAACAGATACAACCGAATGAGTAGCACCCGTATCAAACAAAACAAACACGTCTCGACCAAACATAGATAAAATGCCCGTAAGAGTACCTGTAGCGTTTGCTGCATCATCCCTAGTCATGGTATACACACGACCAGAAGTCGCCGACTTCTTGTCACCATTACCCCTCGTGTCTGAACCAGAACCTCTACTCTTCCCACACTCATTGGCCTTATGACCAGTCTGCCCACAAAGGTAACACGCATCAATAGCCTTATAACAGGGCCTACCCGGATGTAACTTCCCACAAGTACCACAAGGTGGAGAAGAAGCATAATCAGAAAGCCTCTTCTGCTGAGAAGAAGTAGAACCATAACCGGACCCCGAACCATAACCAGAACCATTACCCGAACCTGAACCATACCCAAAACCAGACCCATGATACTCCTGATGTCCTCGGTGATACTGCTGGTCGCGGTCGCGCCAGTTCTGCTGACCATTGCCACCTTGCCCACTGTGACCCTGTCTTTCATGACGTCGATAATCATGAGAACTCGGCTCAGAACCCCACTGGTTTCCACCCTGATAACTCTGGCGACGATCACCATTATGGTCCCGTTTTTTGTAATCGGACCGTTCCCACATAATCTCTATATTGCGTGCCGCGTTCGCCACCTTCGACACATCAACGTACTCAATATTAACTAGCTGCCCCAAAATACGATCAGGAAGTCCCCACTTGAAGTGTCTTGCCTGCTCCTGTGACGTTCCAGCTGCTGCACCCAGATATCAAACCAGACGAGAAAACCTCTTCATATAGTCAGAACTAGTTTCGTTCTCCCCTATCTTAATCGAGCGATTATCCCGTTCACATTTCTGCTGCTCGGAAAAAGGAAAGTACTGCTGCAAGAAAATCCCTTGGAAATCAGCCCAAGTCAAGGTCACCACATAGGGTTCACCACCCTTCGCCTGTCGATGAACTTTCCACCAAGTCAACGCATCACCCTCAAACTTGTAGCTCGCGAGTCGAGCTTTATACTCGTCAGCTACCTCAAGCACCTCAAAGATCTTCTCGATATGGGAGATCCAGTTTTCCTCCTCGATGGGAGTAGTAGCAGAAGTAAAAGATCATGGTTTCTGCTTAATGAACTGGTCGAGCCAAACATGAATGTCCACGGGTTGACCTCCACCACCAGATCCAACGCTGCTACTGGCAAAGCCAACACGAAGCTCTTCCAAAAGTTCAGTACGAAGCTGAGGGAGAAGTTGTTGAACTTCCCGAGATACAGCCTCTGCGAAAGCAGGATCAAGAGTGTTGTGGTGCGTATTCACCATCTAAACGAAAACAAAACCAACAAACAAAAGGCATAAGAAACAAATACGAAAGGGAGCAGAGCAAAACAAAAGAAACCTAGTGTCTACCAAAATCACCCATTGTCAGCCAAAGCCTAAGGGTCGCAAAACCTAGGCTCTGATACCATAATTGTAACACCCCAACCCAACAAGGGTCCGAATGCCACATTATGGTGCCATATCAGAACATACTAATAAAATGCAAGCGGAAGTCTTTTATTAAAAATCATGAAAAGTCATCAAAACATAAGTCTTCCAAAAGTTCCAAAACATAACCAATAACTGAAATAAAATGGTCCAAAATACTGAATAAAGAGATAGTTCAAAATGCCAAAGTCCAATAATGGGGGTTCACTAAGGTAGGTCTTCCACCCCTACTCTCGAAATCCCATATCCCTGCTCCCAGCTAAATACCTGTCGCATGGAAAAGAAAACGCGAGCGAGAGCTAACTTCCGCCGCAGTGAATAGAGATATACACAAATATGTATAAATGATAATCAAATCAAAATCAAATACGCAAAGCTGAAACAAATATCATAACAAATGGAAAGTCCCAACTAAAGAATAAGCATGGTAATCTGAAGAATAATCAAAGAAATCAAATGAACCGAATATAAGAGAGAGCATGGTAGTCAAATGAATCACATACGAATACTGAATGAACAAAATAGCCAACTGATCAATTGAACAAAACATGGCATAGCAAACGAATGAATCAGAATATCAGATAATCACATAATAACCAAAATCAGAATGTTGCCACGAGCACCAAATACTAAAGGAGATACTCCAATAGCCAAATCTAATAAATCACATATCATAACCCATATCTGCCAAATCATATCAAAATAGTCAAATCATATCAAAGTGTACATGGGTAGCTAGCCCAAATGTACCAAACTGTGAGGGGGTGTATTGCACATACGCACCACATCACCAAAACTGAACTGAGTACCTAGGATGCATCCATACGCTCCCTGCAAAACAAATCAAATATACATATGCCAATTCGAGACTGTACATACGTAATCATAGTGGCCAAGTGTACACATATCATAATCATATCAAAAGGGAATGTCGGGGAGTAATCACACCGCCTCAGATAGTGTCATCCCATTGGTGCAACAATGACATGGCCATGGTACCTCCATGGCTAGTTAGCTCGGGCAACTAAACACAACGAATCATATCATATCAAACTGATCATATAATGGAATCATATCAAAGCAAGGATCTCAAACAGATATCAAATCAAACGAATAACTAATCGAATGTCAAATCAAATGATTATACCAAAACGAATCATATCAAATGGATCATATCAAATCAAAGCAAGGAGAATACGAATCGAATATCAAATATGTACAAGAGTTATGAGAGAAAAGAAGTGTCATTACTCAAATGACGGAATATATGTACCTCAAAGTGTGTACATGAGAGCAAAGCACACAAAACCAATCACCTCTCCCTCTTCACAAGATCTACAGTAAATATACTCACATATCACCAACATATTCATTTTAATAGCTTCTCATACACTTATAAGTGTTTAACTTATTGATATCATCACTGTGTCTTTTATTTTCTTAACTTCACATCTGGACCAGTTTTATATGAATTATTTGACTCATTAGAATTATTCCAAAAGTTATAAGAAAATTCCCAGAGGTTCCCACATTGGTTAAGTAATTTCACAAATTTTTGCAGATTTTATTTCAAAGCCTAAGTATGGTTTAAAAATCCTTATTTCCAGACCTGTCCAGAAAGTGTTCAGGAAGTATACCCCAAAAGTTTACGTATATTAGACCTGCTTAAACACCTTTGAAAAATTCCCAAAAATTCCAGAAATTCATTTATATCTTAAATATCAATCCTGTAAAAGGAGAGCTCAAAAATCCCTTTGGTTTGAAAATAAAAAATCAAAGAATCCAACTGAATTTCAGACTCGTTTTCTCAGCTTTGACACTTGATCCCGTAAAATTAAAAAATATGACTTAGACAACTCCAAATTCGTTCAAACTAATTTGTAAACTTAACCAAGACATAAAATAAGTTTTTCCAACAAAAACTCGGATTTTAACTCTTATGAAACTCAAGTTACAACGTTCCCGAATTCAGCTTTCAAAACAGTCCCGTGTCAAAACCCGTCTAAAGTTAACATATCACGTGTTTTACTTACCCAAACGCACCCGTGACCTATGTAAGCCATACAACCTGTTTTTATATCATTCTAACATGTTTACAATTTCATAATTTCCACCTCATGAATTTTATACATACCTATTATAATGCTTAATGAACCAAACAATAATTTACACTACATAAAATCATAACATCCCACCAATTCACCTAGGTTCATCGTGTTAACCCTATTAATACCCAATTCTTATACATGTGTGAAAAACTAGAAGGGGGTTGAATAGTTTTGCCGATTTTAAGTTAGTTTCAAAAACTTTAGATTCCATGTTATGTGAAGTTGTATAGATGGATAGAAAGTATAGATCAATAAGTAATGTAAGTAAAGAAAGCAAGTAAAGTAAAGGATATAAATGACACAACCGATTTATAGTGGTTCGGCTACAAGGACACCTTCCCTGCCCTACTTCACTCCCCGATTCACCTACTCAAGAGTTCGTTCAAGCACTATGTCAACAAACTCCTTAAACTCAGCGGAGAAGCCTTCACAACGTCGCTTACACTTTTTCCGGTATAAAGCTAAATACCGAGTCCTTAACACGGAGGACCAAACCAACACAACTATAACACAACAACTATGTGAAATATGAAATACAAGATCTTGCTACAAAAATCTTGTGGAGGAACAAATCAATCAAGGACCCCTTGCTTGTATGACTTGTAGTATCTCGTGATCTCGCCTTTGAGAAGGACATATATGAGAATCATAACAAAAGAAAGAAGAACTACTATATAGATCAAGAGATATGAGATTAGAAGAGAGAAATAGTATATGAGAGAGTTTGTAAGAAGAGAGGTGAGTTATAATGAAGAAATGGCTAACTATTTATAGGCAAAAAATCACTACTGTTCCTCAGATCCCACGGATCCCTTACATGAGGGATCCGTCCAGTGTAATCTGGGGGATCCGTAGGACGCTCCTCCTAAATATGTTATGGGTCATGGATCATGGGTCATGGGTTATGGACTTTGGATCATGGGTATCCAAATAGATACAATGTATCTAGAAGATGCAATGCATCTAGTCAATGGGTCATGGGTTAGCTCCATGGGTTATGGATTTGCTCCATGGGTATGGGTCATGGGTTATGGATTTTACCCATCCTAATAAACTATTACAACAAATGAATTATTACAACAATTTATATTAAATGACTATATATGCAAATGCTTTACAAAAATAACATGTATCCTTATAATTTTACTTATGATAACTTTATATTTGTTATCAACAAAACACAAAGAGATCGCTAAATATGAATAAATGTTTTTACGATTTATTTGTATTAACAACATGTTTTACACCTTTTAAAGACTCTCAAACACGCCACAAAAACAGCCCACACTCTAAGGTTTAACAAGCCAAGTAACGAACAAGACTCTTCACATAAAATCATAAAGACAATCGTTAACAAAATGACTTAGGGTTTCTATGTGTCGACTCCAATTTAATATGTATCAAATGCGATTACAAAAGCTTGTATTAGTAAGGGCTGGAAACAATGATGTTGAGGCAAAAGCAAAACAATCATGGGTCGAAACATATGTCTTCCAGACTTTACTAGGTTACATGTTTATTTATTTATCACAAATCCAAACAAACCTAACGAATTGAACACAAAAGAATCAGGTTCATGAGACCTTGAGAGTTGACTGAAGAACAAAAGAGAAACAAGTAAACATGATACCTTGGTCGAATACTAGGACAGAAAACATGAGAACCCAAACTGATCCTAAACGACACCCTAACAGATTCACGATAAAAAACCACTTGAAGCCTTACTTTGCTGTTGTACGAACAGACCACCCACGACCCTGCTGCTGCTGCGATCTGGAACCACCTTCACACCCACGACTCTTTGAGGCTGCTATCACCTAAACGTGCCCTAGAGTTCTAAATTTTTTTCCACTCCCTTGTGATATCAGATTTAGGGTTTAGAATGAATTGAAAGTGATATACGGTTTATAAAAAGAATGAGGGAATAAGGCAGTAATTTAGGCCGAAAGTTTTGATGATTGGGGATCTCTTTCCTTTTTTCAAAAATGAATGAACCTAGACATTTATTTGTATAGAAGTAGTGTACAAAATAAAAAAAATAAAAGTAGTCTAGTGAATGTATATTTAGGCATGTATTTTTATATCTATTTTATAAATGTAGATTTTTATTTCACTTAGGTTAAAATTAAATATATACATCATATTATAGATTTAATATAGATTTTATATATCGAATAATGTAGTCTTTGATAATTCACGCTCAAGTTCTGAATTTACCTTGCGTTCTATAATTTCAAATTTTAGTTGTGACGCTTTTAAAGTTCAAATATGTGACGGAAATTTACGAGACGAAAACTCAGGTTATTAAACAAAAAACAAACGTTAACTTCCAAATTATAGAACTTTTTTTAGAAAATTTTGGAACATTCTTTAATTTTAATGAAGATAACTAAAAAGCCTGAAAATATAGATAGTTAATCCGTAATACTAAATGCTTATTTGGGCCATTTGAAATCTATGTTTAGACTTTAGAGAGAAAAAGAAAGAACAAAAGCTACAAGAGCCCATCTAGTAAAAGTAAATACCCTTTTTAAATAAATGGGTTTTTCTAACTTTTGCCCAAAAGACACAAGTTAAGCACAACAAAAGTACACGAAAAGTACACAGGGACTCACATAAAAGTACACTTGTCTGTACTTTTATGTGAATCCTTGTGTATTTTTTCGTGAGCCCTTGTGTACTTATGATGTGTTTAACTTGTGCCCCTAGGGCACAAGTTAAAAAAACCCTAGATAAAGGCCCAATAAAATAACTTAACTAACTCACGTTTTCATATCTTCTTCTAACTGAAACACTCAAACACATACCACAAGAACCCTAAAAATGGATTTCTCACAACTTTATCTCTTCTACTTTTTTCTGGGTGTGCACTATGTTGATGCGGACGTGATTCAGCTTGCGGGCTACACCGTAATCATTGAGGCTGGCTAAGCCGTAATCATCGTTGAATTTTCGATATCCATTCGGTGAAGCACTTACGCCGTAATTGATTCCTTCAATTACGCCGTACTTGTGTCGATTCCAGAATGTTCTATTATTTATCTAGGTCGTTTTTAGGATAAGTATTGTTTGGGAAAGAGTCTTTTATTATAATTAGGTTTTTTTTCTCTACAAATATAGGGCTTATGTTTCCATGTAATGCATCTTTTGATCATTTATTATTAATATAATTGTGTTTTAAGAGTCTTTTCTCTTTTTTGGGTTTTATTCCCACAATGTACGCCTTGGTTATCACCCTTGAATTAGGGTTTATCTAAATTCGCTTCCGCGTCCTGCGTCATATGTTCAAACCATTTTTTGTGGGTATGCACACTCTGCAATCCGACTCGAAAGAGCTTCAACCATGAAAAAAAATTACACTACAAGGAGGACCACAGGGTATGCACGTGCATACCCTGTGTTGGCTGTAGATCCGCCCCTGCTTGAGCCTCATATTATCTTTCTTTTTTCCACTTCAAAATTCAAATATCTATACACTTTTTCATACCATATTTTGTAATCCAAATGGTAATGAAAACCTTAATTATATCTATTGTTATTCAACTCCATACCAAATCCGATACTCATTGTGATTCCTAGCAACAAACCAAACAACCCCATAATCTCTTAATTTTTGTTCTATACATATTCTACCATTGTAAACTTTAAAAAAAAAGAAAAAAAAAGAAAAAAATATGATTACAACTTGTATGCTTAAATAAAAAAAAGCACACGTTCACTTTAAAATAAAAACTTAAATGGAGTTTAACAAACACATGTTTGTCAAACTTTATTCGTTTGAAAATTAGAAAGCACAAAATGTAAACTTAACACATACACATTTGAATATTTGGTTTGTCAACTATATAAAAACATATTTGACACTTTGATTTGTTTACTTAAATATAGATATTTGATATTTTAGTTTGTCATCTATATAAACATATTTTTTTTTGTTTGTCAATTATATATACTAAACGAGTCCCATGCATAGCAACGAGATTTCTAGCGGTAAACAATTATAGTTACACAAAACACTTAACCAAAATATCACTATAACTATCTGGCGCTATAAATCTCGTTGCTATGCACGGATACTCATCCAGTGTTTTAAAAAAGAGGTTAAAATTAAAATTTAAGAATTAAAAGTAGGTGTGTTCATCGGTTCGGTTATCGGGTCGTTGGTTATATTTGGTTCGGTTAGTTCCGTAAACTTTTTTTGGGTAAAACTGAAAATCGAACAGAATTCAAATTGGATTCAACCGAACCGAATAACTGAAAACCGAATCGAATATCCAAAGACCAAATCGCATAAGCTGAAGTACATAATTTTAATTAATTATTTATTTAATTATATAGATTAAAAAAAGGGCATTTTCATATATCCCCACACACACACCGATATTTATATATTTCCCCAAACAGTGCTTTAACAGACTTGTATATCATGCATAAAAAACTTGTGTTTGGAGAAATATGTAAATATGGGTGTGTATATGGGTATATATGAAAATCCCAAAAAAAAAAAAAAAAAAAAAAAAAAAAAACCAGTTTTTAAAATGTTATATTTATATTATGAAAGAGTTTTAATATTTTTATAAAATATAAATATATTAAAAACATATATATTTATCTGAATTCAATTTTCGATTTAATTTGATTTTCATTTATTAAAACTAGAGGTGGCAAAACAGGCGGGCCGAGCGGGCACGGGTTACAGGCCAAACGGGCTATGGGCCAAACGGGCGCGGGCTAAACGGGCACAGGCCAAACGAGGTCATGTTATATGAATCGTTTTTAAAAAGACCCAAAACGACGAAATAAATTCCTCGAACGTAACACCTCATATATATTTAAAAAACTAATTATATGTTTTTCTTTAAAAACAACATAATGTTCGAGAAAAACATGTGCCCGTTATCCCCATTTAATTTTTAAATGGGCAATACATGCCCAGTTAAAAAAATAATAGGCCCAAATGTGACCAAATTTTTTAAAAGTTTGCCATTTTTTTTTTCGCGCACAAATTGACACCTCTAATTAAAACTATAAGTGAGTCAAAAATCTAATATTTGATTCATTTAGTTTACAAATTCTGCATCCGCAAAATGTCGCACTTTGTGTTTCCTTAGAGCGAACAAACAATTAAAATAAAGAGAAAATTACCAAAAGAGGCAAAAAAATCCAACCTTGATCTATTATTTAGTCATTTTTAACATCTTTTTCCCATTTTGGCCATGCTAGCGATTAAACTCGTTTACTCGAATAACACCCAAATTTTGACACGTGTCATTCCTTTTATTTTTTTTCGACAAAAAAAAGTACGAAAAGAAGACCAGTGTCAAATGGGTGGAGTCGAAGGCGCTTAAGGTCAAAGTCGAAAGAATAACAACAAGTCGAAAGCAGCCAAAAGGAATGATTATCGCGGTCAAATTTGCAGTAGGAATAAAGAAATTGACACCGAGTAATGTACAAATGGGAAAAGGGTATTGAAAATGACTAAATAATAGATCAAGCATTTTTCGCCTCTTTTGGTCTCTAAAATAAAAACTTTGAACTGATTAAACAAACAAAGAAATGAAATGTATGAAGTTAGAATTATCGTTCTACATTCCATTGTTTCTGTTAATTTTTTTTCTGGGTATAACCCCAAAACCTAACCTAACCGAATTCAAATTTAACTAAACCTAATCAAAACCTAAAAACTCAACCTCCATAATCAAAAACCGAACCGAATAAACCCATTACCTAAATTTAATACTTTATTCATTTATTTATATATATTTTTTGAAAAAAAGATAATTTTCAAGCTTAAAAATATTATATATATATTATAAAAGAGTTTGAATATAAATATATAAAAAAGTATATATATTTATTTAATTTCGGTTTTTGGTTTCGTTTTCGGTTTGGATTGCTAAAACCATTGTGAAAACGTAGAGGGGGGGTGAATACGTTACCGTTTAAAATCGTTAGATCTTTTGTATCAAATCACTTATGAAGCTTGTTATTATATGAAAGTATCAATTATTGTTTATGACTAATATAAAGCTTAGTAAACCAAGTTGTCACACAAGCATCATCATCAAACCACATCATAAGCAATTGTAAAAGTAAAGAGATAAAGAAAGGAAAGTGCAAACCGAACACGAGGATTTATAGTGGTTCGGTCACGGATCTCCTCTCCGCCCTACTCCACTCCTCGAGTACCCAACTCGAGAGTTACTTCACTAAATCAACAAGCTCCCTTCTCGGCGGAGAAAACCTTACAATCGTCGCTTACACTTTTTCCGGTACAAAGCTAAATACCGGTTCTAGTTCGAGGTAGAACCAACCTAACGTCGCCTATACAATATTTCCGACACTAAGCTAGATGTCGAGTTCTTTTCAAGGGTACAACCACTCCCACTATGTTTTATGGCCCAACATAACAAACCTTGTGTTTTATGGTACAAACACATAAACCATCTAATCTAGTTTGGTGAAAGTGTTGTGATGATGCAATAATGTTTACAATGATGATCCATGACATAAATGTCTAATGGATATGAATGACTAATCTAAATGATCTTCTTAAATAAGAAGTCTTCCATCAATGAGGATATCAAGAGATCTTGAATCTTCATATGTTGATATGCTTTGGTGAATGAGGATGGCTAGATCTCCAAACTTTCCTTGGTTGATCAAAATGTAAAATATGCTTACAACAAAGATGAATGTTAGAAGCATTATGATCATGTGATGGTGAGGGTGATTGATGTATGCTACTACATGTTTATCTATAGATCTAAGTGATGAAAGAATGTTAGAGAGAATGTATGTTGGAAGGGATGAAGATATGAGAAAACCATGGGATGGTATTTATAACCAAAAGTGGTAATCAAAAATATAATAATTTATTAGATTTGATATCTTAGAATATCTTCCAAAATCTTTCCAAAATCTTTTAAAGATTAAGATGACACTATGCATGAGGTAATAAAAGAGTGTTTTCCTTTTTATGAAAAATACATTTAAACAAATGTATATACTTATTAAAAAGGTAAGTTACTTGTAAATAAAATGTAAGTAACCTTTTGTAAAATAAAATATCTAGTTGAGTGCTTGTCAAAATAAAATATATTTTGTCAAGTGCAAGTAAACTTTAGTATTTGTATGAATATTATAGTTAGTTTACTTGTACAAATAAAAGAGTATATTTGTTAGACATTTTACAAAAGATGTATTTGTATAAAATACTTGTGAATGCAAAATGTAAAATGAGGTTCCAAATAGAATGGTTAACCTATTAAAATACTTAGTGACTCTAAACGTATTTTAAACATTCTAAATGATTTGTTAATGGGTTTGATCATAATGCCACATAACAAACATGTATGAACTGTGTTGTAACATACGAGGACTTGAGACATCGAGAGGTGTTGAATGTATGTTGAGACAAATGTAATTACAAGTAACTTGTATATTTTACGTTATGTATTACAAGTTACATGTTTGTCATCAATCAAAACAAACGACTGTATAGATTAAATATCGTAATATTTGCACTAACAATTTCTCCCTTTTTGATGATGACAAAGATATGTAAACGTAATAGATAGTAAAATGTAAAGAGTTACTTGTATCCTTACTACCTTTACATTACCTTCTCCGTTACACTCTTCCCCTTTTGTCGAAAACAAAAGCGTGTCCTTGGAGTTTAACTTAATTTCTCCCCACAAAGGCGAGCTTGCATCATCCCTAGTGAAGTTAAATCGTCTACTTCAATCCGTCCTTTGTTTGGTAGCGGATCCATGGATCAAATAAAGAGGCTTAACCTACATCAAGGTTAGTTTTATGCAACAAAAATTATGAGAAATATATGAAAAAAAAAGGCATAGCAATGTTAGCCTATTTTCTCCACTTTTATCGAAGCACAAATGCTTGTTGAAAAGTGAGAATGATGCTAAATGCGTGCATGCTCCCCTTGACTTGCCCCTTGTTTGAGGCTTCAGGGTATGATTAAAACCTACAAAACAAATATTAGTGCAAAACTATATTCGTCATTGAACGAGTAAGTGATATACAACAAAGTGTATATAAGATGCATTCAAGAATTCTTGACGGAAGCCCCTTGCTCTGGCGTCAAGATGAACCTTCAAAATAAATATTAGTATAATAGAAGCTTTGTCTTTAGACAAATATGTCATATACAACCAAGTGTATAGACGATGCAATATGAGTGCTTAAAGGATATTCCTCCTTGTTCTAGGGTGTCAAGAAGCACCTAAAATAAGAAAAATAATTGATGCAAACTTCATCCTTAGATGAGTAAGTTATATACAATCGAGTGTATATGATGATGAACCTACAATGAAAAACATTAGTGCAATATATTTCATCTTTTCACAAAGAAAAATAAGATGTATATATGTGATAAATGATATAATCAAAGATCTCATGAAGTGTAGTCTCCTAATTACAATCATAAGAAAAGTGAGAATATAATATGATAAAAGCCTACAAAATAGTTCCTAGAAAGAAGATATGAAGTCTTCCACCGGTGTGCCACTAGTGGTGCTAGTGTTGGTGTCGGTTTACTAGTAGGATTCATGTGGTGATGGTAGATGACTCGAGATTTACAAAAGTAAGTTTTCGCTAATCCATGGTGGTGATGATTAGTGAAAGTGGTGATGGAAGGTGGTGGTGATTAGGTAGGAAGCTATTAAGGAGTTAGAAACTCGTATGTATAGCAAATATAAAAATATGGACTCATGCAATCCTTTCGTCATGTCAAGTGACCAAAGCTAAAAAGAAAAAAATATGAATGGACATTGCATTTCAATGATGCATAAGGGTTATGATTTGAATGATTTATTGATGCTAACAACCTATTGTTTTGAGCAAGTTCTCATATGCTTCAACCCAAGAGTAATCAATAATGCGTTCTATCTAAGAATATTATAATGAAGATACCAAAAAGTATAAAAGTGATAACATGAAGATAAATTCGTTCATTGATTGACACGAATTATAAAAATGACCTATTCTAGGTGACAATGGAAAGGTAGTATTAGCATGGTTTTGACCGAAATGGATGATTATCACTTTGAAAAGAAGTGAAGACAATATGGAAAATACTAATAATAATGAGTACCTATATGAGGATGAGAATGACATCATATGAGTGAGAGTTGGATAGACCAACGTGTTGTGAATGGCTGTTTTGATTAATATATCGTTTGCACTGACAATGACATGCATGATATAAGCGAAAAAGGATAAGATCCTATGATGGTGTTCTAGATAGTGAAGTTGTAAGGTGCTAGTTTAAGGAAAATCCTATATGTGGAGATGAAGAAGTTTGTAAAACACATGATGCATTTTTCACTTGATGAGGTATTGGTGCAAACTTGTGATAAAGAGTTAAAAGGTTGAACTAGTTGTGGTTTCATGAACCGGTTTTAGCTAAGTGGTGTTTACCTATGTGTTGGTATTTTAGAGTCTAAGAGACATAAAATTTGACAAAAGACGATTATGTGAATGGATTCTCTCCCCTAATTGGTGGACATCCAACATAATGTGTAATGTATCAAATAAGGAATGACAACAAAGTGTTTAGGAGGTTATTCGGTTAACGAAAGAGATGAGCTTAGTGATGTTTTTCTGGATGATGGTTAGCATACAATGAACTTCATCCTTAAAGTCACGTACCTCTTCTCGATTAATATGAGATGATCGTATGATGAGGTATGTGGTTTCCTAATAGGAAGTGAAGAGGATTAGAGTATTGTTATAACTAAATAATGATGGAGGTGATTTTTGGAAAGCGGAAGCAAAAATGAGATTTGGAAAGAGGTCGGTTGAAAGACAAAAATGCAAAGCCAACCCTCTTGAACTCAATTCTATATGCTTTTAAACTATATGCAAGTGTAACTAATCTACATAGCAATAAAGGGGATTATGCAAAATGAGCATATAAAAGTTAGAACCAAGTGAGATAACAAATAATTTGTTATCAACCTACAAAACAAATTTGTTAGTGACAAAAGATGTTAACATGATAGAAATCAAATGATAACATATTATATAAGCAAAACAACACATTGCACTTAGTAGACAAGAAATCACCACACAAGATAGCATCAAAACAATCATATTATGCAAGAATACGACTTTATTCAAGACATTTCATTATGAGATTGTTTTGTCGTTAGACTTAGACACTTAAGCATACTTGGATATACAATAATCTATGTGATTAATTTGTAAGATAAAAAGGCTTCTAAAAGTTTGTCATACCAAAAGCACTTTGACAGATTATATGTGCACACGTAGCAAACAAAATAGTGTGACAAGAAAAAAAGAAACAAGATGAAAGATTCATGCAAGCCATGTTTAAGACATAACAATTTGGAGCATGTATCATTTGGATCTTACTACACATAGATATAATGAATGCCAACTAATAGCTTTCAAACACAAATATATCATATCAAAATTATCACGTATCAAAATGGCATATTATGAGTTCATAAGTAACATCTTAATCATGCTAAAAATAATTCAAAGTAAGTATCATGCAAATAAAGTTTAGGTTTAAACGTTTAGTAGCATGAAACAAGAATACAAGCATTATAAAGATAAACCGTACTAAGGTTTACACATTTGACTTGTTATCAAACACTAAGATAATGTCAAATCAACTTATTAAACAAGAACATGTAATCAACACATGTAAGTACAATGCAAGTGGTTTTACTAAGGTTTACACATTTGACTAGTTATCAAACACTAAGATAATGTCAAATCAACTTATCGTATCAAACAAGAACATGTAATCAACACATGTAAGTGCAATGCAAGTGGTTTTAAAAGAAAAGTCATATATACTACTTGTTTGATTAGTATTCCTAAGGCGAGGCAAACTATCAATGTTTTAACACTTACTTTAGGCAAGTATAGGAAAACAGATTTTCAAGTTGGAGAATGAATATGAGACTATTACTAGCGGTGCTCAATTAAGGCTAAACACGACCATTTTTCGGGTGATTCCACATACCCAACTTCGTGAAGCAATTCAACCGTTAGGTCAAATTGAGTTTCTAGTGCAATAGGTTCTCCAGTAGTCATTCTCATGTTAGAAAGATGGGAACTCCTACTTTTGCCTATTAAAGTGCATAAAGATGATAGTTTACCAATACTTGGCTTAATGTGACACAACTAATATGCAATATAACTAAGGTGATGAAGATGTCATGTTATACACAAGAATTTTAACAATGGTGTATTGATAAACAATATGTTTTAATCTTGTGTTTAGAATCTAAGTTTGCTCAAATTACATAGCTAATTGTATGATCTAATGGATGACATATTTTACGTTGAAGTGTATACTTTAAAAGTGATTTGATTATCTAAGACTAAGGAATGGAATATGTTAAATTAAGAATGTTCTCAAGAAAGCTCTTTGGAACTTTATTTGACAAGAATCTAAATAAGGTTACTAACTTCAATAGATCATGTGTATGTTCTAGAGATGTGTAGATTTAACCTTGGATGTGCACAAGGTTTGAGCAAGGTTAGGTTATGATGTACGCTTGAAAGGAAATGGATACAAATAGTATCTTTTAACAAATGAGATTATCGGATGGGATAAAGTTATCATGCTTATGAAAATAAGTATGACAAGATGAATTGGATATACTAGTTCATAGAACTTGTTCGTTTCAAGATCATTTAGCCAATGAGGTGTAATGAAATCTCTTGTAACACAACCATTTATGTCGCAAGGAGAGAATAATGCATAGGATATACAATATCCTTTTAACAAGATGAATACTTAACGCATGATTTCTTAGGCATAATGTTTTTCAAAACATCATGTTTTCCTAAATGAAGATATGAAGCCAAAGTGTTTGAATCGGATAGTCCCATCTAAATAAACTTGGTCTCAAGATTATATTCACTAGATGATGACAAGAGGAATTCAATCGAGTTTCTTATGTATACTCCTCAAGAGTCATTGTTGCTTGGGGTGTATGATGTTGGCTTTGAGATTGCATTTTAACATATGTTGTTAAAATGTTGATTTGAGGTTTAACTAAATTTATGCAGAAGTTTAACGACAAAGTATTACTAATACTTTGATAATTTGTGAAGGTAGTACTACTTATACCTAGTGGAAATTGACAAAATTACCAAGAGCACCATGCTCATTTGATAGTTGAGGTTCTAGCCATAATGAATTATCTAAGTCCTTATATGTGAGAAAGGATGGTTGAGTTTGTTCAACGCATTTGATTCAAGACAAGTGTTGGACACAAGGGCTTTTTGAGCAATACACTCAACGAATTCAAATGATGGTAAGGATGGTGGATTGGTTGATCTAGGTGGTAGGTCTTCTAGTGTGTCTAAATAAGGATGTGGTGATGTAGGGGTTTGTTGTGCTATAGGAGTACTTAGGTTGATTATTTGTCCATAGATGTTGAACACAAAAAAGTATGGATACTAATTCTTATGGTTCATTGGTTGCTACAACTAGTGGGTGAAGTGCTTGAAGTTTTGGTTATGTCTATGAAGCTTAGGGGTGGAGGTATAGGTTCACCTTGAAAGCAGACTGATAAGGCCAAAGGAAGTTTTTCACACAAACCGCCACTTGTGAATGGTCAATCGTAGAGGAACTTAAACGTTCGCATTACCTAATGCAAATGAAGATCTGAGGAGTGTAGGGTTTCCCCGGGTCGTTATGTCCCAGCGAGCTATGCAATGGATTATCAAAACGAAAGGATCGAGAAATTTAAATGCATAAAAGGATTTATGATTATTATAATCCAAAGAAAAGCAAACGTAATTACAAAGGCTTAAATGCAAATTAAAGAAAATTAAAAGGATAAAAAAAATATTAAATAAACGCTATCACTATATTTAAAATGATGCTTTTTGTTTTATGTTTTTATAAAGCTTAAATTAAAAACTACGAACGCATAAATGAAAACGGAAACTAAATCAATATTAACCCTAAAAATATGAAAATGATATTTTTACAAACCTAATGATAAAATAAAATTTTTAGAAAAAAGAAAATTATTTTTATAACTATTTAATTAATTATTATTAATTAAAAAACTATTTTTAACTATTAAATAATAACCTAAAATACAAGAAAATATGAAACAAAGCCAGAAAAATAAAATTTGACTTAGAAACCTAAAATAACAAAAATAGAATTTTAAACTATTTTTGTATTTTTCTGACATTTTTGCATTTTTATGAATTAAAACTATTAAAAAAGCTAATAATTATTTAAAAAATACAATTTAACCAAGAAAAATTCAGAAAATATTTTTTGTCTTTTTATATTTATCAAAACTTAATAAAAATGAAAAATTATTTTTTTGAACCTTTTCTTAATTATTTGTATTAAATGCTAATTAAAAATGCCTAAAATCAATTTAAATGCAGAAAAATAGCAAACCAACTTGGAAAAAATCAAAATTTCATGAAAACTCTAAAATAATATTTGGAATCTAGGAAAAATGGAAAAATAGGTGCTTATGTGTAAGAATAAGGAACTGCTAAGCCAAGGGCTTATAAATAAGCACTTGAATAAGCCAAATGATCAAAACAAGCCAAATTAACCGACACATGTGTCCTAATATGCTATGATAACCCAAATGCAACAAGCATAACAAGCCTTAAACACTGGAATGCAAGATACCGAGATTTGACTTATTTGAGCTAATGAGCTAAAATCGTAAAGAGGGTACCACAGTTTAAGCGTAAAATTAAGCACTCAAATGAGCTAGAAATCTAAACAATAACTTGGAACCTATACTAGACCTGGGTGAGATCTTTAAACCAAATTACGACCTAGATAAGCTCTGATGAGCTTAATACAAGCTCTACAAGTTCGTTAAAACCTCGTAAGTAGCTTCATCATTCTGCACAGGCATATAAGCCAATAATTACAAGTCTTTTTGGTGCTTAAAGAAAATTTGCAAAATTATACAAAAATGGCTATAAGAAAATAGACCAAGAGAAGTTTTTAAAACAACAAATTTCACTTAATGTGGCTTAAAGATGAACCCAAGAAAAATCAGTCAGCTAAGGAAAACAAGGTTTAGTCCAATTTGACTTTGATATAAAATCAAGGTTTGACTTATTTGAACTTTGAGCTAGATTTCCCAACCAAATTGATGTAAATGGATGAAATGAGGCTAGAGCAAGCTATATCTATGATATTTAAACACAAAATGAGTTTTTGATTTTGCAAAAATCCAAACGCTGAGCAACTTAAGACATTAGATGAGATTTTGACTTATGATGTTTTGCGTGCAATAAACTTTTAGACAGATAAGTACTCAAATGAGTTAAAACAAGCATGAACAAAACGTAATCCCTCTACCATCAAAAGACAACCCTTAAAGACAGCTTTAGACAAAGAATGCCAAACACACCTAATCTACTGATTTGCAATCAACTCTAAGTTAAACACTTAACCAACTAACATAAATGATCAAACTGAGTTTATATAACTTAAATACACCCTATTTAAACAGATTTGAACCAGTTGTAACTACAAAGGAAGATTAATGCAAAGAAATCTTTAAAATTACTTACAACAAGTCCTTAGCCACTATGGCTTGAAACAACCTAATGAACTTAACCTATTCCAACCCCTAACCTAACTCGATTCAACCCAAATCCAAAATTGACCCAACCCATTTCAAATTCATACCCATTTCCATGCTAAGTTAACTTTCATTGACCAACTTTCAAAACTGCATGAAACTTAAAAGTGGGCTTATCAAAAGCTCGAAAGAAATATAAAAGCTTATTAGAATCGGTGAACCGAGCTTGTAAGCCTAAATGTTTAAAACTTAAATCAAATATTCCAACAAAGGACTCAAAATTATGACTTTGAGATAAACTTTGAAACTGAAGCTTAAAATAGATTATATTGATGATTTAACATGAGTTTGATACAAGACAACAAAAGATTACAGATATTACACTTAATTACTAAAAACTTGAGATAAAACCATTAACAAAAACTTAAAACTAGTAGACTCCCTTTTTCTTCTTCTTGCTTCCTTTTTATATCCAAACTCTCTATTCCTCGAAAGGCTTCCCAAAGAATTGATAGCCATTGATGGCTTGACTCATCTTGGCCGCTTAAATGGATTTTGGCCAAAAGAGTTATCCACCTGGGGTCAGAGTGAGAGTGGGTAGAGATGCATTAAATGCATCTTGATGTTGGGGAGGTGGAGGGACATGGAAAGGAGATTGTGAGCTGGGTGGATGTGTTGGTGGTCGGGTATGGGAGTAGGCATGCTGGGAGGGAAATGGGGAAAGGAGAAGAGGTTTGACCGGTTTTAATATTAAAAGGCAAGGGTTCAAAACAAGAGGTCCAATTTGGTTGGCAGAAAGTCACTTGATTACATGGGTCACAATGGTTTAAAGGGTTTTAAATATCAAGGATCTCTTTTGTAATTTTCTGAAAATGCAAGGACCAATGTCGCCAATTTGCAAAGTTGCTTCAAGGGACCACAATTGACAAGTTTCCATAGTACAAGGACTAAACTTGACATTTCCACTTTTCCAGAAGCCATTTTTGCCAAATTTCAAACTTGAAGGACCATTTGTAATTCTCAAAACTTTTGATATTTTTCACCAAAGGACTAATTTTTGACAACTTATGATTTTAAAAGGACCTTTGGTGATTTCTCTTTTGAAATTATGTGCTCAGGACTATTTCGACAACTTTTGAAACTGGGATCAAACTTAATTATGCAAACTTAGCTCATTTTTCATCTGATTTAAACATTTTGCATCCAAACATATAAAATGCCATTTTGAAATATTTTCAAGATTTTGATGCATTTCTCGAAAGCATTTTTAAACGCTTTTGCGTTAAGATTGACTAAAAATGATGAGTATTTACACACTCATCAATCCCCACACTAAACTATTGCTAGTCCCTAGCAATCTTTTGAGAAAAAACTTAATGGATTTGAATCTCTTTACCAAAAGCCATTACTTCTCGAGTAGCCAAATGTTTTAGTTCAAGTAAGAACCATGGTACACCGATAACCATGTGATTTTGAGCAAACCACCAGCTTCCAATGGTTTTGATTTGTCTTTTACCGTAGCCGCTTGCTCGACTAGCCAACCTAGATAAATTATCAATATTATCTTTGGTGAGTCGACACCAATTATGGTTTTTCCATCAGCTTTACCACAAGCCATAAACTTAAGGCTAGCCAACTCTTCATTTTTTAGGATATGGTGAGTTGAATACCATACAATTTTGGGCAAATTGCAAGCCGTCAACGGATTTGAGTTATCTTTACCAAGAGCCGCTTGTTCTGGATTAGCCAACTTTTGTTTATTAGACAAGGCGGATGATAATCAATTGATAAGTGCAAAACACTTACTCCAAAAAAAATTTGGCCAAACGGGGAATTGGGCGTATAATTACATGATAAAATTCGTGAGAATTCCCCCTACACTTAGAAATGAATATTGCCCTCAATATTCAAAGTACATGCGTTATGCCAAACTAAGAACGTAAAAGGAAATACTACGGCCATTATTTAGAAAGATTTTGAAACTTATGTACACAACATGTGGGGTAATCCCACACTAGGGTGGTAGAAAGTAGAAAGAAGTCAGAAATATGGGTGAAAAACCATATGGCATGCTATGCTTTTTGATTCCCGAAATGCTAGCTTGACTCGACCCCGTATTCATTTGTTCATGGGGAAAGGAACGTGGAAAACCAATCTCGAATCACCTTCGTTCACAATGTTAATAAACATATGAACATCGAAAGTTCCACACCGACAGATACAACCGCCGTATTGTTAATAGAAGAAACTATAAGGGATGATACCGGGGTCAAAGATGGTGTCCTCATTCCCGAACAAGAAAAGGGAAAGAGCAACCACACCATCTGTGAAGAATGAATAAAGACGCATGAGAATGCAAGTCCATTCCTCATCGAAAGAAGCAAATCATTAGTTTTAACATTTTTAAGCTTAAACTTGAATCTTAGATGGTGATTGTCAAGAAGATGTCCTGAGGGAGGGTGGGAAACGGTTCTTCAATCAAAAGATTTTCCGTAAAAAGGATGTCTCCCTCCCGATCAAAGTAAGTATTATCAATTCCCGTTGGAATTGACTCATCACTAAGAAATTCATCGACTTCATTCCAAAAGTTGTCATCTTTCATCGAGTGAGAGAAGGGATGGAAGAGTCGGAATAAGACTAGAAGATGATGGATCATTTTGAGCACCATCAATGGGGTGAATGTCTCCCATTGATCACAAATATCATCATCCAATTCAGATGAAATCAAGAGAGTTTGGTTTCATCCATAGAGTTAACAAACTCGATGCGACAAACTGATTCCGGAGGTGGGACAAGTGGAGTGCTCTTAGAGCTAAAGCTTTCCACCACTCCGATGAAGTCTCCATTCTAGATCATCATCATCAAGAACACTCTTGATTTCTTTGGTACAACTTTCAAACCATTTGTTTGAACCAGGGTTGATTTTCAAAGCTTTTAACTCCTCAAGACGTTTTGGTGACTCGCTTAACCGTGAAATTTGAGAGTGTTGCATTGAATCTTTCAGATCTTTGATCAATTGGGCAACACTGCTTGGACAGAGGTTTGGAGTTCCGTTGATATTCAATGTATTTCGTTGTCAACCCGAATGGTCAACTCTTCAAAGAACACATCAATCGAAAGCACGACTCGTTCTCAAGAAAGCTCTCCCTAAGATGAGGGGAACTCTAGGATCAAAGATCAAAGTCTCTACTACAACAAAGTCAAGAGGAAAGTGAAACTTTCCCACTTTCATCACGACATCCTGGCTATCCCAAGTGGACGAGTTATGGTACGGTCCGCTAGCTCGAGTGTCATACAAGTGGATGAAAGCTTAGGAAGAGACAGCTTTCCATAACGAGAGTGGCATGAGGTTAATGCTAGCGCCAAGATCGCCAAGGCGAGCATTGAACCATCCCCAAGAAATCACACGATTAGAACTGCCAGGGTCTTCGCTTGGGAAGCTTCTGAGAAGGACCACGAAAGCATTGCTCTGAGAGGAGTTTAGCCATCTCATAATAACTTATCTTGTTGGTGAGTAAGCCTTGCTGATGCAAATTTAGGCATTAGAACGAGAGCATCAACGAAGCTTATATCAAAGTGAAGCTCATTGAAGATTTGGAAAAATTTTCCATTTGCTCTTGTTTTTGTCTTTGAGCTTTCATCATTCATTCTGATGGGTAAGGAAGTCGACTAGACTTTTGAGCCGGGATGGAAGTCTTTTCTGGCTCGAATTTTTCTTCGGAACTCGGTTCCGGACTTAAAGCTTGACTACCGGGTGTGGACGGGTATGACTTCGTGGGCTGAGAATTGCACCTTGTCCTGTATCCTGGTGACTTGACTAATGCCACGTGAGGAGGGGGCATTGGAGTCGAAGGTCCATTGTGCCTTACCACTACGAAAGTGGTGACGGCTTCAACTCGCATTTGGATTGGGAATTGTATTGCTTGGGAGTCCTCCGTAGATGATGAAGCTTTGTTCATATTCATGTTCATGAAACCGCTCATCATATTCTTTAACTCATTTGTCTGCCGAGACAATGTGGTATCAACTTCTTAGCTCAACTCTCATGTTATTGATCCGAAGTTTGCATTGAACGATGTTTGACTCACTAATTTTCATGAAGTCATTTGGTATGGGAGCTTGAGGAGGTTGTTGATAACTTTGATGATTAAGAGCTTGATATGGTTGGTTGAAATTGTTCCGGTTTTGATTGAAATTTTGAGAGTTATTGAAGTTGTGTCCTTGATTCGAAACAAAGCGATTTTTATTGCCATGGTTTTGCACAGAGGAAAACCAGTGGTGTCATACCGCTAGGTGCACGGTAGTGAGGATCACCTGGGTCGGTATTGATTGTGGTTTACCGGCTACGGGAGCTTGGTAAAAGGAAGCATCGGTTGACAATCATAATACGCATGGGACCACTACAAGTTTCATACACCTTGTTTACGGCTTTGATGGTTCCGCTTATGAATTTCGCTTTGATCTCTTAACATCCTTAATCATACAACGGATGGCATCCGCTAGAGCGGCTATCGGAGCGCTAACTCTAAGAGTTGGATGAAGAAGCAGGAGTGTTCGGAATATTGACTTTGTTGAGAGAAATAGGAACTTTTGATTTTTGCTCGCAAATCTCAATCACATCTTTAGGTCTACAATTCAAGATATTGCCACCGGGCGTGCATTCAAGGAATCTTGATCGTTACCATTCAACCCATTAAAAGATATTGACTTGTTGAAGTCTGCGGAATTCATGATGGGGGCATTTCCTGAGGAGATCTTTGAATCTCTCCCATGCCTCCAAAGTTTTCATCGAAATTTTGACGAAATCCGAAATTTCATTTTTAAGATTAGTCGTCTTTGATGGAGGAAAGAAGTAATTGAAAAACTTTTGAACAAGATCCTCCCAAGTTTCGATGGATCGAGGGGGTTCTTTTTCAGCCAAACCGGTCTGTTCCTCAAGAGAGAATGGAAAAGCATCAACTTGATTACTTTTTGTGGCACATCTTTGAAATTGATCGTTGCCGTCAACTTGTTAAACCAACGGATGTGTGCATACGGGTCTTCTCGATCAAACCCGCTGAATTGATTCAGAGACACAAGTTGGATCAAATGTGTCTTCAATTCAAAGTGATCGAATTGACATCGGGTAAAACGATGGCATCTCCCTAACCCTCGTGGGTGCCTGGAGCATTTCCGCCTATAAGTTGCTCGTCACTATTGTTGTTTGAAATAGTAATGAATCTCTGTTCGACTATTCGGCAAAGACGCCGACGTGAACGTCTTCTAGAATTTCGCTAGATCACGAAAGGACTCAATGATCTAGAAGAACGGGTGCGCATGCACTAGAGTAAACTCTAAGGACCTCAGAGTTAAGGAGAGAAATGCTTGAAGTTTTGATTATGTCTATGAAGCTTAGGGGTTGAGGTATAGGTTCACCTTGAAAAGTAGACCGAGGCGCCAAACCGCTGTTTTCACACAAACCTACCACTTGTGAACGGGGTCGACCTAGTGAACTTAAAACGTTCGCCGTATTAATCTAATGCAATGAAGATCTGAGGTAGGGTTTCCCCCAGTCGTTATGTCCCAAATGAGCTATGCAATGGATTATCAAACTTAAAGTGATCGAAATTCAATCCGATAAAAGGATTATGATTATTATTATAACTAAAGAAAAAGCAAACTAATTACAAAGGCTTAAATGCAAATTAAAGAAAATTAAAAAGATAAAAATATTAAATAAACGCTATCACTATATTTAAAATGATAAGCTTTGTTTTTTATGTTTTTTAAAGCTTAAATTAAAAACTACGTAACGCATAAAATGAAAACGTGAAACTAAATCAATATTAACCCTAAAAATATGAAAATGATATTTTACAAAACCATGATAAAAGAAAATATTTAGAAAAAGAAAATTATTTTATAACTATTTAATTAATTATTATTAATTAAAAACTATTTTTTAACTATTAAATAATAACCTAAAATACAAGAAAATATGAAACAAAGCCAGAAAAATAAAATTTGACTTAGAAAATCTAAAAATAACAAAATAGAATTTTCAAAACTATTTTGTATTTTTCTGATATTTTGCATTTTTATGAATTAAAACTATTAAAAACTAATTAAATTATTTAAAAATACAAATTTAACTAAGAAAATTCAGAAAAATATTTTTGTCTTTTTATATTTATCTAAACTTAAGAAAAATGAAAAATTATTTTTTGAACCTTTTCTTAATTTTTTGTATTAAATGCTAATTAAAAATGCCTAAAAAATCAATTTAAAATGCAGAAAATAGCAAACCAACTTGGAAAAATCTGAAAATTTCAGGAAAACTCTAAAATAATATAAGGAATCTAGGAAAATGGAAAAAATAGGTGCTTGTGTGTAAGAATAATGAATCAAGCCAAGGGCTTATTAATAAGCATTTGAATAAGCCAAATGATCAAAAACAAGCCACCAACCGACATGTAAGTCCTAATATGCTATGATAACCCAAATGCAACAAGTATTAACAATCCCAAACACCGGAATGCAAGATACCAAGATTTGACTTATTTGAGCTAATGAGCTAAAACGTAAAGAGGTACCTGTTTAAGGTAAAAATTAAGCACTCAAATGAGCTAGAAATCAGAAACAATAACTTGGAACCTATACTAGACCTGGGTGAGATCTTGTAAACCAAATTACGACTCCAGATAAGCTCGATGAGCTTAATACAAGCTCTACAAGTTCGTTAAACCTCGTAAGTAGCTTCATCAGTCTCAGCATTGTGGCATATAGTTTCAATAATTACAAGCCTTTTGGAGCTTAAAGAAAAATTTGCAAAATTATACAAAAATGGCTATAAGAAAATAGACCAAGAGAAGTTTTTAAAACAACAAATTTCACTTAATGTGGCTTAAAGATGAACCAAGAAAATCATTGGGTGAAAACAAGGTTTAGTCCAATTTGACTTTTGATATAAAATCAAGGTTTGACTTATTTGAACTTTGAGTTAGATTCTAACTGAAATTGATGTAAATGGATGAAATGAGGCTAGAGCAAGCTATATCTATGATATTTAAACACAAATGAGTTTTGATTTTGCAAAAATCCAACAAAGGAGCAACTTAAGACAGTTAGATGAGATTTTTGACTTATGATTTTGCGTGCACAAACTTAGATGACATAAGTACTCAAATGAGTTAAACAAGCATGAACAACAGAATCCTCTACCATGCATTAACCCTTAAAGACAGCTTTTAGACAAAGAATGCCAAACACACCTTAATCTATCGATTTGTAATCAACTCTAAGTTAAACACTTAACCAACTTAACATAAATGATCAAACTGAAGTTTATATAACTTAAATACACCCTATCAAAACAAAGATTAGAACCAGTTGTAACTAAAGGAAGATTACGAAAGAAATCTTAAAATTTACTTACAACAAGTCCTTAGCCACTATGGCTTGAAACAGAACCTAATGAACCTCTAACCTATTCCAACCCCTAACCCAATCTCGATTCAACCCAAATCCAAAATTGATCAACCTATTTCAAATTCATACCCATTTCCATGCTAAGTTAACTTTCATTGACCAACTTTCAAAACTGCATGAAACTTAAAAGTGGCTTATCAAAAAGCTCGAAAATATAAAAGCTTATTAGAATGAGAACTAAAGCTTGTAGAAGCTTAAAATGTTTAAAACTTAAACCAAATATTCAACAAAGGACTCAAAATTATGACTTTGAGATAAACTTTGAAAACTGAAGCTTAAAATAGATTATATTGATGATTTAACATGAGTTTGATACAAGACAACAAAAGATTACAGATATTACACTTAATTAAAAACTTTGAGATAAAAACGACATTAACAAAACTTAAAAACTAGTAGACTCTCTTTTTCTTCTTCTTTTGCTTCCTTTTATATCCAAACTCTCTATTCGAAAGCAGCTTCCTGAAGAATTGATACCATTGATGGTTTTGACTCATCTTGGCCGTTTAAATGGATTTTGGCGCCAAAAAGAGTTATCCACTGGAAGGGTTGAGTGAAGTGGTAGGAGATGCATTAAATGCATCTTGGATGTTAGTTGAGGTGGAGGGGACATGGAAAGGAGATTGGAGTCAGTGGTCAGGTTGTGGCTGGGTACTGGAGTAAAGCGCATAAAGTGGGGGAGGGAAAATGGGGAAAGGAGAAGAGGTTTGACCGGTTTTAATATTAAAAGGCAAGGGTTCAAAACAAGAGGTCCAATTTGGTTGGCGGGGAAAGTCACTTGATTGTGACAAGGGTCACAATGGTTTAAAGGGTTTTAAATATCAAGGATCTCTTTTGTAATTTTCCTAAAAATGTAGGACCATGTCGCTAATTTGAAAAGTTGTTTCAAGGGACCACAATTGACAAGTTTCCATAGTACAAGGACTAAACTTGACATTTTCCAATTTTCCAAAGGCCATTTTTGCCAAATTTCAAACTTGAAGGACTAATTTTGTAATTTCTCAAACTTTTGATATTTTTCACCAAAGGACTAATTTTGACAACTTATGATTTAAAAGACCTTGGTGACTTTTTGAAATATGTGCCAGGACTATTTCATAACTTTGAAATTGGGGACTAAACTGCCAATTATGCAAACTTAGCTCATTTTTCATCTGATTTAAAATATTTTGCATCCTAAAACATATAAAATGCCATTTGAAATATTTTCAGATTTTGATGCATTTCTGAGCATTTTTAAACGTTTTGCAGTTCAGATTGACCCAAAAATGATGAGTATTTACACACTCATCAGGCACGTTTGATTTAAAGGATGCTCTTGGAAGTTCATGAGCAATACGCTTAATGGTGCCAAAATATGGAAGAGGGATAGTAGGTGTCAAAGAGGGATAAGTAGCACAAAGGTTGTTTGTTTTGATAAGTGTTTCAATGTGTTGTTAAAATACTTAGGTGTTGATTTTTCGATATGACTTTTAATGACTACAATCGTAAGTCGCATATGCTTGAATATTTCGGATGAAATACTTAAGTTGTCAATCCTAATTTGTTGAGATTATAAAGCTTAGATTGAACTCAAGGATAACAAGACTTGATAGTATGTCTTTAACATATATGTGAGTTATGACTCTATGTAAATACTTATCGTCTTGAAGGATGACACATTATTTTCATGTTAACCAAGTGAGGCAATACATGTAGATACAAAACAATATCTATAGTCATATGTTAGACTTGTGTATGATATCTTTGCAAATAATGAGTCAAGATTTGTTAGTCTCAGAAGTCATCTAAGTCATCCCAAGAAACGGGTGAGGAGATGTTGGTGGTGTTGCACAAAGTACAAGTTTTGGAGACTTTGGTTGTGAAGGTGTTTTGGATGGTTGTGAAGTAGTCATAATGGTGGGTGATTTTGGTGGTGGAGTTGGAGTACTAAGTTTAGAAAGTTCACATCTTGAATGGGTGATGAGATGTTGAGAGGTAATGAGTCCGAGGATAAAGAGTTCAAGTTTAATGAAGCAACAAGATCGAATGCTAATCCTAGTGGTTTATTTGAGGTTGAGGATTTAGTCATTTTGACTTTGCTTTAAGAAAAGCTAAGTTTAAGGAAAAGTAATAGTGTAGGTGTGAAAATGACCATCCTGAATGTGTCGATTTATGGAGCTAAGAATTCACGGAGAGATGTGTTTTATTTGATGTTAATCCATACAAAGATGGTAGTTTCTAATGAGATGGAAGTGTCTAAGATCATGTCAAACATCCTAAGTTAATCCATTGAGGATGTGTTGAGTGAGATATGAAAGATTTGCATTAACAAGTATCCTAGAAACGAGATTTGGTAAATTAGATTGCGGATTTAGTAAAATTCAACAACTTACCTGTAGGATCCACGACACCATTTCTTTACACAGCGGAACCCTAAATTGTGCCGCTGGTCCGCTGCATGGTATGGCGGTACCAAAATGCATAACATGACGGTACCAACATTTTGGTGCCGTCTGATCCGTGACAACACCGAAAAGTTCACAGACCCATTTTTTAGGTGTCGAGGAGTTTTCCGAAACCTGAAATTTTGCTTAAAACATGTGACATTAATTACTTCTAGTTAGGAAAAGTCGATAACACATATACAAACATAGTGGAGCATAGACTTTGACCAAGGGCTAACGATTTTCACATAAAAGTGAAAATGGGTAAATTTTGATAACACACTTGTGCTATCCACCTGCATAAACCGGTTAGCATACAACATTGTTTTAAGTCATATTATCATCCTACAAAGTAAAAACAACTAAATTACATCATACAACATTTTTTTTGTCCTTGTACCAAACACTCTCTTAAAACCTCCATTTTTCAAAGTACTTGACTAATTTTACTTAGTACTCATTTCTAAGCGAGTCATGACATTTCATAAGTTATGCGAAATGTTAGTATAACCTATGCAAAGGAAGTGATCTAAGTCTATAAGTGATGGTAAAACAATTTTCCAACTAAGTGCACAAAATCTAGCAAATATCCTATTGTGCATAAACAAGAAATCGTCAAGCAAACGAATAAATAACATGGCAATATTGACACTTATATTATGCAAACAAACAAGTGTAAACAACAATTTGAAAATAAGCAAGCAACATATATGCAAACAACATAAACAAGTGGTCATTTAGCATAGCATAACAAGAAAAACACTTTTCGTCATTTATCGTTTAAATGTGATGATGTTACCAAGCTTGATTAGTTTTCTTTAAACATATTACATAATTATTTAGTTTCAAAATAAATTATATCAATGTTCTAAGAATACCATCTTAAATTGCTTGACTAAAAAATTTGAGTTTTTATGTTAAAGCGAAACTTAATATCTTGGACATACTCGTAGTATTTGGTTTATTTCACTTATTTAAAGTTAGACTCAGGTCATGAGAGTGGTTTTAAATGAAAGTAGACTCAATTCCCATTAAAATGATAGGTGGCTCGACTCCTACGGACTTACGCTTAATAAGTTATGAATTTTTTAAGTTGGCCAAAAAACTGCATACTCGTAAGTGCACCAAGGAACCAAAAATTTAACAAGGGAGGAACCCTTTATTTGGTTCCGCCCAGTCCGTGGCCTTCACAAAATGTTGAAAAATGTACTTACTCATAGCGAAAAAGTGTAGGACTTACTAGATTTGATAGAAAAAATATAACACAAATATTTTGTTTATTATTTTTACTAATATGACTTATCTAAACATTTAACAACAAAATTTATAAGTATAATTAGCAAAAAATTTTTCATATTATATTTCGCTTCAATGGTAATTTGATACATGGATCGTGCTCTATTTAAAAACCATTTGTTTTGAAAATAAGAGCTACGAGGCTCTGGTACCAATTGTGAAACGAGGGGGGTGAATACGTTACCGTCTAAAATCGTTAGATCTTTTGTATCAAATCACTTATGAAGCTTGTTATTATATGAAAGTATCAATTATTGTTTATGACTAATATAAAGCTTAGTAAACCAAGTTGTCACACAAGCATCATCATCAAACCACATCATAAGCAATTGTAAAAGTAAAGAGATAAAGAAAGGAAAGTGCAAACCGAACACGAGGATTTATAGTGGTTCAGTCACGGATCTCCTCTCCGCCCTACTCCACTCCCCGAGTACCCAACTCGAGAGTTACTTCACTAAATTAACAAGCTCCCTTCTCGGCGGAGAAAACCTTACAATCGTCGCTACACTTTTTCCGTACAAAGCAATATCGGTTCTAGTTCGAGGTAGAACCAACCTAACGCCGCCTATACAATATTTCTGCCACTAAGCTAGATGTCGAGTTCTTTTCAAAGGTACAACCACTCCCACTATGTTTTATGGCCCAACATAACAAACCTTGTGTTTTATGGTACAAACACATAAACCATCTAATCTAGTTTGGTGAAAGTGTTGTGATGATGCAATAATGTTTACAATGATGATCCATGACATAAATGTCTAATGGATATGAATGACTAATCTAAATGATCTTTTTAAATAAGAAGTCTTCAATCAATGAGGATATCAAGAGATCTTGAATCTTCATATGTTGATATGCTTTGGTGAATGAGGATGGCTAGATCTCCAAACTTTCCTTGGTTGATCAAAATGTAAAATATGCTTACAACAAAGATGAATGTTAGAAGCATTATGATCATGTGATGGTGAGGGTGATTGATGTATGCTACTACATGTTTATCTATAGCTCTAAGTGATGAAAGAATGTATGTTGGAAAGGATGAAGATATGAGAAAACCATGGGATGGTATTTATAACCAAAAGTGGTAATCAAAAATATAATAATTTATTAGATTTGATATCTTAGAATATCTTCCAAAATCTTTCCAAAATCTTTTAAAGATTAAGATGACACTATGCATGAGGTAATAAAAGAGTGTTTTCCTTTTTATGAAAAATACATTTAAACAAATGTATATACTTATTAAAAAGGTAAGTTACTTGTAAATAAAATGTAAGTAACCTTTTGTAAAATAAAATATCTAGTTGAGTGCTTGTCAAAATAAAATATATTTTGTCAAGTGCAAGTAAACTTTAGTATTTGTATGAATATTATAGTTAGTTTACTTGTACAAATAAAAGTATATATTTGTTAGACATTTTACAAAAGATGTATTTGTATAAAATACTTGTGAATCCAAATGTAAAATGAGGTTTGAAATAGAATGGTTAACCTATTAAAATACTTAGTGACTCTAAACGTATTTTAAACATTCTAAATGATTTGTTAATGGGTTTGATCATAATGCCACATAACAAACATGTACGAACCTGTGTTGTAACATACGAGGACTTGAGACATCGAGAGGTGTTGAATGTATGTTGAGACAAATGTAATTACAAGTAACTTGTACATTTTACGTTATGTATTACAAGTTACATGTTTGTCATCAATCAAAACAAACGAGACTGTATAGATTAAATATCGTAATATTTGCACTAACAACCATAACCGAACAGAAAACCGAACTTTTAATTCGGTTCGGTTCGGTTTTGGCAATTTCGGTTCGGTTACGAGTTCGGTTCGGTTATTTTCGGTTCGGTTCGGTTTCGGTTTTCGGTTGATTCGGATATTACCCAACCCATGAACACCCCTAGTGACTTGAGCTCTCCGACTCCAAAAGTCCGGAAACCATGTAGCAGCCGCTCCACTACTGCAAGTGTTGCCATCTTTAAGCTAGGTATTCTTTCATTTGGTTATTGCATTTGTTCTGAAATACTTTTAAAATTAATAGTCTAACTATCTTATAATAGAGGGATGCACTTCCCTCATATTAATTATTTTAAGATTTCCATATATAGAATTTTAAGCAAATACAAGTTACAAAACATTAGTTACAATACTTAAAGCACAAATAAAAATACAAATCAAACTACAATTAATACACAACTTAAAACACCCCTTCACAAAAGAGTACATGTCTCTAATCATGATGTACAACATTTGCTTCACAAAATGACCATGTACAATATGTAAAACACAAATTAATTTTAAGCAAATACTATTTCTTACATACATACAATTAATATACCCCATCACCAATTAATACAAAATGTAAAGCATAATGTACAAATATTTAATCAATATATGTACGCCCAAAACCCTTCATGTGACAATGCTTTTGCTTCCAAAATGAAAACGAAGATCGAATGAAGGTAAACCGCAGCCAAGAACATGTCCAATTCACACTTCTTTTGTCCTTTGTCTTTACAACTTAAAAACATGTCCTCTAAGCAAATCCATTTTTATAAATAAAAACCCACCTTTTTTACCTCTTAATAAAAAAAACCATATTTTTTTTATAATTTTTTTTGCACCATCGTCATAATCAAATTCTAAAAACCCGGATCTTACTTCACCCAAACACATGAAACCCTATTCACGTTTCCAATATCCCTATTTTCCAATCAAGATTTGAAAAGCAAAATAATTAATAGATCTCAATTCATTTTTTCGTGTTATTCAAAGAAAAATCAAGACTTTTGAAGGTCAAATACACGAAAAATACAAATCATCATCGATCCTTGTTGAAGCTTACCTTCCTTAATATCCGAAAAAAAAAAAAGAAACGAAATATAACAAGTTTGTTATTTTCTTGCTTTGGTTCGTTCGAATACCAAAACAAGACACGAAAAAAATTGACGAATTTACCCGAGACCTTTTCAAAGACTTGAAGCTGTAATATCTTGCATCTTTCGTAGGTTTAATGATTCGGACAGAAATATTTAAGGTTGTTAATGTGTTCGGTTTGGATGAAAGAAGGGAGAAAACACTAATTAGGGTGTTTGGTTTGTGTTCATATGTTAAAAGATTGAATTTTGATTGATGACTCAGTTATGAGATGAGTTTGGATGGGTGTAGAGAAGAAAAGTAGATGAGATGAGGAGAGAAAGTAGGTGTGGTAGGCAGAAGAAAGAACAAGTGTGTGTTTTAGGGTTTGAGTGAAATGAGCCATATTTGACTTATGAATAACTAGGCTATATTAGTTGTAAGTGTGGGATTGGATCCAGACTCTACCAAGGCTTGGGTTTGGTTTTTGATATTCATATTGGACTGGGTCTAAGCAAGAGTAGATTGGGATTGATCCGTAAATCTTTAGACTAATGAGCTTAAATAATATATCAAATAAATTTTGGATTGAGCTCATAATTTTTGGATCCGAATATACTTAAGTGTTAGGCTGAAAATTTTAATATCCAATGTATTTATATACTTTCAATGTTCGAACCCATCATCGATCTTAAATGACTCGAATAAAAAATGCAATACAAGACATTTTACACTTACTCGAGACCCTAGACATTTTGGTATCTTCGGTTAACAGGAGATGAAATTATACTACTGTCATAACTAAAGTTATTGTTATTTGCAAATTAATTGCTAAAAAAAATATGGCCGCATAATATTACATTGCCAGAAAATATAGTCACAGGGTACCCGCCGCCGCATCGCGCGGGTACCCTGCTAGTTATCATGATGTGTTTGTTTATGTATGCTTGAAATGATGTTAGGGAGTCTTTGTTTATTAATCCTTTATTTTCCAAACTTTACATAAGATAATAAGCTCAATTTTATGAGGGGCTTTTGAGCTTATATAAGTATAACTATAATAAACCCACACAAGTGTTTGTTTGGGTAAGCTTATAAGGTTATATAACAGACCAAAATTTGTGGCTAGGGGTGAGCTTATTTAAGGGGAATCCAAACATTAACGAAACACTAAGAATAAGCTGACCCATCATAACAACCACTTGTTGGTTATTTTACCTCTTTAACTTATGATGAGCTACTCAAACATTAAGAATGTGGTTATGAGCGTATTATTTATAAGCCATGAAATGTATATCACATATAAATTCTAAGCCCAAAGCATAAGCTCAGACAAACACCCTCTATTTTGGCTTATGAGCTTATCACTAGACTGTATTAGCTTTTCAAAAGATTGATTAGCTGGATAAATAAACTTAAACAAACATCCCCTTGTGGGTGTTTGTTCACGCTTATTATTTTGACTTGAAAATGGAAAAAAAAAATGAGCTTATAACCAAGTCTATCTGACAGCTTATGGATTTTTTATTTTTATTTTTTAATTTTATCCGCCTTGTTTTTCAGTTTAAGGGCTTATTTTCCCTATCAAGTCATAATTAGCCCATGAGTTAAAGTGTTAAAGCCAGAAAAAATGAGCTTATAAAATATACTAACCAGAGTTAAATGACCTGGTAAGCCTAAAAATAAGCTTAAACAAACACCCCTTCTCTCATTGGTTTGTAATAAATGATATGTGGTCACTTTGAATGTTTTTGGAGTGGAAAATTCTTTTGTCTATGATAAGTGTGGTTTTCTGTTGACGAGGATTTGATAAAGAAGGACCGTAATTTTACAGGATTCAACACTTAACAACTCAAGCGTACCAACTGTTAGGTTTGTTTTTATGAAAAGTTTTTGCTTTTAATTATCAAACAATGAAGAAATCCAAAGCTTCAAACCTCGATGATGGCTTCGATTTCATCAGCAACATGCCGGACCCGATCCTTCAGTTGATTCTTCAAGGTCTTCCAACAACCGAAGAAGTTGTTCGGACCAGCATTTTATCAACACGATGGAGGTATCTGTGGATTTCACTTCCGCATTTTCCATCTCTAAACATAGATTGTGAACGAGTACTGAATCCCTCTATAATATTTCCTAAGAAAAAGTTCAAAAACTTTGTTTCTTAGTGTTTAGCTGACAAAACACGAGATTTGGATAGTTCTCGTTTATGTTGTGCGACTAACTACAAAGCTTCAACTGTTGAGGCGTGGATTAAGACTGCCATTATGCGTAAAGTCAAGTCACTTGACCTAATGTATTGCCCTAAGTCTGAGAACGAGGATATCACATTACCACATTATTTGATATCTTGTGATTCGTTGGAGGCGTTAAGGTTGTGTTTGTATCGATGTGCTTTTCATTTTCCAGCTGATTATAAAAGTTTAAGGTTTCGGGCACTTAGGGTTCTTAAGCTTGAAAGTGTTTACTGTTATGATAAGGATTTAGTAAAACAGTTTACAAGATTGTGTCCATTCCTCGAGGAGTTAACTTTGATAGACTGTTTTGTAAAAGTAGTTGATACTATTATTGTGGAATCTCCTAAGATCAAGACTCTGGTCATTCGTAACTGTAAAGATATGTATTCTGAATGCAATGATTTATGGAGTAACGTTGACGTTTCATGCCCAGAACTCGTGAATTTTGAGTTTGTTGGTCGTAGAGGTGAAATACTCATTAACAGAGCCGCCTCCTTAAAGAAAGCTGTGATATTCCCTGAAGTTATCTCGGAGAGAAATCTATCACGTAATCTTGGAAAAATCTTTTGTGAGCTGTTAGCTGAAATATCGCATGTGGCATCTTTGTCGATCAACTTTTATTTCATTCAGGTACATATTTAGTCTCTTTATGCATGTTTCTTCATTTCCGTCATCGACATGACTATACAGTTGTGGTGCATGGGGTCTGTAAATGCTTGTGGCGTAGATAGCGGTGCATCACTCAAATTCATTTTGTTATTGTAGCGCATATCATAGTTTGAATTCCAAAAGAAAAATATTTAGGTCTACAAAATAGAGACCTCCATGTGTCAAATAGTTTGTGAACTCATGAATATAAAAATTATCCACTGTAGTTGCTTTTACGAGACTTTGAATTTGGCAATGTCATAGCACTATTTTTCGTGTTCGGTGGAGTTATAGTTGGCACTAATTACTTAATGAGGCACAAGGCATGAAAAACGGATAACTAATAGCTTCCCTTTGGGATTCATTCTTGTCTATGTTATGCTTTAATAGCTTCCCTTTGGGATTCATTCTTGTCTAAATGCATTTTGATTGTATGCCAGAGCTTTAGTTTTACCACAAATAACACTTAATTTTTGGTTGCTGTCATTATGATAGTGTATTGACATTGCACGTGATCGGGAAAAATGTTTTCCTGCTTTGTTTCCCAATCTGAAGACTTTGGAGGTAACCACATCAATTGATGCCTTCACCATGGATGTGCTTATCCGCTTCCTTATATGCTCTCAAAACCTGGAGTCTCTGAATTTGATCATTCAAAAGGTAAGTTGTCCCAATCATAAATACTAGTAGGATTTTTGTTACCTTAATATTGAAGCTTTTTGCCTTTCATGTCTTTCTTAGGTGTACTTTGTATTCTGATTATTAAAATATGCTTACAATAAAAAAAAATGGTATGCGCGCGTGTGTGTGAACTAAAGAGAATTGGCTGTACATCTTCTCAGATAGGATTTTTACGAAAATCCCTGAATATATAATTGGAATAGCGAAACGGGTTAAATTTTTGGATGGGTCAAAATGGGTGGTTTACTAACACCTTTCAAAATTATTATATTTATTATAAATATGATTAAAATAGTAATTATGGAAATAATAAGCCATTCTTCCTAATGAAGATTAGTTGATTTTAAATACTTGATTATACTCTGGGAATCTTGTAAACTGCTTGACATGTCTTTTTATCTTACTGGTTGACCCAATATCAAGAAAACATTTGCCACATTGACCCATTTTCACATAAACGAGTTAAAATATTATCCTCCACATTTTAACCGTAGACACAACCTTGAAACAAATAATTTATTCGTGTGAAAAACGATTTGAATTTAGGACCTCTAGGTTAATCCTTCGCAAGCTTCAAAAGCTTAAGTAACCCTCGTTTGAGCATTCAATACATTTTTTAAGAAATTTTACAAAAATAGTTTTGGTCTTTGTAACCTCAATGTGAAGAACTTATGCCATTGTTTGATGTTTTAGGAACACTTAGGGACGGAATATTGGGTGTTAGATAAACCGAGAACTAGACGAATCATAACTCGTCATCTAAAAAGGGTCAAATTCATTACAGAAGCTAGATATAGCCCTTTGCTTACTGAAACATGAAACTGCATTGGAGGAAATGTGTTTTAGCTGGTGTAGCAAAGTCAAGTACCATGAGAAGTCAGTGAAGATGGTGAATATACTGTCGAAATTCTGCACGACTTCTTCAACCGTGAAACTGATATCTTTTCTCAAGGACTCATGGGTCAAGCTTTGTGTTTAACTACTACTATAACGTACTTACGTAGCTATGTTATGAAACTCAAGTAACTTGATTTATCATGTAGGCGCTTTCTGGATTTGACTTTGTACTACCCAACTTCGTATTACTATTATTTTTTATTGTTAGTTTGCATTGGCTTGTTCTGAGCTTATGACTATCTATTAGAGTTGTGGAACCAGGTGGGTTGGGTAACAATTTTAAATGACTTCAGGTGAAACCATTAGCTAAGTTTCTATTGGAGGGGAGTTTAGAGGGTAACAAGGGCTTAACTTTTACTTATCATTTTCCATGGTTCAATTAATCGTTTTTGTTTATGTGATGTGATGACTACACGCGTTGTGTACCCCAATTCGTCTGCATGGAGGTATCATATTCCCATGTACAAAGTAGCATTGTATCTTGCAAAACAGCTAAAATACCAAGGAGGTGCTGATAAAGAGTTAGTATTGATATGATTCGGGTGGATTGGTTCTGCAATTCAATATTATCCGCATTAAATTTTTATACATTACAAGTCTACAACAGAAGCATACATTATTAATATCATAAGTCTTAGTTGTCGCAGTTTAAATTTTGATATCCTTCCTTTAAATTGAAGTTTAATCATCCATCTAGTCTACAATCGCAAGCCCATGAAGATTTCAAGATAGTTGTTTTACCAATTATTTTGAGGTTAAGTATTTCTTAGTGATCTATTTTTGTTAAAAAATAATCTATCTTTATCTTTACTACATATAATAGAAAAATGGTCAAGATTTGAAATGTTGAAAGTTGAAAGTCAAATGTGTGAGAAATATGTTACTCCCTCCGTCCCTAAATAAATGTCCAGTTTGACTTTTTAGAGTAAAGCTGGTTCAACTTTGACCGTAAATATATTTTTTGTGTTATATAATATTTGATGAAAAACTATACCAATGAAAAATACACTTAAAGCTCAATCCATTCATATATTTTTCATCAAGTATTATATAACACCCGCAAAAATAGATAAGGTCAAAGTTGATCAAGTTTGACTCTGAAAATCAAAGACTACTATTGAGACTGTATAATACCTAAAACTTAAATCTAAACAAACAGAGGAAACTATTCTAATTAAGGCAACTTTGAAAACACAACTTTCAAACACACACAAACCAATCGTGTATGTACTCAAACATGCCAATCGTGTATGTTAACATGGCAAGTTTGAAAACTAAAAATCTAATATAGGCAACACTGCACAAATTTGAAACAAAAACACACAAACCAATCGTGTATGTTAACATGTCAAGTTGAAAACTAAAAATCTAACATAGGCAACACAACAAAAACCAATCTTATATACGATGTGCACATATGATTGGTAAGAATTTTTATATTTAATGTTTTCCAAAACTTTATCTTATTTTCTACTATATAAACACCATAATTCTCATTTTAATTTTCAACTTGTATTAAGTAAAAGTAGATGGAAATGAATAATCAAAATAATGTCGATGATGATCTTGAGGTTAGTACATTCTAATAATCTCTTATTTATCTTCATAAGTTTGTTGTTTCATTGTGTTACTTCATGGTCGTTAGTGCTTATTTTTGTTTGTATACAACTTCATCAATATAAAGCCATCTCAAAAGTCCATCATTGTCTTCCTCACCACTCTCATTTTCACCAATGGATAGTGGTACTTGTAGTTCTTTTTTTGTAGAGCACTATTTTGTCAAGGGAGGTCCACACAATCTTGCATTTCCAGTGTACATGGAAGGTTCAAAGGACTAGAGTTGAGTCCCAGATGGAATTCTTGGTGACAAATTCATCAGAGACAATTTTCGAGTTAGGAACAAACGGCAGCATAACTCTGTTTCATTGTGCACTTAACCAATATAGTTTTGGATGGTTTAGCTTTGGTCTTATATCTTTTGACTCGGTTTAAAGTGTCAAAACATCCTTATTACATCAAGTAGCAGTGTTCTGGTATATTTCTGCATTAAAAGAGAAACACATAGCCTAAGTTCTTTGTATGGAGCAATTCATTTTATTTATACTTGTTCATCCAAGGAATAGATCAAAGATTCTTTGAAAAGTCCCTAATCCTACTCATATTGGCCAATTATCATAACCATAAAGAAATGCAATTGTTTGGCTAAGCATGTCATGGAACACCTTGTATTCATTCTTATTCCACAATGTCAAGTGCACAAATTTACAGCTAAGATCATAGCAATCAAAAGCGAGTATTAAATTTATGTAATCTATATCTTAAAGCAATTATAAACATTAATTAGTTATTAACAAGAAATTTAACAACTTAGCCATGTATGAAATGAGCAAACGACCATCTCTTATGGTAAGTTGTTATATGTTATTTGTTTGAATAAGTTGCAGGCTCCATGCTCTTTTTGTGGAAATAGCAACTCGTTATTAATTGGACCAGGAATTAGATCGAATGACATACTTGTATGTGAATGGCTATAACATGTAAAATGGAGGTTACTTTAATGAGAACAATAATGGAAACGAGCGAGTGATCAGCTTCTGCAATGCATGTTTGCGGTATATATGATATAAGGTCAGCTACCTCAATTAATTTTGCATGAATTCCTACTTGCCAACCACGAGTTCAAGGCTTGTCAAATCATGTTGGATTCTTTTGTACACATTTAAAAATGATGTTTAAAACATGTGTGACCGAATTTTAAGATGTACACGTTTATAAATTACGTTTCATACTTGTGTAAAGAATAACGGGCGCACACATAAAGACACTAAACAAGACACAAACATATTGATTAATGCAACAATTTTTTGTCAAAAACTACAAACTAACGACACAATGCACGGAAACTCACCTATGCAACTATGCCATTAGGAAAATAGTTCTTAAAACTCATTAGCACTACAAATATAGTTATCGAAGAAAAATATTTGCCGTTGAAATTTCGTCAAAACTATCCACCGCTGCCGCTAGCTTTGGCGGGTACTCGGCTAGTACTACATATAAAGAAAGGAGTCAAACCTTGAAAAGTGAAATGTTGAAAGTCAAATGTGAGAGAAATGTATGGTGTAATTAATACTCTTATTAAAACACCCAATTACTTAAGAGTTCAATAATTTATTCACATTGTAAAACCAATTAAAAGCATATCTACTAAATTAAAAAAACTAATTAAAACACCCCTTACTGAAAAGTACAATAAAATTTTCACAATGTACAATTTAAACAAGCTACAACATAATCCAAAATATAAAATAATTAAACACACTAATTAATGTTATTTTTAAAACACCCTAAAATGAAAAGTACATATTATTATATACATTATATAAATTAATAACACATACAAAGTTTCATACAAGCTAACAAGTTAATGTTACATATAGTTTTGAAAATCGGACTGGACCAACGGGTTCAACCGGGAACCGGTGTCGCCACCGGTTCGGCTAACCAATAAAAGCCATCTGAAAAAAAGAGGACCCGCTGAATCCGATACAAACCGGTGAATCATGTCTCATCGAGATCTATTTAACCGGTTAATCGTCACATGGTACCCGCCACCGCAACGCGCGGGTACCCTGCTATACTACATATAAAGGAAAAACCAAAAAGTAAAAAGTAAAAACTTGAAACTAAAAAAGGAAATGTTGAAAACATATATTTCAAAATGAAAAAATTAATACATATCGAAAATCGGGTTGACCCGGGACACTTCAAACCCGGTGGGTTGACCCGGTTTAATTTGAACCTTTTTGACCCAACGCGTCGGGTTGACTCGGTTTAAATTGATCCGTTTTTCGACCGGAACGGTTCAACTGGTTGAACCACCCGGGTCGAACCGGGTTTCAAAACATTATGTTTAATTCCCAAATCTTCCAACTTTTATTAATTTTCGTTTATAACCCATAATTTTTTTTAACACAAAATAATTAGTCGTTATAAAATCATGTTGCTATGCACGGGGTACTTATCTAGTAATATGATATGGTTCCATTCCATAATAAAATATGGTTAAAAGATCAAAAGGTAAAGAACTTGAGATGGTAAAACAACTAAGTAGTTTGTCCAACAAAAGTAATGCTACATTCACAAAAAGTTTACAGAGTTATATTAACACAATGACTAGGTAAATGCAATAATCTAATCACATTGCATCATAATATTTTTTTTCTTTCTTACCCTCCACATTTGGTTGTCAAGTCATTATGTAATATACTTTTGTAAACTCTTTATAGATCTGCGTGGCTTGTCAAACCAATACAAAGCTATAGTGATAAGTTGATAACATGATTCAAACTGTAAAAGTTAATGGAAAAGGGTATGGCTGCTAATTTTTTAGACATCACGAATCTGACTTAAAATTATGGTTTTTTTGTCAAGAACACAAATCGCCAAGAACAGACAATATTAATCATGATTTCCAGACATTTTTTTTATGTTGTTATGATGTTCTCATACACAAATATTAGTTTTAAAATTTGTGAACGCACAAGGTTTTTAGGCATAATCTAACGAGTAATAGTATTTCAATACTCTTGTTTGAAGTTAAATATTGTGACAATTCATAAATGAGTAGTTTTGTAATAATTAAGCGTTTTCTGAAAAACTATATTAAAATTTTAAAACTTATAGTAGTTTTAATACCCATGCACGCACGAGTTTTTCATAATGCTTGTGCCAACAAATATTCCTGATGGTATGTGTAATTATTTGATTGGAGAGTGGAAAAGTGGACAAACATTTTATCCTGTAAAATTAGGACGTGGCATGAAAAGAATTTTAAGAATGTTTTTTTAGGAAGATAAACATCACTGTAATGTTTTCATTATGTGTTAATATCAATTAATGCTTTGTATACATTTTGGTTGTACAAAGAATTTGACTTTGTTTAACTATCATAGCGTTTAGGTTGATATTGTTTAAATTTACTATTGATATCATGTTCTAGACCTTATTTGTGTTTAGTAACACATATTGACCTTGAAAAAATATGTGTCTTTATTATATGTAGGATACCGTTTATTTATTTTCATCTCACACTAACCTGTGAGAGTGTGAGGCCGTGCCTCTATTTTGATATTACATTCATGTTAATAATAATTTAAGCCGATTTTTAAACTCGTGCATGAGTTAAACTTATAAAGAAGAATAACATGAGTCGTTATTGAATATGGATAGTTAAAATAAGATACTCTTTTCAGATATCGTTACTTAATCACATAAGGAGTAAGACATGATAGTTTGTATATGTATAATCCTATGTATTCACTTAAACATCACATCAACTCGTGCTTTTTTATATTTATAATTCCGTACATATATATTTTGTTAGGTCACAAGGTTTACCACACAAGCTTAATAGAAAAATAGAGAGGCGATTGAACAAGATATCACACACACACACACGAGATAATATGACCGGTTATGCGTAGAGTGTTTGTGAAAGAAATAACTTGAACAACCAACCTTCAAATGAAGGTTTACATAAGGTATTTATAGGCAAGGAGCTAGGGCAACACTCCTACTCCTTCCCTTTCTCCTATGGGCTTGGGCCTAAGCTCATGGGCCTTCTACATAAGCTTAAGGCTAATAACAAACATAAAGGCCATAATAAGCTAACTATTACATATGAGTAACTAACACTTGAATAAGGTTTAGGAGTGATTCCAACAATCTCCCCTCAAGTGTTATTACATATGAGTAACAAACACTCAAGTGTTGGTGATGAAAAGCGGTGAAGGCGTTGATGTAATAGTAGCTTTGGCGTCTTCGACATTCTTCTTTCTTGTGAGAAGAATTGCCTTGATTTGAACAATCTCCCGGTGTAGAGATAGTTTACTTTGAACGGTTATGCTTTGGCGTCATCTTTAACTTTGTTCTTTGATCATTGTTCTTTGTGATGAAAGTGATAGTATGTTGTTATGCGCATCAAATGCCTCAGTGCCTTCGCGCTTCTGGTGTCTCCACGTCATTCTTCAACATGCTCACACGCTCTTTGGCGTTGGAATTGATATTGATGGAGTTCTTTAAGTCTTTAACTTTGTAGATTCTTTGTATTGACGAAGAATCATTATGATTGTTGTGTTGCTTTTGGATAGAACTTCCATTAGTGATGATGTTGGCGTGAGCATGAGAAGAATCTGCACGATCATTCCGCTCCAGAGCTTCCATAAGAAGAAAACATTTAAGCGGTTAGTAATAAGCGGATTCCGGCACTTACAAGTTTGAACTTCGAGAGTGTTAACGGCATAGTGTGAAAACACTACTCTAATTCTTACAAAGGCGTTCTGAATCGAGTCCCACAAGTGAGATAACACGATGTACGAAGTACACCTACGATTGAGATGAGTCGAGGTACACGAAGCATCACCTCACGACTGTAGACCGTTTGAGACACACTAAGCGTAATCCACGGGGAGTTGCGGCGACTGCTTTGTCGGGCGTTTGATGTTGACCACTGGCGAGGAGTTTCCATTCAATCGCGAGGATCACAAATGTGAACCTCTCATAAATGTTCTCGACAGATTGCTAAGATCTGTGAAGGACTCGATAATGTATCCCTGAAATTCTTATTGTTGAATGTCAAGTGATGAAATGTCAAGTGTACCTAAGAGATCTTTTGATGAATCTCGTGGCTCTAGACTCAATAGTGCGTTTTGGTTTTCTGGAGCGGAGACTAGGGAGAGGGTCTCCTTCTTCAATACCAGCAATCTCTAAGAAAGCCGATAGTTTACGTAGGGTTCCCTGTGAGAATGAAACAAGCTTCTTGAGAGAAACTTGAGTGGATAAGAAGGTTTAGTGCATGCGTCCTTTGGGTCCATGGCGACTTTTAATCTTCAATACCGGCGTCACAAAGTGACAACCAGTTAGCATATGAATTGAACCGATTATGCGCCTAAGTTGAATAATCGGAGGGCTATTTCTTTTCACCCTTTTCTTTGCATTTCTTTTTAATTCTTCAACTCCTTCTTTCTCCGATTCTCATTTTCTCCTTTTTACAATCATACCTAAGGACTTCTAAATACTAACTATTTGTGGTGTCCTTGGGTAGATCCATCCGACTCTGGCGGATCATAGGACGGTTATTCCTAACCTTAGTCACCTTATAACTCCATGACTAACCTTTGTTGCCATAAAACCACGATGTGAAAAATCTCTCACAGTGTTTATGAATGAAAAACATTTTAGTACCATTGTTGAGATAAGATTTTGCATAAATACTCCTCCTCCACATGTGCTTAAGAGTTTTAACGGTTAAAATGCACATGAGGAAAAGCGCGCACATTTTGAATTGATTCACTCAAGATAGACAATCCCCATGAGACGATTCGTGGCATAGTTAAAGAGTTGCATTGTCAACTTTTAGGTGACAACTAGCTCTAATAACTACCTTGAAGGTGTAGACAATCCTCGATAGGTTGTCAAACCCGTCGAGTTCATGTTTATCAAGAGTTTCTCGAATGGTACATTCTACTCAGACAAGTCCTTTGCGAGACACGTTTACATCACTAGCGAACTAGCTTGAAATTATTACCCGTCCGGGACAAGTCTTTTCGAGTTACTAACAGTTAAGCATCGTCAATTCGTTGGTTAAGTCTATAGCACAAAGATTCATTTGCATTTTACACAACATATTTCTTATCACATATTTTCTCCCCCTCAAAAATGGCATATTAAAGTGTTATTTTTGAAGCGTTTGAGAATAAATATGACCATTTCGAGTGTTGCGGGAAGAATGACCACTTGTGAACAATTTGTGAACAAAGTTTCAAATACTCCCCCTCAACAAGTGATATAAACGGTTGAGGTTTTGAAAATCATAAGGGAAGTACTTGTTCTTTTGAGCAAAACCTTGAAAAATGAAAGGTTTGATAGGTTTTACTCAAAAGTAAGAAGCTTTCGCTCCTTATCTAAGGATTGTGGCAGCGTACCACGGGGTCCTTTATTTACAAGTACGGGTTGTACACTGTAATGTGTGCACAAGCCATTGACATAATTAATCAAACATCTAAAATTATATGAAGGAAGCAATTCAAGGGGTACCGGGAAGTGCGTGATGTTCCCGAGGGTGTGCGCAGGCGTTGAAATCGGTTATGTTTCTCTGGGTCGACCACCGACATAACTCTCCAATCGTCGGCGATCCCTTGAAACAACCGTTCATCAATCATTGTGATGATCCGTCTCACATCCCTCCTTTCACGAGAATTCCGGCTTAGGAGACCCAATTTTCTGGCGTATATCCTTCAACATGTATGCCAATCCATCCCTAACCAGCTTCAAAGTATGATCTCCGAACTTGTGGAGTTAAGCTACGCCATTAAGCGGTTTCTTTGAAGTTCACTACGGTAAACAACGCCGAAAGGTTTTCTGATGAGTGTATATTGAGATAGGTGGTTGATATCGGGAAGATCAAGCTTTGGAGGAGTGAAGTTGACAGCGTCGATAAGATTCAACGGCCGGTGGAGATCTTCTACGTTCCTTGATGACAATGCGTCTTATGAAGATGAGAAGTGACTTGATAAATTCGCGTGGTACTGCGGTTGAGAATTGTCTCATGCGACCACGTACCTTGGCAAGGTACATGTCTTGATGTCATTGAGAGACAAATTCTCAAAGTCACCTCGAGAGAAAGCATAGTCCGTTCATCTTGTCGTTTGACTACGATCTTCTTTAGGAATGTGTAGTCCCACTTAGACGAAAGGTCAACGTGTATGATGGCAACGATATCTTTAGAACTATGCACGGCATGTTGAGACTTACGAACGGCGGCTTACGTAGTAGATTCGTCGGCGTTACGGCGATGATGAATCCCATACAATGCATCTCGGGTATGCTTCCACTTGTGTTGGAGAACAAGTGATTGGCACGTTCCTCAATGGCTATGCGGTTTGAGTAGGCATTTGCTGGGAATGGAAGTGTCAACGATGTAGCATATTTTCTTGAATCATCGCCACCGTGTAGAAGAAAATCCAGGTCTTTGTTGAAGAAATATCTGAAAGGAATCCTTGGTTCATTTGGTTGGCCAAGTGTTGGTAGAGGTTTGGTCCAATCGGTGTAGTATGGAGGGTTGTCCCTTTGTGTGAAGTCAATGTTTGCTTTCGGGTTGAGCCAATCCATGTTGTTAGACATAGCTCGAGCAATGTTTTCAAGGTGATATTCGACCTCGAGGGCACTTTCAGAGCTGTCTTTTAGAAGTTGAAATGCTTCATTCTTGATTCGCTTCAACTTCAGATTTCGTCATTTTCTTCACATGGAACTTTTCTTGCAGAATTTTAGCATGCTCCAATGTAGAACCGTCTACCAAATTCTGACCTTCTTGAGGGTAGGGAGTGTTGTTAACAAGATTAGCAAACCATTCAAATTCCTTTGTTTTATCATCATCTAGCCATGATCTGACGTCGGTCTGAGGCGTCTTCTTCTTCTTCTTTTTGAAGGCCTAGATGATGATTGGTTTTCGAACTTGTTTGGGAGAGGTGGGTTGTTGTAGGGGCTCAAGGACCTCTTCATCGTCACCACCCGTATACTCATAGTGATCATCGGTTTTACGAGTGGGGGTGGTAACTTCGGAATCGTCACGAGGTTTTTCGGTAGAAGAGCGAGGAGGAGATTTTTGTTGAACAGGAGCCCGTTGTGGAGGAGGTTGCATCATAGAAGATTCACGGGCCTTACGGCGTTTAGGTGCGAGAGTCTTTATCCTTATCCTTGTCTTCATCGTCTCTAGGACGTTTAGACTTTTCAGCTTCGAATCTACATGCTTCTTGAAGTTGGTAGTTCAGCAATGCTTGAAACAGCTTTCCTTCATCAGAAGTAAATGTCCCAGATCGTGCGGACATTTGTGTGACAAGCTTGGCCACCAATTCATTATCCGAGAAAACTACCGGATCGGTTGGATTGATTGTGACGGTTAAAGGCGTTGATCGAATAGTTTGCTTGGCGATCTGCATAAGATTTGGATAAAGTTGTTTGGTGAACAACTCCTTTGTGACTTTAGGAGCGTACTCAGAAGGTACTTTTAGGTGTAGCCTTGATCATTTCGTTCAGTTCCTCTTGACGGTGATTTTTCATGAATTTCTGAACAAACTTCCTTTCTCCTTTCATCTTTTCATGCTCGTCATACATATCTTTGTATGTGATCGGCAAAGAAATTCACTTTTGTTGAGCACGTTTTTCTTTCGACTTGTTTGGCGGCTTTGGTAATCCGTTCATGAGCTTGTGAAATCCAAGATTTAGATGGTTTCTTCACGGATTTGGATGATGATTTGGTTGACTTCTTTGATGGTGGTTGTGAGGAGTGAGAAGGCGAATCGATGATGAAGAGATATGAGGAGACTCTGGATCCTTTGGAGGTTGAAGGTTTCTTCCTTTGATCGTGCGAGGACTATCTAGAGAAGCGTATCATAATCAACATCTTTATCTTTTTCGGACTTCTCGGTTTCGGTTCCTCAAACTCATATTCGATAGTATCCTCCACAAGCTTTTGTTGTTGCACAAGAGTGGTGGCACCGGCTCCCTTATCGGGTTGATTAACGCATCGGGAGATGGTTGAGTGGGCAACACCACTTGATCCTCGGGACCACCCATTTGGTCTTTAGCAAATTCTTGACTTTGTGTTGGTGTCTAAGGAATTTGACCGTCTTCTTGTATACATTTTCCGGTGGCTCTTTATCACTCTCTGAGCTTTCATCATAAGGTACAAGTGAGAGTCTTTCCTTTTCCATGTTCAGCTATTGGACTTGGAGGTTTAGTGCTGATGAAGAGTCATCCTTTGCGGTTTGAGTAGTGGACCTCTTCATCGATTGTGTTTCTTGAGCTTTCGTCCACAAGCTTTCTTTGCGGTTCAGGTGTAGGAATAGGTTCTGCTTCCTTTACGGGAACAATCCTTTTACGAGGAGGATTCCTTTTGGGAAGCTTCCTATAGATATCTGTACTTGTGACACTTCCAGCACTTGCCTCTTACGGTCCTCCGGTAGGTGTACGAGAAGATTTTTCATCAAGATGACCAACTTTGCCTTCTTTTACGGCTAACCGATACCTTTTATATGTTTCAAGCTTTTTGATTTCGGTAGTTAGAAGGGGATCAGGTAATACCGTACCACTGTTTCTTTGTTGGCGATTCTTTGATTACAGATAATATGGGTTCGTCAATATGTCGTGATTATCGGGTCATTGAGCCTCATGGGGATGTCGGGATGAAGTCCAAGTGCTCTCTGGATCAACAGTTTGGTGTATCTGACATAGGGAATCTTGGAGCCAAGCTTCTTGTGAAATAACATCATGTCCTCCCATATCAGTGCTTCGATTTCAATGTCCTTCTTGTTGATCAAGACCGAGAAAATTTGCAGTTCCATGAGCTTGGGATGCTCATAGCCTTTGTCACGACCGAGACCGATTTGGTGATGATCATGTAGAGTGTTCTCCATGGTTGAGGAATATACTTGAGCTCCACGTGAGAGTGCTTAGTAATGATTCCTGAAGCTTCATCATAACCAATATCTATCAAGAATTTGGAATTGTCTCTTGTAGGGGTAGCAAAGAAGTCGGTTGGGCGATGTCGGGAATGATGAGAACAGCCGTAAGTCGGCGGAGTGATAGTGACTTGTTTGTGATTAAGTGTCACATTCACTGCACTTTGACCTGTGATCCTCTGCATAGAATCCCAGAATTGTTGAATGTAGACCTCTGGAGCTGTGGCAGAGTGTGAGAGCATGTTACGGTAGGGATGATTCCGAGAATATCCCTGCAATGAGACAAGAAGATTCCGAGCATGTGAGGGTGTCAAAGTCAACCCTAAGGTTGTTCTTTCCAATCTTTCTCGGATAACCCTCTGGAAAGATATCGGCAATTGTAAGAACTTCTGATGCATCCACATTCATTTGTTCGACCATGTCGTGATCGAAATAACATTAGCCAAAAGAACCAACATATCGAAAGACATAGTGTTAGTCAACAGAAGGTCTTATTGTCTAGTTATTGAATGTACAGTGTCAATGATTGTTACGAGTCCTAAGTCACTTGTTTGTCCAATAGTCCAATGATGTCGTGAAATGTTTCGTGAGTTAGTTAACTTTAAGTTTTAAAGTTTATGTTATCACTTATTGTTCACAACATATCAAGCGATTAAGTTTATTAGTGACATTATTGGATTCGTGACGTTATGATTAGTTTATTTACAAGTTTGTACACGTAACAATTCATTATGAAGGTCAATCAAGGCTTAAGCGTAGTTTTGGCAAAGTTAAGCGTGATGATGATATACTGGCGTGAGCGAAAGCTTAGCGTAGGATCTAACTACAGCGTAGGAAAAAGGGACCTTATGCGTGGGAGCTTACGCGTGGCGTATATATATACCTTACGGCGTAAGGCTTACTCGTAAGAGTAGACCTTATCGCGTAGAGGTCCTTTGTTTACGCATATCCTTCACGGGATACGCGTAGTCCCATTGTAGAACCTTACGCGTAATAGTTATGCGTAGAATTATTCTTACGCATAACTTGACTACGCGTAGGGTAATCCTTATGCGTAGAGAATCAAATGACCTTGATTCTGAATTTTAAGCGTAGCAAGCACGAAATAAAGCCATCATATCATCAATATTAACACATGAATTCATTTTAACAACAAAACATGGCATGAATCATTCGTTAATAGTTACGCGTAGAAAGTCATACGCGTAGGTCAAAACCCTAAGGGTTAAGATTTACGCGTAACATTTCTAGCCATGGGATATGCACCAAACAAATTCGGTAGGTCTAGAGTGTTGTTAGAGTCTTTAGGCCAAGTATTAACATCTAATTCGTTGTGAATCAAAATTACCCAAAGTTATGAACTTTAAACCCTAACTTCAAATTGTTAATCAATTAGTGTTTCTGGGTGGTTAACAACCATGGAAATCATCAATTCATCAACATATGACCATAACCCAACAATCTTTTTGACCAAAACACTTCACATTTGGAAAAACCCAAATCGACTCATAAACCCTAATTTTAAAATCATTAATTAGTGTTTTGGGTGTGTTTTGAGCATAGAAACGATATCATTGATGTTGTTAAAACATTTTGACACATTCTTTTTAACCACAAACACCCATTCTTGATTGTGTGTTCATACGCTTACGCGTAGAACACAAAATCAGATTACAACGTTTTAACCGTTGGATTTGTGTAAAATTAAAACCATTGTTTAAAATCATGTTAGAACATGAAATCACTTACAAATTGATGATCTTAAACACGGTTTTGATGAGCGATTCTTAGTAGGATGTTTTAGGTTTTGAGTAATAAATGTGAAGTGAAATGTTAGGTGGAGGTGTTTTTATTAAAATAACTTTAACATTTTGCAGTTTTGGTCCCTCCACCTTTTCCTTTTTCATACAAAGCCATTTAACTTCCATTTTGGTTACCAAACAAAGATTTTAAGAAAGAAACTTGGCGACACTCCCCCTCGACTTAAGAAATAATGAAAGGTTATAAATTTAGTCGAGGAGTGTCATTGTACCAGAAAATTTACCACCATTTGTTAAAAGAAACAACTGAGATAAGATAACATGCAAGTACGAGATGATTTGAAGCAGTTAAAGTTATAATTTTCTCCCCCTCAACACTTGATCGAAAAAATATTGAATTTTGAAAGATTATAGTGTTGACGGAAGAAACATACTTGCAATGTTGAAAGAAAATAGATAGAAGAATATTTTTGTTGTTTTATCGGGTTTTATATTTTTGTATTTTGTTTTTGAAAAATATTTACAAAAGAGATTTTGGTGTTTGACAGGTTTTAAGACTGTTTTAGGAGGTCATCAATTCCTCTTGAGTCAAACACCTCATACCAATCCGGTGGACCAACTCATTAAACCTAGCGGGAGGCAAGGCTTTGGTGAGAAGATCGCCAATTGGTATTCTGTACCCACAAAATATAATTCAACGTACCACTGTTCCACGTGATCCTTGATGAAATGATATCGAAGATCGATGTGCTTTGATTTCGAGTCTTTGAGTTGCGAGATTGCAATGGCACTCCGATTGTCGCGATACATCGGGATTACGTCAAATCGTAACCATAGTCTTTGAGTTGTGTTCTCATCCAAATGACTTGAGCACAACATGCGGACATGGCTACATATTACTGCCGGTTGAGGACGGCGATGTACAATCCTGCTTCTTCGATTGCCATGACACCGGTTTATCACCAAGAAATTGTAAAGCTCCTGAAGTACTTTTCCGTGAGTCTAAGCATCCTGCGTGGTCGGCGTCTGAAAAAGCGATTAGTTCAAAACCAGAATCCTTCGGATACCGGATCCCCAAGTTAATGGTTCCCTTTATGTATCGGAGGATTCTTTTAGCCTCAGAGAGGTGGGTTTCAGATTGGTCGCGCGATAGCGGGAGCATAGATAACGGCAAAGACAATATCAGTCGCTAGCTGTTAGATACATGAGAGACCCAATAATACTACGGTATTTTGTAGGGTCCACCAATTTCCCATGTAAATCAGCGTCTAGCTTCTTGGTATGAGCCATTGGTGTGGCATAGGTGTCACAGGTTTTCATTCCAAATTTGTTTAACAATTCAAGGGCATATTTGACTCAAGAAAATACCACGGGGTGATTGATGAACTTGCGGTCCAGAAAGAAGCGTGAGTTCACCCATCATGGACATTTCAAAATTTTTCTTCATTAGTTTTGCAAAAGCGATTGAAAACTTTTTATGTGTAGACCCAAAATGATGTCATCCACGTAAATTTGAACAATTAAGATATGTGCCCCGTGATATTGTATAAAAGAGTTGGGTCAACCGAACCTTTGGTGAAATTATTAGCAATGAGGAAGGATGATAGCTTATCGTACCATGCCGAGGAGCTTGTTTGAGACCATCTGAGCTTTGTTCAGGTTTGTAGACGTGATTGGAAACTTCGGGATCAACGAATCCATCGGTTGGTGACATAAACCGTTTCTTTAAGTTGTCCATTGAGAAGCGGTTTTGACATCCATCGATAGACCGTCATATTCATATGAGCCGCGAACGCTAGAAATATCGAACGACCTCAAGGCGAGCAAGCGGAGCAAAAGATTCTTCAAAGTCAATACCCTCTTCACGGCGATAACCCTTAGCCACGGGCGTGACTTATTTGGATAACATTTCCTTCACATCAATTTGTTTTCCAAATCCATTTTAGACCAATGGCGTAGACTCTGTTGGTCTTTCAACCGTTCCCATACTTCAAGACGTTTGAATTGGTTGAGTTCTTCTTGCATGGATTCAATCCGGTTGTCTTTTGTCATTGCGTCTTTGATGTTTTAGGTTGATTGGCGGACGGTGAGTGCATAAATGCAATGTTCACCGTCGTGTGAAGACGTTGTCTTGTAACGGCCGGTTGATTCGGGTTGCCAATAATGTTTTCAGAGGATGGTCTTTAGTCCATCTATGTGTGGAGGGTTGATGTTGATATACATTGTGCGATTCGAGGATTCAAATGGTTTGTTGAAGATTCGCGACATCGGTGCGGCGATCTCATTAGCAAGCGGGTTGAAGAACGCATTTGGATCAAAATCTGCGGTGGGGGTACTTACATTGAGAATATCATCGGCAGCTTCATCATTGTTGGAAGCGGTTTGTTCAACTGTTGTGGTGGAGTCAAGTGGTGTAGGTGCATCTTCAACATAGTTGTTGTAGCAGTGTATCGGTATAAGAGTATTATCGGGTTGGCGGCGGAAAGCGGATACACACGGAGCACGTTCATCAATATCGTCAGCGAGCAGTGGAGCAAATAACCTTTCCATTTGTTGACGAGTAAGCTGGGGGCTTTGTTCAGGTGATGATGGGGTTTGGGGGAAGTTTAAGCGGTTGTGTCCGGGTTCCAAGCTGTTATACTCCGAAGCCATTTCCGTAAGTTCATCAAAATGAGCATGAATCGTTTCCATCAACTGTTTTGTACGACGATTCGGTTCGGAAACCTTTTGAATTATCACGATATCCGATAAAGACTCCAATGTCCGCTTTGGCTTTGAGCTTTCCAAAGTCATCACGATCATTATTCGGATAGCAAAGAGATCCAAATACATGAAAGTGTTTTAGATTCGGTTTTTTGTTATGGACGAGCTCGAAAGGTGTTTTGTTGTGGCGTTTTGTAATCATAGAATGGTTTTGAGTATAGCATGCGATGATCAGACTTACGCCCATAAGTAATCTGGAAGTTTAGCATTGATTAACATTGTTCTTGCGGCTTCCACTAACGTTCGGTTTCGTCTTTCAACAACTCCGTTTTGTTACGGTGTGCGTGCAATAGATGTCGATCTTTGAATTCCCACTTTCTCATAGAATTCACGAAGAGTTTGATTAACAAATTCAGTGCCTTTATCTGTTCCGATTAGTCGAGCGGTGTTTCGTAGCTGAACTTGTATTTTCGTGAGAAAGGTGATGATCATCTGTGGAGCTTGGTCTTTGCTTGAAGAAAGTAGACCCAAGTCCAGCGTGAATAGTCATCAACAATTACTAAGATGTAGCGTTTGCCATTGATCGTTTGCACGCATCGGGCCACACAAATCCATGTGAAGAAGATGAAGCACATCTTTGAGAGCGTGTTCCACCTTTGAAGGAAAATGAGCACGAGTGCTTTTGCCTTGTTCACAAGCTGAGCAAAGGTGATCTTTAGAATACCGAAACCGTGGAAGTCCTTCAACTAGTTTGTGTCGAGCAAGGTTGGTGATGGTTTGAAAGTTTAGATGTGATAGACGACAGTGCCATAGCGAGGATTTTGTTGATGTTGCCTTTGAAAGTAAACATATGGGAGATGAAGCAACCATGTCTTTCATAGAGATAGTGTAGAGACTAGAATTACGCGAGTCGGACATAAGGTCATTTCCTTGTAGATCACGAATGAAACAAGTTTTCTCCCGGAAAGCAACCTCCCAATCTCCATCACAAAAGCTGACCTCTGAAAGCAGTTATGACCGAGGCCTTCCACATAGTAAACCCTGCTAATTTCGATGTTCCCATTGACATAGTCTCCGTAGCCCATGATAGTTGCGAAGTGATCATTCGAACTGGCGGTGCCAATGAACTTTGCAATAAAGTTTGATAACAGTTTAAGATTGCTGTCATGTGTCGGGAACATCCGCTATCAACAATCCGAGAATGATCGTATCACTGCATTACACACAGGCGACACGGATGGAATAGAAGTAGATTTGGAACCCGAAATGTTAGAGGGTTCCGTAGCAATTATAGTAGATATACACACATCAATAGCTTTAGGTATCCACTTAAATCCTAGTGTGTTATATATCCATTTCCGCCATCTCCAACTAGTATTTGCTTTAGTCTTAGTGAATGCACTAGGTGGTACTACAATCCTAGGAGGTGACACGGAGCTACTGAGGGACAACAATGCGTTTCTTAGAATCTAAAGATGGCGGTCTACCAAGCACAGACTTAGAAAGATTAGTGGGCCTAGAGGTATTCCGGTTCTTAGGATTCCTTAAGCGAGAGATGATAGCTTTAGCAACACATTTATCATGACAATCAGAATTCATACTTTTACCACAATTAACACAAGGTGCATCGGTGAATATCAAAAGTACTTAACGGTTTAGCATTCGTTACATCACTATTTCTATTACATTTGCGGGCAATATCTATAGTGGAGCAAGCGTGAGTCTTATTCATAGTCCTAGGGTGTTCTTCTACTTTAGCATTCTTGATTGATCTTTTCTTAGGTTGCAACTTCCTATTCTTCGATTGAGTGCTCCTAGGCTGTGAAGTGCGGACGTTTGGAAAAGGCTCAACTATTCTGTTTCAGTAGAAGGAAGCACGTTAGCTACTTGTGATTTGGCAGTAGAGATTCTAGGTTCATGAGTACTAAGTGTTATTGGGGCTAATCTCTTAATGATGGTTGGCGGAAGTTGTTCATACTTTCCTAACATTTCTCTTAACTTGAGGATAGTGTGAATCAGATCTTGATTTTCGGACCGAACATTTCGGCAAAATGCATAACTTCTTTAGTGTGTGCAAGATAATGATCAAGTTCATTTGATGCTTCATCACGAGTCTTTTTGAGTAAATCAAATATGACACCATATTCCTTTTTAACTTTTAAAAGTTCTTGTTCATATTTTGAGATTTGACACTTAAAAGACACGTTTTGATCATCCAGTCGCTCAATTTTAGGATCGAGAAGATTTTGCATGGCTGGCGATTTTGTGTTGAAAAGCAATGTTGTTGATCGTGAATATCTTTTTGACACCAATTAAGGCGACGAATTGCATTTGAAAGTTCGTTTGACAATCGTTTGTTTTCAACTTTAAGGACTCGATCTGAAGCACATTATCAGTGTTCTCAACATTTATCCACAGATTCAACGATATCGGCAGAGGTATGATCAAATGCATATGACAAAGAATTCAATAGCACAACATTATGGACATCGGCACAGATGACATCTTCCAAGAGTCGATCAACATCTTTTCTCAACAGTTTCTTTTTACGTTTAGTATTAGAAATAGATGTTTCTGTTTTCTCGAAAGCGACCTTCATCACTCCAAGTTCCTTATGAAAATCCTTTTCCCAGGCTAATGCACAATTTTCAAATTTTTAACATTAGGTAAAAGATTTTTCTGAAAAATGTCTCTTTGTTCTCGCGCCAGAGGCGATTGAAAGTGATCAATTTTGATTTCAGAGCGATATTCTATCTCATGTTGTAAAATTTTGAGGTCAACCATGAAGATGTCAAAATATCTAAGAATTTTTCGATTTTCAGGTTTTGAATTTACTTCACCGATGGAAGGTAAAGGACCATAAATTTGTGCATAATCTGGTTGGGGATTAACATTAGAAGACTCTGGTGTTTTGATGATAACCCTTGGTGTGTTAGAAGAATCCGTTGGTGTGGCGAAAGTGACCGCTTTTGAATAGTTAAAAGGTTTGTTGTAAACAACTTTTTCTAATTTTGATCGACTCTCGTCTTATGCATCTAATTCCTCTTGACGATGATATTCAACAACATTCATAACAGAATTATCAACTTTATATTACTGCTTTGGAAACTTCGAGGATTTGGTTTGAATGCTTTTGTTGAAAGCTTAGGTTTGTAATCGGCAAGATTCGGTCCATATCCATTTGGATTGGGTTTTAAAGTAAACTTTTCAATGGCTGTGACCGACTCGCCATGTTTGTAAACAACAGTCTTAAACTCTTTAAGTTTGTTTTGCAAGCCGATGATTTCTTCAAGATGATCATCTATTCGTTTCGTTGAATGCTTTTTGTATGCAGAGAACTGTTTTTGACAAGTTAACAACTCGACCTTAGCTTTTTGATTTTCCAAGGTGAGAGCGTTAATTTGCTTTTTATGTTCATGTTTGGTTGTTCTATTTGAGACAACAAAGCATTCTTTGAAGCGGCTAGATCACGCATCTGTCTTTCTAAATATTTTTCGTTTTGATAAGATTTGGCAAAGGCCGCTTCAAAACCGTTTTCACGTTTTTCTTGAGTTTTGAAAAAGTTGAGTTGCTTTTGTAAACATTCAAAATCCTTGGTTAACAGTGCATTTTTGCATTTCAAGTCCCGATTAATGGCATGACATTTTTCCACTATGGTTTGTTGGTCTTGTATTAAGCGAGCAAAATCTGGATGAGGCAAAAGTTCGGCGTGTTCAGCGTGAGTCTCAACATGATCATTACTGAGATCCTCAAGTATAACCACGGAGTCAATTTGATTATCAAGGGGAACCGTTTGGTCATCTTGATCGTCAAATATAACTACGGGGTCTAGTTGAAAATCGTCGGAATGAGATGTGGACATCGCATTTTGAACATTCGAGTCTTGCGGATTCGGATGTTGGCGGAGATATAGATCGAGAGATGAATATGGTTTGTTCGGGTACGAGACAAGCCATCGATGTCATACACTGGGCCTGTGTCACTCATGTGTAACTCATGCATATTAGCCATCAAGATAACAGTTGCATTGGCACGCAAGTCCTCCATATCATCATCGAGTGCATTTGCCATAAAACTCGTTCTTTGTGCGTGAGAGATCCACCGGCTTCATCCTTAAGAGCCAAAGAAGAGCCTCTTTGAAATAAGCACTGCCCCTAGTCCTTGGCTTTGGGCATGCATTAGCCAGTGTCCCTTCTCATTGCAGTTGTAGCATCGAAGACCATTCAACCCATTACGAGCATTTCCTGTTCCACCACTTGGAGCTCGATTGTTATTCCTACCCACGACATTAAACCCTTGACCACCGCCCATCGGCGACCATAACCACGATTCGAACTTCAACTTCGTCCATTGTTCACAACAGCTTGATTCCTTGTATTAGATGAGGAGCGAATACGGTTGTTGGATTTGTTGGTATAACGGCTAAAGGCATTAGCAATCATAGCAAATACTTGTTGCAATGCTTGAGCGGATCGATTCCTCATTAGCCGGCTTGAGCATTGTTGTTGTTGTATGGAACCAATTGAGTTTGTTGAGATGGAGGTTGTGAAGGATCATGTGGTGTGATTGTAGCAGTTGGTTGAGTTCTGGTTGAGGAGAATAACTGTTTTGAGCATATAAGGCAAGTTGTTGATTTTCGGATGTGTCGGTGGAGCAATTTGAGCACGGAGAATCCTTTCCCTATCAACTTCCTTTTCATGAGGCTTCAAGTAATCGTACAACAATCCGTAGGTCGACTGATGCATGTTTTTAAACTTGGCGGAGAAAAATGACATACTTCTCCCATTCAGGACCAAGACTACTTAGGAACTTAGTATTCACTGCAATTCTTGGCATGTGGATGTTGTGTTTATCCAAATCATTGATGATGTCTGAAAATCGGTGATGATAGGACTCGAGTGTCTCTCGAGGTTCAATCATGAAGTGTTCATAAGCCAAGTAAATTTTGGATTCCAAATCTTCTGATTGAGTCTGAGATCCTTCCATAAGAAGACGAATATGATCCCACATTTTCTTTGCGGTCTTTTGAGCATCAACACTACGAAGAATTAGGTTTGGTAATCCTAGGAGGATATATTCCATTGCAAGCTCATCTGCTTCATAGTGTAGAAGTTCTTGAGGATTCAAGTCTGTAGCAGTAGCAATGTTCGTTTGTTCATCTCTTGGTGGAATGGCATTTGGATCTCCGGGTACAATGACAGTAGGCATCTCAAATGGACCTTTCAAGATAACCTTCTTTAAGAACTTTCCATGTGGCTTCTTTAGATCACAAAACCTAAAGAACCTTATCACCCATTGATCGTAGTTTCTGGGAGTGAGCATTGGAGGTCTATCAAGTGATCCGACCTCATGAATTGATTGTTGGTTGCTTAAAGTTTCAAACATCTTTGCAAACCAAGTGGGTTCCCTCATAGTGATCCTTGATGGATGTTAATTAAAGTCATTTGTGTATGCGGTTGAAGCTTGAAGACTTGGTGGTGGTTGAACCATTTGAGGTTGTGGATTTGGAGCAAGTTGTGGAGTATGTTGTTGGTTAAATTGTTGTTGATAAATTGCTTGTTGTTGATTCCATTGTTGATGTTGTGGAGTTAGTTGTTGTTGGCGTTGAGGATGAGGATAAGTGTAAGGGAAATAGTTAGAGTATGGTGGTTGTGACATGTTGATAAACTTGTGTTGGTAAAAATGGATCTTTGTAGTCGAATGAACCTTTGTTGATGAAGTGTCCTTAGGCGTAGAAAAGACAAGAACCAAGTAGCACTTATGCGTAAAAACACCAAAGTTACGCGTAACAATAAGGAGTTACGCGTAGGATTTAGCTTACGCGTAAGTAGGAAAAAGCACTAAAGTTAGGCGTAGACAAAAGTTAGGCGTAGAAAGTTAGGCGTAGGATTTTCTTATGCGTAAGACTAGGCTTAGGCGTAAGAAAGATCTTAGGCGTAGGATTTCTAGGCGTAAGCTTATGCTTATGCGTAATTTTAGGGTTTTGCCCAAATGATCTTTTACACTATCACAGTGCAAAAGATATCCAAAGTCGGCGTATTTTCAGACTTATCCAAGTAAGAAAACACGGAATAAACCACGAAAATGAAGATCAAACCAAGGAGGCACTTACGCGTAGTTTTAGGGTTTTACTACGCGTAAGATTACTCGTAATTTTGATTTCGGCCAAAAGTGTTTCTAAACCAGTTTTGTGTGATGAAATAGCTTCAATAACACCAAAAGACACAAAAGTGTGAAACTTGATGAACCAAAACCTCTAAAACGGTTACGAGTAGGATGAAACCCTCGTTCAAAAACGAGATTGAAAACAACGATCCACGCATAAAGTTTGAAACTTTTGCCAAAAACAAGTATTTTAACACCTTAAAACGTTGAAAGTACAAGAATCTTGGATTATAAAGTGTAAAAACAAGTTTTTAAGCGAAGCAAAGAAGAGGTTATGTTTACGCGTAAGACCCAAAACCAAAATCTTCAAAAACAAAAGTGTACACCCAACAATTTAGCGATTGATACCACTTTGTTAGGTCACAAGGTTTACCACACAAGCTTATAAGAAAGATAGAAAGGCGATTGAACAAGTATCACACACACACACGAGATATAATAGACCGGTTATGCGTAGAGTGTTTGTGAAAGAAATAACTTGAACAACCAACCTTCAAATGAAGGTTTACATAAGGTATTTATAGGCAAGGAGCTAGGGCAACACTCCTACTCCTTCCCTTTCTCCTATGGGCTTGGGCCTAAGCTCATGGGCCTTCTACATAAGCTTAAGGCTAATAACAAACATAAAGGCCATATTAAGCTAACTATTACATATGAGTAACTAACACTTGAATAAGGTTTAGGAGTGATTCCAACAATATTAGTTTAATGTATACTGATAATAATATTTATAAATAACAACAATATATTGTTGTATTTTTTTACGTAAAATAGGAAGTATATGAGGTATAAGGTCTATGGGTATTTATTAAATTTATAAAGTTCTTATAAAATATTTCAACTGATAAGTATACTTATTTAAAATTTAACAACCAAAGTTTCATTTTTTAATTTCTTTTTTACAAAATTGACGCATATGTTTTTTAGCATAATATCGTACTATCTTATAATGGAGGAAGCCCTTTTAGGGCAATAATTACACTAAGATACTAAAAACTTAAAATTAAGCATCACAAGTAATAAAACTAAATGTATAACCAATTTAAACACAATCTCTTTATTAAATGTCATTACTTATATATAATAACTAATTTTATGCATTACAACTTGTATAGCTGGGTTTAAAAATACTTAATGCACAAATACATAAATTCAACAAATATAATTAATGATTTTCTTAAAACACATCTTCACTCAAAATTACAGTTATATTATCACATAGTACAATCTAAGTAAGATACTAAAAGACCAAACACTTAAAAGACAATCATATAAACATAACTCAAGCGTACAACTTCTAGCCATCACTTTCTCCTTTTGATGTCGTTAACATATATTTTAGGGTACCCGCTGCTGCAACGCGCGGGTACCATGCTAGTACTATCTAACATTCATTGAAGTGAAGTTGGGAGTCGGCATTGTAGCGAAGCCGTCGATTAGGAGGTCGGCTCAAGGGAGTGGGACGACATATGGGTATAATGTGGAGCCGCAGCTTGAGCTAGCACTGTTCACATGCTGAGCCGAGCCGAGCCGAGCCAACGATTTAAAAGGATTAAAAAATTAGGTTAGTGGGTTTCTGCATATGTGACACTTAATTAATCTCAGTGTTCGCTGCATGTTGTAAACCTATTTTCCATTATCAATTCTTTACCTGGGGTTTCTATTTAGCGGGCACTTAATGTGTGTTGGTGGGTTTCTTAGTGGTTATGGTTCACTACATGTTGTACACTTGTTTTGCATTATCGATTCTGGATGTTTTTATACCAAAAACCATATCTGATTTTTTTATTTTTTTGGTTTTTTATACAAAGTTGGGTTAGATATTAAAGATTGGTGAGTGTTTAGGGTTTTGGTGTTTTGAGAATCGATAATGAGGTTTGAATGTCTTCTGCTTTGTTGATGTATAGTTTTTCGGTTTCTTTTTGTAGTTTGTGGATATGTGGGTATGTATTATGTTTGTTTAAGCTTTGTGATAAGTCTGATATATGATCATAAGTTTTGATTTTATATGGTTTGCTACAAGCTGTGTTTTGTTTAGCTATTATGATCTTTCGATATTTTTTTTTAGTTTGTATGCTGTTAGAAATTTTCTGGATATGTGTTTGTGTTTATTTGAGCTTTGTGTATGGGTAGTACTAGATATTGGATGGCGTTAAATGGCACTGTGTTTCGCAACCAAAAGTAGTTTCATAATGGCAAGAACCGTATGGCATAAAAGTACTTGCTTGGCAATCTATTTTTTACAATTAGGGTTTAGGGAAGGTGAAATTAAGTATGCAGTTTTCGAATGTGTAGTTATGAAATTTACTTATGTTCATGCAATTAGGGGTTACAGAAAGGGAAATTGAGCAACTTTACGTCAAGTGTTTGATGTTTTATGATATGAATGTTAAATGCATGGTTATTTTTGTATGTGGGTGTTTGATGTTTTGTGGCTGTTTTATGATGTAAATGTTAAATGCAGGTAAGAAAAATAAAGCGATTAATCAAGTGGTATGTAAGTATTTGGTTATCGGTTTTTTTTAAACTTGTTGTTTAAAATGTGATTACTATGTTGTGATTTTGCAGACTTATAGCTAATATGGGTAAGTGTGCTTTCTATATCATTATAGCAAGCTAAAAGAGTTACTTGGTTATGTTTGATGTTTAAAACTTGATTAGCATATTGTAAATTTGCAGGTTTTTGTGTAAGCTATGGTCAAAAGCACAGAAATTCTTTATCACATGCAGTTATAAGGTGTTTTGGAGCTTTGTATAAGCTGTGATCATAAGTGTTAATCTCGTAAGAGTTATGACATGTGTAATTCTTTTTATAAATCGTTTGTGTTTTTATTGATTGATTTTGGTTTAATTGCAGTTTCCAGCTAATGTTCATGAGCAGATCTTCCCATTTTATCCGAAGATACTGTGTTAAAAGTGAGTACTTTATAATATTTATTATATTGTTGTATTTCTTACTTTATGCATGCTTAAGCGTTGTTTGGGTTAAGCATGTTATGAGCTTACAAACAGGCCACAACTTTGTTTTACCTTATTTTGTGAGAATCATGTTACATTGGATAATTAAGGATTGTTTGAACAAATGGGGTTTCTGGTTTGTGTTATACACCAAATGTTATATAACATATGGTTCAGGTCATGTATATGGTTGTTTTATGGATTCATGGTAATTATTTTTTATAAAATGTTTGTATTTTTATGCATTGTTTTTTGTTTAAATGCGTTTTCAAACTTCAATTCATAAATGGGATTTTCTTTATTTGTCTAATGATTATTGAAATTTGGTAAAAGGTTATTACATTATAATCCTTCTTATTTTGGTTTGGAAAAAATCGGATGGCATAAAATGCAACTGTCTTTTGCAGCCAGCTTTAGTTTTGGCGCGACAAAAACCGTATAGCATATAATGAAATTGTATTTTTTAGGCGATTGGATATCTGAGGTAGGGTACTTGATATGGGATTTCAATGATCTTCACGTTTTTTGTAGATTTAATTTGGATAGTGCTTGTTTGGCTATGATGATTCGGTTACTTTACGAGTCGTAATTTTGATGTCGTAAGAACCAGATGGGCGTAAATTGCAACCGTGGTTTGCGCCCTATCTAATATCTGAGCCAAGCTGTTTTTTAACTTTCCTAATTGTTGTTTTTATACTCTATGTATAACTTATATTGTTTGCCATTTAAGTTTGTTGTTAGTTAAAAATGGAAACTGATTATTTCATTTAGAGTCTTATTTGTTGACAATAGCTTTTGTGATATACTTGAATTTTGTACCTGCTACGTATTCTGAATTGGGTCCTAAATATTCTTCGTGGAGTTATTAATAGACTTTTCTGTTGGGAATTGGAAATTCCATGTTAAAGTGTCGGTCACCCCAATTATGGTCTAGTATATGTTAGCTCGTAGCAGTCGTTATTTACGTTCTCTAGTAGTTAATTAGTTAGTTTGTAGCGTAGTTTAATTTAGTGTAACACCGTGGAGGAAGGACGGGTCTTTACCCACTGTATGCCTGATCCACAACCCGTCAGAAGGGCGTATTATGTAAAACTATAAATACCCTCTACCTCCCAAGGTAGAGGGTCGGACCTTTCATTCAATCTAACCTTCTAGTTTCTTTCACTTTCTCTCTCTAGAAAGGCTCCCATCCTACTTTCTCTCTCTAAACTATCTATCTCATTCGATCCATACTAGTGTTTGTTATGTGTTTATGAAATCCAATATGTTACAAATGGTATCAAGAGCCATGATTTGATCATCTCTCTTACATGTTCTTGGATTTCTAGTGGTTTTATATGGTTTTTGGAGTTGAAAAAGTTTAGTGGTATTTGCATCATTTGGACCATTTCTAGTGTTAAAGTTTGAATTTTGATGGTACTTTTGTGTTTCGAATCATTATAAGTGCTTAGGTTTTGATTTGGAAGGTTTGAATCAGTGTGGTTGGGTTAGTTTTTGGATTAAAAAGTGTTGCTTTTGAATATTTCTATCTAGCGACTTGTGTCTCGGACTTGAGTTCTTCGTAGCGACTTGTCTCTACGTTTTCAGTGACTTGTCTTTGTGTGTGGAAGCGATTTGTGCATAGATTTCTTCATAGCGACTTGTCTCTACGTTCTTCAGCGACTTGACTTTGTTGTGGGAAGCGACTTGTGCTCTAGTGATTTGTCTTTTGAGGCAAAGCGACAAATAGTACAAAGTAGTGGTCGTACTGTTTTGTCTAGCGATTTGTCCCTAGCGACTTGTCCATCTAGCGACTTGTTATTCTAGCGACTTCTGTGACTAGCGATTTGTCACTAGCGATTTGTCTTCATAGCGACTTGTGTCACTAGCGACTTGTTCTTAGCCACTTGTTCTTTCTAGTGATTTGTCCCTCTAGCGACTTGTCTTTCCAGAGACTTGTCACTCTAGCGACTTGTCTTACTAGCGATTTGTCTCAAGCGAGTTGTCTCCAGTGCGTTTTGTGACTTTTCCCGACAAAACTTCAAACGGCCATAACTTTTGAACAGTAACTCCGTTTTCAGCGTTCTACCCATCAAAACGACCGTGAGAACAAGGAGAATGGCACGCCGAAGGAACTTAAGGTCAACCTTCAAGGCCTAAATCCACTCCGAACAGAAGTTATTGAGGTTTTTAAGTTTTTAGACCTAAATTTATCCGTAAAATCGTGCAACAACCAACCTAAATCACAACCAAACAACATCTCTGCTAATCCTACAAACAATCATAAGACCTAACATACAATTTTCTATCATTGTGTCGGTCCATCAGTCATTTTAACACGTTCTATTGGTCGTTGCTTAATAGTTTGGTCTTGATTTTAGTAAAATCCCGCGAAAGATCCTATTTCTCGGTTTAAATCACAGACTTGTAAAATCCCGTGTACACAAAAACATCATGTCTTACACTCCTGATTCAGTGATTTCAGAAGTACTTAAATTATATGATGCTGTGGACAACAATGATAATGTATGCTACACTAAACGGTTAAAGATGATTGAATCAATCAATGAGGATGTGAGATCTTCGTGCTTAGAGTCTGAAGAGAGAATTGCACCTGTTTAGACTACAAAAGCCATGCAAAAGGAAAGTAGCATTGAACCTTATCAACAACTTCACTCACATCTCATGTTACTCACGATAAGAATGGAACGAACATGCAATGCCCTTTTCGTCAAGATTTATCCACATTAACGGGAACATTACTATTGAACTTAGAACAATTGGAACAACAACTTGATAAAGAAAAGGTTCAAAGGATAGTTCAGTTGCTGCACTTCAAGTGATCCACAACCAATTTCAGTCATTAATCAGTGGGAATTTACATTGATTATGATCAAGACATGACTGAAATGTCTTTCAAGAGATACACTGGAATGGAAATTATCGTGTTCATAGAGACACTTATCCATCTCATGGATAATGTGGAGAAGTATGTTGAGGAAGTTACTCTGAAAGATGAAAATGTGGATGAGAGTCTGTGCATTGAGAGATGTGTGATGAGTCGGGTAATGTATCAGTTGAAAGATGGGGTTGCTGATGCAGAATAACCGAAGACAAAGAATGATGTAACCGGCAGTTCAGTAACTCCTGTGACAAGATGTGGAATACTGAAATCATAAGGTGAATGAATGTCGAGGTGCAATCAAGAGATTGTAGTGTTGAGTCGGGTAAAGTAAAGCAACATGTGTTGATCAGTTGACACTGAATACAGATGCTCAGATATAGATAAGCTTGAAATAGCCAGTAGTTCAGTGACTCTTGTTACACATGATGTGGATGCAAATATCAGACCAACAAATGAACATGTGTCATGTGACGAGGTACCCTTAACTATTCAACATAATACATCTGCTAATGTACCTAAACAAACTGATCTTAATGCCGAACATGACTCTGATAAATGTTTCTTGGTTGAGGCTGAGACTAATAATTTCAAAATATATGATATGGTTGATAAAAAGGCTTTTGATGAACTTTCAAACAAATTCTCAAAACTTGAAAAACATTGCATTTCACTTTAAATTGCAATACAAAGAAAGGAGGAAAGTTTTCAAACTAAGAAACTATGTAAAAATCTGGAATTTCCTGAATTTCGTGAATATTTTGAAATAAATGATTTAAAAGCTCAGCTTCAAGCCAAAAACTCGACTATCAACAATTTGAAGAAACATATTTCTGATATGCATATGAAAAGTAATTTGGTTACAAGTAATTCTGATGTTAATGCTACTGATGATATTCAAATGAGAAAAAAACGTAGGGAAAAGTGTGAACACTAAGTTTACAAAACCATCAACCTTGGGGAAGCCATTTTCTCATTCCATTAGAGAGACGGTTTGTTGTTAGCAGCCTTACTGCATTTATACTGAAAGAACAAAATTTTCAAAAACACGGTTTGCCTCCCAAGTTGATGTAAAACAAGTTTTGTCAAAACCAGTCACTTCACCTTATTTGCCTAAAAATTCACTTGATATGAATGACTTGTTCAAGAACTATGATCTAGAAGAAGCTAAGAAAAAGGCACATATTCAAAAGACGGAATTTTAGGTGCTAGACCTAGGGTGATGAATTCTACGAGATTTCAAGGCAGCCGCTAGTAGTTTTATTTAAACCATTACCTAGGAACACTCAACTAAAGACTAGGGATTGGCTTGGATCTAAGAGTAGTTGCGTTTCGAATAAAGCTATTCCCATAGCAGATCACTCTAAGAACTCTAGATCATTGCCTGAATCCAAACAAGTTGTTTGCTCAAATTGTCTGAAATGCATCTTTAGGGAAAATCATGATAATTGTTTTTCAAAATCCCGAAAGAAAGTAAATGCTCATGCAAAGGTTCAACATGTTAAGTCTGGGATTTTCACTAAGTAATCTACGGTGCATATGAAGCAAAACAAACCAAAAACTTTTCCTAGATGGATACCAACTTCTAAATATTTGGAAACTAGGAATAAGTATAAGTCTTCCACTATGCATAAGAAGCCTAACAATCCTATACCTTGCCATAAGTGGATACCGTCTGGTAGAGTGTTTAAGAATGCTGGACATAGGTGGATACCTACGGAAGCTGTGTACGATGGCAAAATCAAGGTTGACCTCAGAAAACCCAAAGGGTTTGGATACTAATGTCACTAACCAATATATATGCAATCAAGCTTGTAATGTGAGTGCAGGTAATCCTTACTCGTTGAGATACTTGGATCCTTCACTACATGGACTGGCTAAAAGTATGGATAACTAATGGATTGATATCTCATAACTCACGGGTTCAAGTAACTCAACCTTGATATTCAATCAACTATGACATCTGTTCACATCAGTTCATGCCTCGTACTTCATCATTATGGCGTCTGCAGATAACACTTCAGGCCCCGTCTTCAAAGAAAAGAAAGGTGTACGATTCTGTGCGCTTTATCTTCAAAAGAAGAGAAATCTTCATGTGTATGACCATTCTCATTGACATTCTTCATCAACAAGCTTCATGTTTTTCTACGCTCTTTCAACCCTCAAGTGGATCTACGTTCATTGGTGTATATTCTTATTCACTTGTTCAAATCAAAAATGGCAACTTCAGATGCAATTTTTGAGGGGGAGAATAGTGCATATACTACATGTTGATGGATGCTTGAATTATGGTCATATGACTCTCCTTCAACGCCTAATGCTTCACTTACTAAGGATAACTGTGATTCATTGTTTGGGATTCATTGTTTCAAGATATGTTTGATGAGTACTTCCAACCTCCAACGAATGTTGATCATCTAGCTTCTGAAGCTCATGCTCAGTTCCTATCTGACTCATTTGGTTCACCATCTAAGAAGTACTTCTCGGAATCCTCAAGAAACATTACCTCCAGTTATTTCAAAAGGCGTTGATAATGACTATCATGATATTGTAGATGCACTATTGAATAATGATCCGCTCTTTGGTATTCCTTTTCCAAATCTTCACGGATTATTGTTCATGAATAATGATTCGCTCTTTGGTATTCCTTTGCCAAATCTTCACGGATTATTGTTCCTCTCATTGTGCACGCTATAAATCAACTACATGAACATTAAGGAAAATGACTACCTCATCTGCTCGAAGACATTATTGGTGAATCTTCCATATCAGTCTCTACATGTATACCTTTAGGAAGAATGCATTGATGTTGAGGAATCATTTGTTCCGGTTCATTCAGTGGGTCAATGTACATCCGATTGTATGTTTATTCACATGCTGGGCATTTGACACAAGTTGATTACTTCGGAGTTAATCATTTATCACTTATTTGAGATTGAAGTTGACTTTCACTAAGGCGTGTTCTTATTTGATAACTTGCTCGGGCTTAAGAATTTGAGTTGAAGACTTGGTTTATCTAGTTACCTGAAGTCGGGATGTATGGTTGAAGACCTGGTTAACTGATAAGGTTTTAAAATGTACCTTTTTGAGGGGTCATTTAAGCCCTTATTTGATCACTTTTGTATCCGTTATTACTTAATATCGTTCCTTTTCACTTTTTAGGTATCTCGAAGGCAAAATTCTGGAATGACACTTATTCGGGACGAAAAGGCTGCGAATAATCGAAGAAAAGGCCAAAGTCAAGAATCAAGACACTCAGCGCTGGAATGAAGGGGACGGCGTCGGTGTTATCTGCGACGCCGTGCATCACTTTGTGACGGCTCAGTGTTGGGAATTCTGCTAGTTAGATTTTGGCGATGTTTATGCCTAAGAG
>OU343224.1:367499567-367587796 GCA_910596185.1 Chrysanthemum makinoi
TTTTGAAATAAATGATTTAAAAGCTCGGACTTGAAACCAAAACTTCGACTATCAACAATTTGAAGAAACATATTTACGATATGCATATGAAAGTAATTTGGTTTACAAGTAATTACGATATTGAAATATACGATGATATTCAAATGAAAAGCGTGGGGAAAGATGTGAACACTAAGTTTACAAAACCATCAACCTTGGGAAGCCGGCTTCTCATTCCATTAGAACCCGGTTGTTGTTAGGCGGCCTATTTATATCACGAAAGAACAAATTTTCAAAAAACGGTTTGCCTCCCAAGTTGATGTAAAACAAGTTTTGTCAAAACCAGTCACTTCACCTTATTTGCCTAAAAATTCACTTGATATGAATGACTTGTTCAAGAACTATGATCTAGAAGAAGCTAAGAAAAGGCACATATTCAAAGGCGGAATTTTAGGTGCTAGACCTAGGGTGATGAATTCTACGAGATTTCAAGGCATTGCTAGTAGTTTTAAACCATTACCTAGGAACACTCAACTAAAGACTAGGGATTGGCTTGGATCTAAGAGTAGTTGCGTTTGAATAAAGCTATTCCCAGATCACTTCAGAACTCTAGATCATTGCACGAATCCAAACAAGTTGTTTGCTCAAGGTATGCGAAATGCATCTTTAGGGAAAATCATGATAATTGTTTTTCAAAATCCCGAAAGAAAGTAAATGCTCATGCAAAGGTTCAACATGTTAAGTCTGGGATTTTCACTAAGTAATCTACGGTGCATATGAAGCAAAACAAACCAAAAACTTTTCCTAGATGGATACCAACTTCTAAATATTTGGAAACTAGGAATAAGTATAAGTCTTCCACTATGCATAAGAAGCCTAACAATCCTATACCTTGCCATAAGTGGATGCAGATGCAGTAGGGAGTGTTTAAGAATCTTTGGACTTAGGTGGATACCTCTGAGGAAAGGCATTTCTTAGATGGCAAAATCAAGCTCGACCGTGAAACCCCAAAGGGTTTGGATACTAATGTCACTAACCAATATATATGCAATCAAGCTTGTAATGTTAGTGCGGGTAATCCTTACTAGGTTTAGGATACTTGGATCCTTCACTACATGGATGGCTAAAGTATGGATAACACAACGATTGATATCTCATAACTCACGGGTTCAAGTAACTCAACCTTGATATTCAATCAACTATGACATCTATTCACATCGGTTCATGCCTCGTACTTCATCATTATGGTCTGCGAGATAACACTTGGCCCGTCTTCAAAGAAAGATTAATAGATTACGTGGCTTTATCTTCAAAGAAATCTTCATGACCATTCTCATTGACATTCTTCATCAACCAGCTTCATGTTTTTCCACGCTCTTTCAACCCTCAAAGTGGATCTCGTTCATTGGTGTATATTCTTATTCACTTGTTCAAATCAAAAATGGCAACCCGGATGCAATTTTTAGGGGAAAAATAGTGCATATACTACATGTTGATGGATGCTTGAATTATGGTCATATGACTCTCCTTCAAACGCCTAATGCTTCACTTACTAAGGATAAGCGTGATTCATTGTTTGGGATTCATTGTTTCAAGATATGTTTATGAGTTACTTCCAACCTCCAACGAATGTTGATCATCTAGTTTGAAGCTCATGCTCGGGGTTCACGACTTCAGTTCACCATCTAAGAAGTACTTCTCGGAATCCTCGAAACATTACCTCAGGTTATTTCAAAAGCGTTGATAATGACTATTATGATATTGTAGATGCACTATTGAATAATGATCCGCTCTTTGGTATTCCTTTTCCAAATCTTCACGGATTATTGTTCATGAATAATGATCCGCTCTTTGGTATTCCTTTGCCAATCTTCCACTATTGTGTTCTATTTAATGCAGCATATCATCAACCACAATGAACATTAAAGAATGACTACCTCATCATTTCGAGACATTATTGGTGAATCTTCCATATAGGTCTCTACATGTACCTTTAGGAAGAATGCATTGATGTTGAGAATCATTTGTTCAAGTTCATTGGTGGTCAATGTACATCGGTTGTATGTTTATTACATCTTTGGGCATTTGACCAAGTTGATTACTTGAGTTAATCATTTATCACTTATTTGAGATTGAAGTTGACTTTCACTAAAGGCGTGTTCTTATTTGATAACTTGCTCGGGCTTAAGAATTTGAGTTGAAGACTTGGTTTATCTAGTTACTGAAGTCGGGATGTATGGTTGAAGACACAGTGCTAGCGATAAGGTTTTAAAAATGTACCTTTTTGAGGGGTCATTTAAGCCCTTATTTGATCACTTTTGTATCCGTTATTACTTAATATAAGTTCTTTTCACTTTTAGGTATCTCGAAAGGCAAAATGTTGGAATGACACTTATTCGGACCGAAAAGGCTGGCGAATATACGAAGAAAATGGCCAAAGTCAAGAATCAGACACTCGTCCGCTGAACAGGTGAAGGGGTGGGCGTCGGTGTTATCTGACGTCGCATCACTTTGGGACGGCTCGTGTTGGGAATTATGCTAAGTTAGATTTCTGCGATGTTATCTGCCGAAGAGATTCTGTGAAGTACAATGTTTCTGCTGAAGAATCAGAATCTGTGAAGTAGTATAGTATGTAGTTTGTTTCTGCAGAAATAGTTATTCCGTGTTTTATATAGTTAGTTAGGATATGCATGAGCTTTATTAGGAAGTGATAATGTATATCTTATTTAGTTTTATGATTATACGTTTCTTAGGAAACAAGTTAGGGTTCCTTGCTTATAAAAGGAACACAATAGAATGATTAATGTAAGGAATTGAAAAACAAAGTTTTAGTAATATAAAGATCGATAGAGGATCAACGTGTTCTTAGTTATTGTGTTTGTGCTTATATTTGATTTTCCGCTAAAGAATATAAGTCATAGAGATTGTCTATTAGTTTGCTTGTGATTACATAAGTAATACTAACGATCTGCGAGTGCTCAAGATCTATCAAGGTCTACATTTTCTACAAGTGGTATCAGAGCCTCGAGAGAGTCTCTACGATACTAAGAACAGTCTTTCATAAACTCTTACATACAACAACATCATTCACCATGCCTGGATCACAAGATGATATTGATGTCACCAACAACCAGAACACCACCAATCTGCAACAACTAAGTCTCGAACAGATACGCCAAGTTTCCTTATCTAAAGAAGGAGGAATACGATTTATGGGCAATGAAGATGCAAAATTGGATTTCCAACATTGATTGGAATTTGTGGGAAGTTGTAAGGAAGGGAAATAGCTTGAAGCGAACTACCACAGATCCTGATGGTAATCTTATTCATGTACCTCTCAAATCTGCTGAAGAATTGTTGGTGGTTCAGAGAGAAACCAAAGTTAAAACCATTCTTCTTCAAGCTATTTTCCTGAGGATCACTTGAGTGATTTTCACTTCATGAATGATGCTAAGGATATTTGGTTGGCAATCAAGGCTAAGTTTGGAGGAAATGAGGAGTCTAGGAGAATGAGAAAATCGATGCTAAGACAACAGTTTGAAGATTTTCAAGTCTCTGAAGAGGAAGGAATTCACAAAGGCTATGACAGGTTTCACAAGATCTTAAGTCAGTTGAATCAGTTTAAGGCAAAGCCAGATAATGAAGATTGCAACTCCAAGTTTTTGCGATCTTTACCTCAATCCTGGTTACAAGTAAGCATTGCCTTCAAAACTAAAGGTGGAGTTGATATGATTACCTTTGATGAACTATACAACAAACTTAAAGCTCTTGAGCATGATGTCAGAAGTCCATTCCGTTCATCATCTACTGCTAGTCACACAGCCTTTATTGGAGCCTCCACTCCAAAGATGATCCATGCTCCAAGTCCAACTTACTCATCATCATCTTACACTACCACTCCATCAAGTTCTCAATCTACAACTAGTGGTATAATGGAAGATGTGCTTGGATCCTTCTTTGCTGACTATGATCCTCGGCGCAGGAACTTGCTTATGAGGATTTTGATCAGGTAGATCCTCTGGAGATGGAAGAGATGAAGTTGAAGTGGCAAGTGGCTATGCTCTCTATGGACATTAAGAAATTTGAGCGTAAGGCTGGGAGGAAGTTTGGTTTCCAGGGAAGAGATCCAGCAAGGTTTGACAAGAAGAAAGTCAAGTGCTTTACATGTCATCAGATGGGTCACTTCTCCAGAGAATGCAAGGATAGGAAGGCTGGAGATGAGGTGAGATACTCTTCCTATCAGCAGAATCAAAGGGATGCTGGAACTTCGAAGCCTAGATCCTCAACTGCTATGGTCACTTTGGATTCCAATGTCGACTGGAAATCACATGAGTCTGAGAATGATGATGGTCCTGGTGGTGATAATATTGGGTTGCTAGCAAGCTGTACTTCAGAAGATAGGCATGATCAGATTGCCTTGATGGGCATATCTCAGGTACAAAATTGCTTGTTTGGTTGTAGTGAACGTTATAATGAACTTAAGGAAGCATATGATATTTTGAAACCTAAATATAATGAATGCTATGTTGAAGTTGAAGCTTATAAACATAGTTTAAAAACATTAGAAAGACAAAAGGTTTGGTTTAAGAAGAATCAAATAACTTATGATGAAAAGATTAGGGTGCTAGAATGTGATCTAGAATGTACAAAAATGAATTAAAAGGTCCGAGAAATTGAGAGCTGATGTGGTGTCTGAAAACAGTGTGTTGAAAGAAAAACTAGATACTGAAATAGCTAGACATAAACAATGGTTAATATCTGGAGATAATCTAGCTAGAGAGATCTATGGTAGTCAATCTGAGACCTCTGCTATTGGTTTAGGTTTTAAAAAGTATGTAGGATTAGAAGCTAGACATGATGGGCGTAAAACTACACCAGCAGGCTTAGCTAATTATGTTAAAGAAGGTGACCTACATGTTGTACATGGATCTATTAGAGGAATACCTATGCCAGTTGACCTTTCCATTATTGTTGACTTTGATGGATCACACCATCTTTATGGCAAAAGTCAAAAGACTTGCGGACCACTGATTCTTCATCTAATGATTTTGTCTCTTGCGGCAGGTGAAAAATCTTACGATCAAGGGTCTACTTCTTATGCCACTTTGTGATTCAAGTGATAAGTCAGACCTACCCAAGACCTCACCTATGCCTGCACCCAAGCCTACCTACAAGCCTTTAAGAGTTGCTACTGAAGAGTCATCTTCCAAGCTAGTTTCCTCTGAAGACTTGTCTTTTAAATCTTTGCATAATAATAATGTTAAAAACAATTCCTTTAATATTTCCGGTTTGAATACTTCAGTGTAATAGAACATCTTTTGGTTTGAATAAATCTTCTAAGAAGAAGACATGTTTTGTATGTGGAAGTAAATTTCATTTAATTAAGGATTGTGATTTTCATGAACAAAGAATGGGTGTATGTGCTGGGAAATCGAGACCAATGTGGACTAATGTTAATGCTATACCACCTTATATTCCACAAGCTACTCATAAACCTTCTCCTTGGAGAAGATCTATAGCTAGACCATATGTGCAACCAACTAGTTCATACTTTAAAAATGGTTATTGGCCTGGATATGTTGACTCAATGGATGATGGGAAAGGTTATTGGAATACTGCTGTGAAGCCCTCAGCAGGTTGTTCTTGGATACAAAGGGGACCTAAATTTCAATGGAAACCCAAGAACAATGGTGGATCTTATAAATCTACATGGCCTCAATCTAAAGATCCACAAGGCAGGTTCAAGTCAGTAATGACTTGAGCCTCAATAGTGTACTAACATTTTGTATATTTTTTGTTGTTGTTGTAGGATCATCCTCTTAAGCACAAGGAAGTTGGCATTGTTGATAGTGGTTGCTCTAGAAGCATGTCAGGAAACAGAGATATGATGCATGATTTTGTACCCCTTGAAGGAGGAGGCAATGTGACATTTGGTGGAATCATTGGGAAAGGGACCATCAAAACACCTCAACTGGACTTTGAGAATGTGTACTATGTCAAGGAACTACAACACTTCAACTTGTTCTCAGTGTCACAAATCTGTGATACAAAGAACAAAGTACTCTTCTCTGAGGATGAATGTCTTGTGCTGTCTAAAGACTTCAAACTTCCAGAAGATACATCTATTTTACTAAGAGTTCCTCGTACTCACAATCTATACACATTCAACTTAAATGATGTACAACCAGAAGGTGATTTAACTTGTTTGGTGGCTAAAGCATCCCTGGATGAGTCTACAAAATGGCATAGAAGTATGGCACATGTGAATTTCAAGACCATTAACAAGCTATCTAAACTGGGTATTGTTGAAGGACTTCCTTCTAAAGTTTTCACCAATGAACATAACTGTGTTGCCTGCAACAAAGGAAAGCAACACAGAGCCTCATACAAAGCTATTAATGCAGTGAGCCTTATTTGAACGTCTTGGTTGCTTCACATGGATCTTTTGGTCCAACTCAAGTCGAAGCATAGATCACAAGTATTTTTGTCTGTTATTATGATGACTTTAGCGTGGTTTTGTTGGGTATTCTTCTTGAGGACTAAAGATGAAACCTCTCCAGTTTAAAAAGAGTACATTACTCTTGTTGAAACCAGTGAACAAAAGGTTAAAGGTATTCGGTGTGATAATGGGACAGAGTTCAAGAATGCTATTTTGATAGAACTCTGTAAGTCTAAAGGAATCAAAAGGGACTATAGTACTCCAAGAACACCTCAACAAAACGGGGTGGTGAAAAGAAGAATAGGACCACGATAGAAGCAGCAAGATCTATGCTTGCGGACTCTAATTAACCCACCATGTTTTGGGTGAAGCAGTTGGCACCGCTTGTTATGTTCTAAACAGGGTATCTATCACTAGACCTCACTTTAAGACACCTTATGAACTTCTCTATGGGAAAGTTCCTTATATTCATTACCTTAAACCTTTTGGCTGTCAAGTGACTATTTTGAATACTAGTGATCCATTGGGTAAATTCGATGAGAAGGCTGATGAGGGTTACATTGTGGGTTATTCGGCTCATAGTAAAGCATATAGGGTATACAATTTGAATGCTAAGAAGATTGAGGAGACTTTGAACCTGAGATATCTAGAAGACAAGCCTAATGTTCAAGGACAAGGTCATGTTTGGTCTTTGACCTTGATTATAACCGACTATTTGGGTTACTCTAGACATGTGGCTAACCAAAATGCAGATATACAAGTGTCTCCCATGACAAGATCGCTACCATGAATGCTGACTCTGATAGTGAGTTTGAGGATGATGAGCATCCTATTGTTGTACCTTCTTTCTCCCCTAACAATTTTGCAGGTGACACTTCCAAATGTTCTACTACTGAGAGTGAAGATGAGTCCAATTATGCAGAGGACCTTGCTAGGCTTAAGAAGCAGGAGTATGCAGCTAATCTAGAAGTTGAGAGGAATGCTAAGGAGAATGTAATAGAAGCCATCATTGGAAATCACAATTCTGCTGAAAGTGATCCTGTTTCTCCTATCATCACCAAATCTGCTGAAGATGATGCTGATACTACTCCGATTTCTACTAGAGTGTCCACAGACTTTGGAGATCCTTATACACGTTTTCCAAGACCCTCGGATCTTGGTAATCATCAACCCAAAGCTGGAGTCTTCACCTCACCTTCCTATGATACTGATTTTGAACCAACTGTGACTAATCTTGATACCTCCATTGAAGTAAACACCACTGCTACTAAAAGGATCAACATTGCTCATCCACAGTCAAATATTATTGGTGATCCTCATGCACCTGTTAGAACTAGAGGTACTGTAACAAGTTCTAAATATGGTCAAGTGGCTTTTATCTCTTATGTCTCCAATCAACAAAGAGACAATCACACAGACTATGATCATTGTCGTTTGCCCTTTCTCTCTTAAGTGGAACCAACCAGTGTTACTCAAGCCTTGTAAGATTCAAGTTGGCTTGAAGCTATGCAAGAATAGATGCAACAGTTCCAAAATCAGCAGGTTTGGATATTGGTCCCACTACTTGAAGGGAAATATGCTATTGGGACAAAATGGATATTAAAAAATAAGAGAGATGCAAGGGGTGTTGTCATTAAAAACAAAACAAGATTAGTAGCTCAGGGGTATAGACAAGAGGAGGGGATTGATTATGATGAAGTTTTTGCACCTGTTGCTAGAGTAGAGGCCATACGGATATTCTTGGCTTATGCATCTTACATGGGTTTCATGGTATATCAAATGGATGTTAAAGGTGCATTTCTGTATGGTGAAATAGAAGAGGAGGTTTATGTCACTCAACCTAAAGGATTTGAAGATCGAGATCATCCACATCATGTTTACAAAGTAGTTAAAGCTCTCTACGGACTACATCAGGCACCAAGAGCATGGTATGCTAGGCTTTCATCATTTCGCTAAAAGCATGGCTATAGAAGAGGTGCCATTGATAAAACACTATTTCTGAAGAAGAATTCCACAGACATTATTCTTGTGCAAGTTTATGTGGACGATATCATATTTGGGTCCACTAAAGAAGCTTGGTGCGGGGAGTTTGAGGAGCTGATGAAGGGAGAGTTTCAGATGAGTGCAATGGGGAGCTTACTTTCTTTTTGGGTCTTCAAGTTCAGAAACCGATGGTATCTTTATCAGGTCGGGACAAATATGTGAGGACATCTTGAAAAGTTTGGTATGGAGAGTGTCAAGACTGCCACAACACCTTATGAAGCTCCAAAGTCAAAGACAAACAATGATCCAGATCTACCTGTGAATGTTCATTTATACAGATCTATGATTGGTTCATTGATGTACCTAACGACTTATAGGCACGACATCACTTTTGCTGTAAGTGCTTGCTCTAGACATCAAGTCACTCCACTTGCTTCCCATTTGAATGCAGTGAAGAAGATTTTAAGTATTTGAAAGGTCAACCTCATTTAGGCCTTTGGTACCCAAGAGAGTCTCCTTTTAAGCTGGAAGCATATAGTGATAGTGATTATGTTGGTGCTAATCTGGATAGGAGATCTACAACTGGAGGTTGCCAATTCCTTGGAAAGAGATTGATTTCTTGGCAGTGCAAGAAACAAACTATTGTGGCTACCTCATCTCTGGCAGAGTATGTTGCAGCCGCAAATTGTGTGGACAGGTTCTTTAGATACAAAATCAATTGTTGGATTATGGGTATAACTTCATGAACACAACAATTTTATTGATAATCAAAGTACCATATGCATTGTTAAAAATCCAGTTTTCACAGTAGAACTAAGCATATTGAAATCAGGAACCACTTTATAAGAGATGCGTATGATAAACATTTGATAAAAGTCGCTAAAATTCACACTGATGAAAATGTGGCGGATCTGTTAACTAAGGCTTTTGATGGACCAAGGTTTCAATACCTTGTGGTTCATATTGGTATGCTTAACCCTTGACTGCAAAGTTTAAGGGGAGGCATAGGCCTCAGGGGAGGCATATGCCTCAGGGTAGGATTTTGGATGTAAACTTTGTATATTATTTTGTATATTAGTTTATGTATTTGCTAACACTAACCTACTTATGTTCTTTTAGTTTGTTTTAGTTTGGTTTGTGTGTTTCTCTGTGTCTGTTTTGCAGTTTGCTTATATAAGTTGGAGTTTATTCAGTTTGTTTCTACTGAAAGCAAAAGTACTGAAGAGACTGAAAAGAGCATATAGTTTCCACTGAAGATAATGTACTGAAGTTTAAGATGCTCATTCGTTCAAGATACAGCTTACAACTTACATTGCATACAATCAACTTCAAAAGGAAATACAAGATTTATAACTACATGATCTACTGAATCTATACTATGTTCCTATCATCTACTAGCTCATATCATCTATTCCGACTGCTGGATATGCATGACCAGGATATGCATGACCAGTGTGACGAGCTAAGGATCAAAATGGGAAGGATGGATTAAGGAAACCAAAGATGATGAAGATGAATATAGCAGATGGATGTGTGATATGACTTTGTCCTTTGTGCTTCATCTGCTGGTTTCACCAAAAAGCAATCAATCCATCTTCCTTTTACCCTTCCCTTTTACGATATGAGATGAAGCACCAGCACCATGGCGCAGAAGAGCGAACACCACCTGTTTAGGTGGAGGTGCTGGAGGTTGGGAGTAAGAAGTTATCTCAATAGTGGGTTCCTCCGAGTGATCAGAAGACTCACTTGGATCCACCACACTATCATCTTCAGAAGAAGGGAGAAAGGGGGATTTTCTTGGTCGTGATGTTTGTGGAGGAATATAGAGTCGCCAAAGGTTAGTATCATCACTTGATGATGATGATGATGGAGAAGAGGTTGGATCTATAACCTCAGGTTTGGTATTCATGGTTGATTGTGGTTGATTGTGATTTGTGATGAAATTAGGGTTTTGTGAAGAGAATTGGGGATAAATGATGTATGTGAAGTTTGCATTGGGATCATTATATTGACGGATTCGAGGTTTAATGTAATTTAATGTGAGTTTGGTGGCACATTAACGCTCTAGATATTTACTGAGGATAATCTTTTATCTTGAGTTGTTTCTGCTGAAGTGTATTACTGCCAGATTGACTGTTCTGTTGAAGGGTTACCTCTTGGTTAAAGTTAACATACACGTAAGATATGGTCAACGTAAGTTCCGATATTTTTGACTATATTTTGGGTAACTTCTACCAACCCATTACACCCATATCTTTGATTCAAATTAAAACGATTGCCTCTTCACGTAAGTTCACAACTCTTCCATTTACAAGAATCATAACCCTAACTCACAAGTTTACTCATGGCGCTTCAATTGAAGAAAGATCATAACAAAGTTGCTTTTCTGGGAGAAGCAAAGGGTGATGAATTGTATAAGCCAATGGTGGAGTTTAGGAAAAGATCCAAGATTCATTATGCTTTAACGCATTCTCCGAAAGTTGTTTATGAATCATTGGTTACACAATTTTGGGCGACTGGTGAAAAGAGGAATGATACGGAGATCGTAGCTGTGGTTGACGGAACAGAGTATGTTGTGACAGAGGAGTTGATTCGAAGAAAGCTTCATTCGGACGATGAGAATAGGGTTTATCATTCTAATGTTGTGGATATTCTTCTTTGGGTTAAGAGCTTTTGGATATCAGGGAACAAGGACTGATATGTGGTTAAAAAATCATTTATGTCCGATGTGGAGGTTTTTGGTTCACACATTGCTTTAGTGTATAAGCAATAAATCAGGAGGATGGGACCAATTTTCTACGCAGCTGGGATGTGGTATTGTTTGTCTTTCTCAGGGTTTGACTTATAATTTTTCTAAGTTTATTTTTGATAACATGGTTGAAAATATAGATAGGAAAAAGCATAAGTTTTTTATGTACCCTAGGTTTCTTCAGATGATTTTAGACATTACCACACAAGCCCAAGCTTTTTGTCCCATAGGAGTTTTAACTTCTAAACTATTTGCTTCAATGAGAACTAAGTATGAGGGGTCACATCATCCTTTGCTAGCAGCTATGTTGCCTCAAGGCAATGAATCTGCTGATGAGGGGAATGTTGTTGGTTCTCCACCTTCTACTCTGTTTTCTGCTGATGGGAATCCATCATTACAATGGATGAAGGCCCTTCTAATGCTACTGAAGCACCTCTTGTTTCTCCTGACCAACCTACACCCACACCTTCACCTAGACCTAGTTCTAGTCCACCACCTACACAGGTTCCTCATGATGAGGATGAGGACCGAGATTAATCGGTGACCACTCCTAGTCTTGTTAGAGATTCAGTTGATGATAGTGTTCCATTCTTTGAGCATGTTGATATTTCTTCTGAAAGGCCCAATGATGCTCCCATTACCACGAGCAATCTGTGGTGGAGTGAGGACCCTATTACACTTACATCTTTGTATGCTCTAGTGAGCAGGTATGTTCTTTGAAGTTCTTGATCTCAAGAAGGAGCTGGCAGAGACTAAATCTAATCTTGGTGGTGAGATTGTAGAATTGAAAAGAAAGGTTCAGGATTTGGAAGTACAACTGGGTCAGAGTAGAAAAAGAAGATTGGATGTTTCTTCTAATGAGGAGGAAGTGGACGCTCGGTTTAAGCCGTTGATATGTTGGCTAATGTGGCTCAAGAATCTAATGTTTCTACTCCAATGGTTGCTACATGCATGCAGCAAAAGGAGCCAATTTTGTTTACTAGAAGGAGGAGAAAGCAATCTTTGCGCAAGGATACATTGCAAAGTGAGGATATTTCAACTACTGAAGAACATGTTGTTGCTGATACTCCTTTTGATGGACCTTGCTATTGAAGTTGGTCAAGCTTCATCTGTGCAAGCACAACACGCTTCTATACCTTGGTGATACTTCGAAGTTTTCCTTCTTTGGAAGAAAATTTAATTTGAATCCAGAGTGATGTATTTTCAACACTGTTGAAGATTTATCTCAACATGTTTCTTCGATGCACATCGGATGAATCTTCTGAAGTTCCTTTGAGTGATACTCCTTGGTGATGTTGTTTTGAATCTACTGATAAAGGGAAAGGAGTAATGGTTGACAATGAGCTTGGTCCAGATCTGGTTAGTGAACAGGAAAGGTTAGCACAAGACGTCTGTTAGTGAATGTAAAATTTGAAGAAAAGTCTGAATTGGCTAAACAGATTGAAGTGAGTCTATTTCTAAATTGCCTCCCAGACGAAAAGAATTGGATGCAATGGCTACTCGGATGCCGATGCACTTGGGATGCTTATACTCAGTAAGCTATTTCTAATCCTACACTTGCTCAGAGTATCTTGGGTGCAGATTTTGATAGTGAGAATTTTGTGGCTCAAATGGTGGCTCGTGGAAAACAAAGAAAGGAAGAAGCAGCTGCAAAGAAGAAAGCCATAACTGCTCAAAAGAACAAAGCTAACAGAGAAAAACCACCAACTGAAGCTCAGAAGAAAGCAAATATGAGAATGGTGGTGAAAAATCGAGTTCTTGATGTATAACTTCAAGGTTTAACAATGAAGCAAGTCTTGGCTTTGCCTGATCATGTTTTGATTCGCAAGTATAATCAGATCATGAAGTTTTCTTCATCTTCTTCAACACCTTCTTCCAATTTGAAAAGGATTGCTGGAAATACAGTTGCTCCAAAGGCCAAAAGACCCAAGTTTGTTGAGATTGTGGAAAATTTTGATGATATTCCACCTAAGGTGATGTCTCCAGTGGTTACTTCTGAGGTTACTTCTGAAGCTACTCCTGAAGCTACTCCTTCACCTCACAGGGTTTTTTCTGCTGAACCTTCTATTGTTTATCTTTGAAGCAACTACTGCAGTTACTAGTTCAACTGCCAAGGTTTCTTCTGCTGAACCTTCTGTGGTTTCTTCTGAAATACCTGATGTGTCAGTTTCAACTCCATTTGTAGCATCTGTTGATACAGAAGGAGATAATCAGTTAAGGAAGTGAAACAAAAACTGTCAAATCTAAACAGGCGAGAAAGGTGCTTGACAAAATGAATGCATTACGTGGTGGTGTTTCTAGAGAAGCTCATGACGAATCTGAAGATGTTCCATCTTTGGACATCTATATCCCTGGTAGGCGGAAGAAGAGGATGGCTAAACGAAAATTGTCTTCTCTAAGGAGATCTGTGAGATCAGCTAGGATTCAGTCCTCTCGCAAGCATATTAAGGTTGAGACATCTCGCAAGCATATTTCTGTAGATCTAACGGCTGCTGAGTCAAATTTTATTAAAGAAGGATCTGCTGCTGATTTTCCTGAGGGATCTCATGATGTGTTGATTAGTTGGTCTTTGAAAGATAATGAGCTTAACATCATTCATAGATTGGATCAATCCACTATGGAGTTCAACTTTTTGAAGGAGATATTGCATTTGGTTGATAGGGCAGATTTGCTTACTCTGTATACCCTTGTCACTAAGCATTACCATTATCATGCACCACAGGGTTCTGGGATATTCTTATTGGGAGATCTTCAAGTTTTGTTTGATTCTCAATCTCCCAATGGTAAAGGACATTTTATTTGGAAGAACTCTCATCTGTGGAGGGTTGAGTATTGGCGATTTTATCCTCTGCCTCGTATGCATGTGGTGGAGACAAAGGGTGGAATTACAGTCTGTATGTTTGCTGAGAGAACTTATCCCTTGTCTATGAGGCTTATGGAACGAATGCTTATTCAGAAGTTGGAAGTTCCTCCAGATCCAGTTGGGAATGATAAGTTGCATGCTGAACAATGTGTTGGAATTATTAAGAATCATCTTATGCAACATAGAACCTCATCTTGATTGTGGTACTTTGTATGGTTTGTAATATTTGTTTATTTGTTTGATTTTTAGTTAAAAAAATGTGTATATTCCTTGTTTGATTAACTTTTCTTGCAGGTTTGTTGTATATTCTTGATGGTTATTAACTCACCAAATGTACCTTGTGTATGTCAAAGAGTTGGCTAGTCCAAAGGGTACAACTTTGGTAAAGACACATCAAATCTGTTGATAGCTGTAATGGTTTGCTCAAAATCATAGGGTATGCAACCACCCATGCTTAATTGCTGAGTGTTGTATGGTCATCAATTCACTATGGTTTATTCCTTTTTGGAATCCAAGCATTGACTAGCCCACATGTATATGGCTTGTGGTAAAGGCAGTGGAATACCATATTTGGTAATCAGTTCACCAATCCTAAGAATTGACTAGTCCTGAGCAAACGGCTACATGTAAAGACATATCAAATCCGTTTATATGGTTGTTGGTTTGCTAATAAATCAGATGGTTATCAGTGTACCATAGTTTTCGAACTTAAACATTTTGCTACTCCAGTAGTGATGGTTATTGGTAAAGAGACATCAAATCCATTATTTTCAATGATTCACCTCTCACAGGAGTTCACACACCTGGATGTGATGAGAATAGTATGAAACTAATATGTTTTGATGTACATTATGTCATTTGTTGCTGCAAAGACCTGGTACTTTCAAGATTTGTCATCATCGAGGTGTCATTATTTGGTGTTTTTGTTGCTGATGTTCTAGTACAATCCTCTGAAGCGTTGAAGATCTATCAAGAAACTGGAACTTAACCAAGTCAAATTCCGGTTTAGGGGAGGATTGTTGGGAATTCTGCTAAGTTAGAATTCTGCTGATGTTACTGCCGAAGAGATTCGCGAAGTACAATGTTTCTGCTGAAGAACAGAATCTGCTGAAGTAGTATAGTACGTAGTTTATTTCGGCGGAAATAGTTATTCCGTGTTTAACATAGTTAGTTAGGATATGCATGAGCTTTATTAGGAAGTGATAATGTATATCTTATTTAGTTTTATGATTATATGTTTCTTAGGAAACAAGTTAGGGTTCCTTGCTTATAAAAGAAACACAATAGAATGATTAATGTAAGGAATTGAAAAAAAAAAGTTTTAGTAATATAAAGATCCATAGAGGATCAACGTGTTATTAGTTATTGTGTTTGTGCTTATATTTGATTTTCCGCTAAAGAATATAAGTCGTAGAGATTGTCTATTAGTTTGCTTGTGATTACATAAGTAATACTAACGATCTGCGAGTGCTCAAGATCTATCAAGGTCTACATTTTCTACACTCAGTAGCTAAATTGCTTATTTACAAGTGACGATGTCAGGTTTTAAAAGAGTAGGTCGTCGCAACTCAGACGGCCTAGATTTGATCCAGACGACGTCAGAGACTGAAGGGGACGGCGTCACAAGCATAAGGTGATGCCGTCGCAAGACTAACGTGGCCAAGACAAAACCCTAATGACGGCGAACCGACGGCGTTACAAATCAAAGGGTGATGCCGTCGCATATGTAATCTTATATATAGAATCCGAATTTTTTAGTTTTCGGTGTGTAGTCTTTTGGAGTAAAACCTAAACCGAACCAAGGCTGTCTTGTACAGTATTTTAGGGTTCCAAACCCTATCTTACATCAAGATAAGTGTTTTACTTCATTAATTTAATTATGTCTTCAATTACTTGTGTGTATGCTTGCATGTTCCCCATGTCCGGCTAATTTACTTGTGTGTTTTCTTAGGGAATATGAAACTTAATTATTGAATATTGATTGGTTGTCTCTTATCTTAATTGTTAATGATCTAGTAATGCGATAGGTCATCCGTTGTGTAGTTAATGGTTGATTAATCTTTGTGAACCTTAGTTTATAATACCTAGAGTTGTTGTAGGCTAAACCATCCGAAGAGTACCTTAGAGTTAAAGTTTATAAATCCTAGAGATTTTGTAGGCGATACCCTTTGGTACAAAGAGTTAAGGATAAACGCATACCCTACGACTTTAGACACACAACGCGATTAAGAATAAGGACGTGACAATTCAACCATCAATAGGAGATAATTAAGGAGTAATACAACCTAAGTAAACACATCTTTAAATCATCATACGAGCACACAATAATTAGACATAGACTACCCTCACCTTAGTTAATTAGATAATTAGATAGTAGAAGTAATCGGTAGAAATAACAACCCCCAAATCCAAACCCCGAGATTCGTACCATTCCATTTCCTAAAAAACATAAAAAGATAAAAAATAATCTTCCTCAACCCCAACCTTAGCGTAGTAACTTCTCACTAGCATTCCTATTCCCCTAGAGAACGATATCAATTCCCGTGGCTTACCCTAATACTATACTACAACGATTAGGTTCTCTGCCTAGGGTGTTGAAAAACTTGCTCGACGAAAAGGAAGTTCCTTTGACCCCGAGCGACGCGTGTAGCGTTATCATTAACTATCATTTTATAGAGTTACGTTGTTTTACTCATTGTCACATGCAGATGTCGTTGTGGATAATCGCAAGAGGTGTTAATGTCTCGTACTTTGTTTGAGTAGTGAGTACTTAGAAATTTTCTTAAAGCTTAGATTCTCGACACTGTTCTTCCATCATTAAGTTCAAGCTTAAGATGCAAATGTGCGGAATTCGACTTCAGTTTCAAGTTTGGTATATCGGGTTTTTCTTCTTCAGTGGTCACTTCAAATTGTCTACATATGGGTTGGTAAAGATAGTCAGGGAGATTTTCTATAGCAGTTGATTCTCACAGGATTCAGTTGAGCTAAGTGTTTGTTCTTCTCTATTTCAAGAGTATTTGGCATGTATAATGTGTTGCTGATTCTGAGGTATCAAAACCAACAAGGGGGAAGGAGATATACATCTAAACACACAACGAGTACACGTGATGAACTTAATACTTATTCTCTATTGAAGTAATCCCGGGAAAGACTAATGTCATAACCGCAGAGAAACTCGATGGTTAACTTCGTAGCCTTTGGTGTGTTATTCCAACTATTGGGGGAAGGATATATTATTCCAACTATTTGGGGGAAGGATGCATTATTCCAACCATTTGGGGGAAGTGGTCTCCGGATACTTTTGGTATGTGTTATCTCACTTTCGTTAGGAAGAAATATGAGAGGAATATGTGGAGCGTGAGATGATATTGCTTATCGACATCTTCTATATGATTTATGATAAAGTGCTTCTGATTAGTGCTTCATGTACACAATGTAATGATGATTCTGATGAGATCGCAACCATCAAGGGAGAGATATGTGTACATCTGGGTCGCACAACATATTCACATGATCGAGCTTAATCGGTTATTCCGGAGTTGACATCCGCAGAGAAGATCAGTGATTCAACCAGTTATTGTGATGTCATTGTCTCTTCTCTTCTTGGGTACATGTGTACGTTATGGGCTGATTGGTTATATGTTAGATAACTGGAATGCATTTGGTGAAATGAAGGTGTTGATATATTATTCTCCTGAATTGACAACTGCTCAAACTCGAAGATTTATGTGTACATCGGGGACGCACAACAAGTTCATGTGATCGGGCTAAATCATTTATTTCAGGTTTGATAACCACATAAATGATCCTTGTTAACTTGTTACTTCGGTGTTATTGTCTTCTTCGGGTTCTTGAAGCTTCATACAATTAGACTGTTTGCTTCACTTCTTCTTCTTGGGGGAAATGGTATTTTTACGTGGATTGTCGATTTGGGGGGAAGCTACCAAAGATTCACTTTTTGAAGGCTCAAGTTCTTGCGACGATTCAAGAGCCTCGAATGCTTTGGTGGTGAAAGTTTAAGAGATGATGACTTCTATCTTCTACAAAGTGCTGAACGATTTCCTTATCTCGGTAATCGTATCATCATCTTCTTAAACTATTTCTCTATCTTTGTAAATAATTTTCAAAAATCAAAATACAAAAATATAAAACCAACAAAAACAAAATAAAAAAATATAGAATCAACAAAAGCCCATAAAAATCAGGAAATTGAAAAATACCAAAAATATGTTTTCTCAAGACATGTCTTCTGGTATCGATAACATCTACGGTCTTAGAAATGTCATTCAATAATGACACGGGACTTTAGATGAAGTTCGAGCAGGAGGTGTAAATATTTCTTTCTAAACATGCCTCAAAATATGGCTTGCAGTTACTTCAGACTGTGACATGTGCTTAAACCATGGCTTGCTATTATTTCCGATAGCAACCCGCTCTTCAAGGAAGGAAAGTGCTGCACTAAACCAATTTTCAAATATTTCGTGCACTTATCCTAAAACATAATGAGGAAAGTATGTCGAAGGACTGCTGTTCCTACTCAAATATTTTTCCTTCTAAAATTCTTCAGAAAAATATTTGTTTTAACAAAATTGGTGGAAAATGAGTTGTTTGAAAAACAATCAGTATCAGAATGTTCATAAAATTGAAAACTCAATCAATGACTTCAAAGACTTTTTAACTTTTCAGAAAATAAGTCATTGATTGAGGGGGAGAATGTTTTCAAATCTATATCATCTAACGAGCTTATCTAATTATCCTATATACTTAAATGTAAAACATGTTAACCTACGTTGAAGGACTAGGTGCCTAGGATATGATTGTTAGGATTAGATGATTAGAGTTTGATAAACACATTATTCCCATGCTTTATATGAACTGATTGATATGTTGAATTGACTTTTATTAGTCGATTGTTGTTTGGGTTATGTTGACTTCCATATATCTATATGTGTGTTCACTAACGTATGCAGGTATATTGGTATATAAGAATGTTCCCGATCCGGATCCCACAATTGAAGATGATTGGATGCCGAAAGGAAAGGGTAACTATATCTTGGGTTGACAAATGAAGAAACGGAGCTTAATTTGACCTCTATGGAAAGTTGGCATGAAAATATGCAACGTAAGAGGTCTCACTGCATCAGCAGATGGTTTTCTTCATCATCAAATGAAGAAACGGAGCTTAATTTGACCTCTATGGAGAGTTGGCATGATAAAATGAAACGTAAGAGGTCTCACTGCATCAGCAGATGGTTTTCTTCCAAAACCTCCAGCAACAACAACAAAAGCAACTCAATCACCTAACGTATCTTTATGCAGGAACAATTGTGATGATACCATTTTTAAACAATCTTGAAAATATTGTTTTGAAAATGGAAAAATATTGTTTTTGAAAATAAATAAGACCTAATTTGTAAAAATCACCGGACTTCATTTTATCAAAACTTTAGTCACTCAATCATCGACTACGGTCATCGATTGAGGGGGAGAGTGATTTTAAATAAATTAATTTCAAACGATATTTCATCTATCAAGTCCGGCTTGTACGAATTAAAGTGGTGATCTAAAGATTTAATGTTATGTCATGGTATGATTCTCTTTAAAACTCAAAGATCTTTCAAAATGAAAATTTTCTATTCTTGTTTGATTGTGAGCTTGTTTTATTTTACTTAAGGATCTCTTAAAACTATCATACGTGACACTAACAATCTTTAATGTCTATAATTGGTCCTTATCCGTCATTTTTCAAAAATTAAATCTTGCCACGTCTTTCCCCTAAAATTTTCTAAATGATTTAAATCAATTGGGATCACAAATCTCAAAAGGTTTGAAATTTTTTATCGGGGGAGAGTTCGTGATTTAAAATCTCAAATCGGTTTTAAAGGGTGATTGTTTCAAAAGCACTCATTCCCTCATGTGCCAAACGATTTTGAAATACATAATGTACATGATTATGGAGGAGTATTTAACCAAAAACCAGAAGAGTATTTAAATAAGGCCACATATTCTCCCATATTTTCCAAACCGTATTAAATCACTTGGGATCCAAAATCTCAAAGGGTTTGATATTTTTGATCGGGGGAGAATTTGTGATTTAATAATGAAATTAGATAAAAGGTGATCATTTTGATTCAGGTGTGCATCTTTGCTCTCCCATATGTGCTAAACACTTTCGAATCTCGAAGCATATATTGAGCGGGAGCATTTCTAAAAGAAAATGAACTTTCAAGGTACAAAGATTTCTATGTTTCAACATAAAGTACCTTGATTGATTTTCTAATGGTTTCTCAATGGATTTTGTGATCGTGGATTGTGATTCAAAAGAACTCTCTCCTCTATGTGATAAAATGATTTTAAAAATCCTATGCACATATTGAGGGGGAGAATTTACCAAAGAAAATCAAATGGCTTTTTCCATGGAAATCGTGATCAAGAAAAGATTTCAAAGTCCTCTTGCCTCCATGTGCGAAACAATTTCTAAATCATAAGCACATGTTGAGGGGGAGCATTTCTAAATGATTAAAAACCATTAAGGTACAAAATGCTTTGATTTTATATCACAAGTACCTTGATTGATTTTCCAAATGATTTTTCAATTGGTTTCTTAAAGGAATGAACAATACCAAAAGACCGACCAATTTACTTTATGCATGGTGATATAAGGATGGTTAGGTTAGGTATTCGTTCCCACGATCCCGCCAGAGCTGGAAGGATCTATCCAGGGACAATCCACTAGATAGTGTAGAAGTCCTTAGGTATGATGAAAAAAGGAGAAAAGTGAGAAATGGGAAGAGTGCGGACTGAGAAAGAGCTAGAACTCGAATAAACCCAACAAGGTTCTAGTAATGAAGTCACGATAAGCACTGAAGGGGTTGAAGAATAAAAAAGAATTGAATGTGAAAAGGGTGAAAAGGGTGAAAAGAAATAGCCCTCAATTAATTCAACCTTAGGGCAGAAACCGGGTTCAATACATATGCTACTGGTGGTTACTAAGGTAACACTGGTATTGAAGACAAGACGTCATGGACCCAGTGACGCACTGCACTAAACTTCCCAAGCTACTCAAGTTCCTCTTAAAAGGGCTTGTTTCATTCTCACAGGGAACCTACATAATCTATCGACTTTCTATTAGAGATTGTTGATATTGAAGAAGGAGACCCTCTCCCTAGTATCCGGCATAGGAACCAAAGTGCACAATTGAGTCTAGAGCCAAGAGATCATCCTAAATATCTCATTAGGACACAAAATTAATGGAGACTTGCTGTTTCACACAATGTGGAAGGTAAGAATATTTTAAGAGTCCTACGCATTATCCTTGTGGTATTGCCAGAACATCCGAGTGATATGCAAAGTATTCACGATGAAGATGGAAATCCTTCTAGAGCCAACGTCAAACAAGTTCTTGGTGGGTGACATGTGAGATCTTTCCAAAAGGTCAAGCTTGTGACAACTGGATAGAAACAATTGGGCGATTCACTCTTGAATCAACCTTGGTCCAGGAAATGAATTGACGAATACTTTTGGAAAAACCGTTTGATGTGCAAATCTTCTTTTCTCTAGCACATTGAATGTGTACTAATGTTTTCAAACACAAAAAGTATCTCTGGTTGAAAAAAATACTTTTGGAAAAACCGTTCGATGTGCAAATCTCTTCTTTTCTCTAGCACATCGAATGTGTATTCTCTTTCAAATACAAAATGTATTTTTGATTGAAAATTGATCTTTCTCATAAAACCTTCTTCGTATTGCAAAACTCTTTCTTCTAAGCAATACGCGATTGTTTTCAAAATCGATTTTTCATCAATCAGTGAATCTTAATTCGCTGGTTCAATCACTCCGTGTTGTCTTCTTTGAGACACTCCCTTTTGAGAACGGCTAGAGCAGCTGCGAAACCCTGTCAAGGAGATTCTTGAATTCTACGATCACGGCGTACTTGTACTGATCTATGGGGAACCGTGGGCCGTGTACCTCAATTCAACGAAAGTGATCAAAGACACTTTCGGGTGTTTTATTGCTAACTGTTGTTTGCAGGTACATTTGGACGGTTGCAGCTGATCAGAATTGAGAAGTCAATCCAAAGCCGCATGCTCACAGCATCCACACTTAACGGAAATACATCATGATAAGTGCATATCTACATAACCTGGCTCTGATATTTTTATACTATGCTTCTGCTACGCTGCTGCAAATATCATGAACCAGTAAAAGCTTCCGCTACTTTGTTGAAAAGATGTCATGATCCAGAAAGTGTGAGCATGTCGGTCCAAAAGTCACAACATCACATGATAGCAACACAATAAAGGGTGATCCAGAGATTTATGTTGCTGATAATCTCGAAGAAAGCTCGAAGATCATCAAAGATGTGGATCTGTTAAAGGCCTCCACTAAAAGTACAAAACTATGTGGACTTTGAAGAATCGCTACAAAAGCACAAAGTTTGCGGAACTTGAAGAATTGAAGTCTACGAGCTCAGAACTAAAGATAAAGATAGAAAGCTAGGATGCAAAATGTACTTCATGGGGTGACCTCCTTTAGGGGGAGATTGTTAGGAATTGGAAATTCCATGTTAAAGTGTCGGTCACCCCAATTATGATCTAGCATATGTTAGCTCGTAGACGTGTCGTTATTTACGTTATCTAGTAGTTAATTAGTTAGTTTGTAGCGTAGTTTAGTTTAGTGTAACACCGTGGAGGAAGGACGGGTCTTTACCCACTGTATGCCTGATCCACAGCCCGTCAGGAGGGCGTATTATGTAAAACTATAAATACCCTTTACCTCCCAAGGTAGAGGGTTGGACCTTTCACTTAATCTAACCTTCTATGTTTTCTTTCACTTTCTCTCTCTAGAAAGGCTCCCATCCTACTTTTTCTCTCTAAACTATCTATCTCATTCGATCCATACTAGTGTTTGTTATGTGTTTATGAAATCCACTATGTTATATTTTCTTTTGCTATTTAGCTATACATACAATGCTAGTTGGATATGCTAATGTTGGGATGAGGAGGACGGAAGAAATTGATATACAGGTTTTACGTCATGCTTGGAGTAGGATTTCGTTACGAATAATGCTCTGGGATCCTAGGGAACCATCGTTCAAGCTACGTTGTTTAAAGTTTTTTTTTATGATCAGGAATGTGTCGCTATGGGCTGCTGAATTGCCTCACATTTACCTTAGAAGATTTGTTGCCCTAACTAAACGAATTCCTGCCAGGTTTGCTATTTATTGTTTTGGTGGAAATTTTATATTCGCTAATGGATACATAAACGTTGATAGCCAAGAAAAAAATGTTTTTCGTTCATATCGATTGTTCTAATGTTTGATGTTAAGTTGTTGATGGTCATGCTATGTAGTTATCTCGGTCAAAAATCAAATATCGTTCAAGGACCAAATGAGCTTAGGGAAGACTTAAGTGAACCTAAAGTAACATGTTTAACTAGGTTAATAAGGTCTAGAAGATTGGATTGATGTGAAAGTTTATAATTTCCATATCTGTTCACCGGGATCCCACAGATCCTTCATTTGAGGGATCCGGCTAGTTATAGCCTAGGGATCCGGCAACTGTTGACCAGTGTCTTTACAGAATGTGTGCAGAATTTTGCACCTCTTAACAAATTTCAAACCTATTCATTTCTACATCAAGCAATCATGTATGTAAGCAAAGCATATCAAGCATGGCATGTAAAAGTGACATATAGACATGCAATTTTGAGGAAGACCGACTTTTTGATATTATGTCAAATAGTCGTAAAATTCCTATTAGGGTCTCCTAGGTTAGGGTGTCTTTGTTTTTCGTCATGCCATCTACTACTACTAAGTTCTAAGATAAAGAAATATTGTTTAAGATGTTTACAACACATTGTTCGAATTAAGGTCCTCGACCTTACCTCCAATTTCTCTCAAACTTCTCCTACAAAACCTCCAAGCTTCAGCTTCCAACCCTTCAAGCTTACTTCTTCTTCTTTCCCATAAGAAAGTTGGCAAGACATTTAAACATCCCCTTCGTTTTTTGGAACTCTTGAGATGGGCTTGGGATGTCCGGTAATTGCTCAATGTTAGCCACAGGGTCAAGATGGTAGTTGCCTATAGAGTTGCTTCCTTCTCCCCCTTTCTTCGGATGAGTCCGTCGGTGGATGAGGTCTCTTACCTTCAACCATGAACCTTGTTGTCTTCTCATCGGATAAGGGTACCATGACTTTGTTGCAGAAGAAGTGGTCATCGGTATAGGGAGATGGTTCTAGGGCGAAGACAAAGTTAGCCAAGCGTGTGAGGAGCATGGCATAAGGTAGCACCATCTTGTCCGTCTTTGAAACACTTGCCATCCGCTTGATCATGTAGTAGGCGAGGTTGAAAGGAGTTGAGTTGACAAGGCAATAGATCATGTAAACTAGACATGCGTTGGGATGATCCTTGTTTCTAACCAAGCAAAGGACATTCTCCCTAAGAACTAGTTCCTATTTCTTGTATAGAGGGAAAATCTCCGAAAGTTCCATTTGGAAGGGATCCCGATATATGACCTTTGATTTCCTAGTGACCCGAGATGGGGAGGCTCTTTGGATAAAAACGGTATCTCTCACCGTAGCCGGTTCCGGGAAGGGTGTGAAGTAGATCTCATGCTCATCGACCATATCTGTGACAACCCGTACTTTCAGGTCATTTCTCGACACGATTCATGTCTCATTATTTCAACATTTATAGTAAACTTGGTTTACTTGTTTCAAATTCGCGTAACCTTGGAGGTTTAGCGGCGAATTCATGATCATGACATCACGTACATTTCATATGGACTACGATTAGTCTACATTTCATGGACATCATGTGCATCTCATTAATTCATTCGCGACATTTCATTTCACCTTCAACGCGTAATTTTTATGTTTAATAATTTTTATCGCGTGAGTTTTATTTTAACATTTAATCCGTTACTTTCAAAAATGATCCCGAGGTATTTTTAAACTTACATTTAGTTCATAAAAACTATATTTTTAGTTTTCCTAGTGTTTCAAATTTAATTGGTACTTCAATCATTAAAGTTTAATTAGTACGTCGTTTTTCTTAAAAAAAAATTGTACGATAATTATTTTATCACCCAAATTTCACAAGGAAAGTATTTTTATAATTTTTATTATCTCATTACAATCTATTTTGAACTATTAAAAACTCACTTGTACCAAAATTTCCATTTATCCTACAAGTTACAAATTTATACAAATCTCTTACACTTTCTTTGCAACTTATACAAAATTATATACAAGTTACATTTGAAAGAAAAAAAAAAAATATAATACATGAGACACAATCCCCCATAACCGCCTATGGGGAGATGTATCTTGAATTTGGTACTAAAGATCTTACTTGTATAAATGTACACACAATCTCACATTTACACTCATTTTTCAACCACAATAATTCACATAGATTGAAAAACTTTTCTTCTCTCTTCTTTGTGTTCTAAAACCGGTTCTACATCAAAGAGATCAAGGGATCAAAGATTTTTGCATAATCAAGTGTGTTTACAATCTAGATATATCCTTTATATGGTTTTGAAATAAAAACCAAGGGTATTTAAGTTAATCCTTTGTTACCTACACCTCTTCACTTGCACTAGTAAGCATATTCTCATCATTTTTATGTTTCCTCTTCATTTTCATATGTTTCTTTTCATTTTTGGAGCTTATATGCATGTTATGTAATTTATACCATTTATTTCATGATTTTAAAGTTATATATATACATATAGTCATCCTATAATTATTCCCAAGATATTCTTTGGTCTTGATGGTGATTAGGAACCCATGACACCCTAAGAAGGTGTATGGTAGGATTAGATTAGTTTTGGAGTTGATTTGAAGGGATTAGAATAGGTTTTGTCGGAGAAAAACTATTTTCGTAAACTATGTTTTGTGTTCTGTCCTTAAAACGAATTTCTGGAAAAACCTACTGTTGGTACGACATTTTGGCCTTGATAATTAGAAAATATACTTTAAAACGAATCCGTGGCCACTTGAACGGATAAAAACGGACTTATAACGAAGAAGTTATGGATTTTACAAGTTTGACGACGAAATATATTATTTTCTGAAATTTCAGCATACTATATTTATTTTGTCCGAGTCAAAAGCGAGCCTTAAGCTTCACAAATTATTTCGACTTGTCAAAAATATATTAGTTTACTTTAATATGAAGCTAAGGGCGTATAAAACGTAGAAAACGGATTTGAAACGACAAAGATATGCACTTTTCATAAACTTGCCGTAACTAATTTTCTGCACACAATTAGCCAAAACCACCATCTTTAACCCTTATTATCTTTATGTTCGAGACCTTTTGGACAAAAACTCCTGAACTGAAACTTTTAGATATCGATACAAACTTTCCAAAACCGTCGAGTTCGTACTCTAACGATCGACGTACACCGTTTTACGGCTAGTTTTCCAAAGCCATTTTGTTATTTTCATAAAAATTCCGGCGACATTGTTTTGCGGCGAAAAGTGGAAATTTCTCTAAAAATCATTATAAAACCATTTTAGGATGACATTTTGACATAAAAACATGTAAAGTCATTTTTAAAGGGTCAAGACGTCAAAAGAGTATTTTTTCGACGACGAGTAATATTTTCAAAACCCGCAAATGGTATAAATAACATACTAAGTGCATGCATAGCATTACATTGCAACTCATGACATATCATATCATTCATAATAGGTCGGTTAGCATCACATTAAACCTCAGCGTACTCACTTTTGCCGTTATTCCAGTTTATCCAAGTGAGTTTTCATAGCCCCACTTTTAATTGTTTTATACTACTTTTGGGGGAGATACATGCTCAAACTGTTTTCATTTACTTGCACAAGTACTTTAAACCCTTACATATTACTGTGAATTCATAGCCCCACTTTTACTCATTTAACTGTTTTACAATCTCTTGGGGGAGATACATGCTTCATTTTAAATTGAACATAAATGCTTTGAACTGTATGCTATATCCGATGATTTATTGTCACTAAGTATTTGCCATATTCGAGGTCCCTACATCATGAACCATTAGTCACTTTCGGTGGCTTGAGTATAGTGAATAGGCCTATTGAATTAACACTCCGCTCCTATTGACCCATTTAGGGAAATCGAGCTATATTTGAATCATTAAGGTAAATTGGCAAATTACCTATTAGGGCGGCGATGAAGCGATGATTACCAATTTTTATTGGTGCGATGTTTACGCTTTGGTGTCATGAACCTAGTGAAATAAATACGATGTTGTTTTTAACGATGAGTGTGAAACCATTTAATTCACACTACGATGATTGTGTTCAAACGAATTACATAAACTTTATACATATTCCGGTAGTGGGTTGTGAACACACAGGTTGCAAGTTTTGTATGGGGGACTTGGCCGAGTGGATTTACAATGCCTTTCTTTGCATAAACGATTTCGATACATTGAGCCATGCACTATTTTGTGAATTCATTTGACATCATGCACTTGAACATAAACTCTACATATTCTGGCAGTGGGTTGTGAACACACAGGTTGCAAGTTTTGTATGGGCGGGACTTGGAACTGAGTGGATTTACAATGCCTTTGCTACATAAACGATTTCGAAAGACTTTACATTTCAACTCAAACTCTATGAACTCACTCAACCTTTGTGTTGACACTTTTAGCATGTTTTATCTCGGGTATCTAAGGCATTCACTTCATGGCATGCATTTGGACACATCATGGAGTCGCGATGACGACGCGTCTCACTTGGGTTTTACGCACTTTAAAACATCGTTTGGATTGTATCGAACTTATTTCCGCACAAGTTGATTTTCATTTGGGACCTACTTTGTAAACTCGGATTGTTTTATTAAATCAAACGATGTATTTTCCAAACGACACTTTAGGTCGTTCAATATAACTGTGATTGTGATGCTATGACGTCAATCCCGGAATTCCATTCCGCAAAACAGTAATTTGGGGGTGTGATTGGCATCGAGCTTGATTATAGAGAACTAAGTTGCATCATTGACCCTAGACTATAACTACATCATCATAGCATCTCATCATTTCATCATAAGTGCGGGTTCACTTCACATGCGGTCATTACGTACATTTTTTCGAGTTATTCACTTTCATTTCACATCGATTGTCACATGGATGCCCTTAAATGCCCATCCCATTATCTTTTCCCCATACTCTAACGTGGAGAATTCCTTGTCATTCCCTATCACAAATTTTTTTATATATCAGCTGATTCATTATCGATAACGACGAATGCTGAGATGAACCTTTAAATAGGGCAAAGTCACTCTCACACCTTTGTTTCATCACTAACATGTCGAGTTACACGTTATTCACACTAAGCCACTAAACCATCATACATTGAAGCACTTACAACACCTCATAACCCATCTTTTCGGAACCCGTCGATCATTTTTGAAACATAACCTCAAACTTATCGTTTCTTATCACATTTCTTTGGAGCGTTTATTATTAACATCGGATTTTTGCTACGTCTCACATTTCCTCTTGTTTTGAAGAAGATATGGCACCGAAGAAAGCTACAGTTGAAATGACTCAAGCAGCAATTCAAAAGTTGGTGAATGATAGCATTGCTAATGCTTTAAGAGTTGAACGGGAAACAGTGGCTGCTGCTGAAGCCGCTAGACTAGCTGCTGCTACTGGAAATGCCGGAGGATCCGGAGTTAAGAAATGTTCGTACAAGGACTTCAAAAGTGGTGAGCCCACGAAGTTTAGAGGTACCGAGGGAGCTACAGCAATGGTTCGATGGTTCGAAAAATTAGAGTCAGTGTTTTTGCTTTGCAACTGTCCGGAGGATAGTAAGGTTAAATTTGCTACGAGCACATTACTCGATGGAGCATTATCGTGGTGGAATTCTTATGCTCAACCGATTGGAATAGAGAATGCTTTCAAGCTTACTTGGGAGCAATTTAAGGGTTTGGTGACTAAGAAGTTTTGTCCTCGTACGGAAATCAAAAAGTTGGAGACGGAGTTCTACGAACTAGTAACGATTGGGTACGATATTGACACATACATTCGAGATTTCAGAATTGGCCGCGTTATCCCCGTCGATGGTACCGGATAACGAGAAGTTGCTAGAGGCTTTTATCGGGGACTTCCGAAGTTATTCAAGGAAATGTGACTTCGTTTGATCCACAAACAATGGAGGAAGCTATTAGAGTGACTCAGAAGTTGATGGCACAAGTGGTGAAGAGGGGCAAGTACACCAACATCAACCGAAACAACAACAACCCCAACAATCGTACCAACTACAACGATGATAACCAAATCAACAACAACAAAAGGAAATGGGAAAACGACCAAGGAGATGGTAACAACAACAACCAAAACCGCAACACCAACCGTCATCAACAACAAAATAGAAGGCAAGAAGCGGGAATGGTTTATGTCGCTGCACCAATGAGAGGTAGAGGGTATGCTGGAACACACCCACTATGTAATCGATGTAATTTTCATCACTCGGGTCCTTGCCCTGCCAAGTGCCACAAATGCAAAACACCGGGACATTTAGCCAGGGATTGTAAAGGTAAAGCCGCAGTCACATGCTTCGGATGTGGGGAACAAGGACACTATCGGAACCAATGTCCTCAAAACCAAGGTCAACCAGTTGAAGGTGCTCATGGGAATGTATATATGTTGGAAGGAGGAGGAGGAGCTCGTCAAGGTATCAACGACGCGGAAGACTGAAGAAGTTCGGAAACTAACAGTCTTAATTCTCCTTATGTACTATGTCGTACCAAGTTTATGTCTAATCATCGTATCCGAAACGTTATAACTTAAAGATGTACTACTTTTGCTAAACTACTCGTTGTAAAATATTCTCATCTATCGTACTTTATTTTCTTTCCGAATTGTTATCATTTACGAGGATTCTAATTCTTTTCACTTCAACTATCATTTTAACGACACTTCTCCATGTCTTCTCTCCTCGATGTTCATCACAATTTTAACCTCAGTTGACTCAACACCAAACAACATATGAGTCGATTAGTCCAAGCATTGCATAGTTACTCCTAAATTATACATAGCCTGATCACCTATGTCTAATTCAGGAAGAATCATGCAATGAAGGGAGTAGTAGTCTCATATGAGTAAGCAATTCAGTAATCGAGCCAAATTTTCAAAAGATTTTCTTCAAACCACTTGTTTCCAGTTTGATCCGCGTGGCAGTTCTTGTTTGATGAGTTGCAAAGATCGAGCTAGAAACAAGTCGTTACCTAAACCGATTTAGCCTAATCTCATGACAGTTCTTGTTTGATGAGTTGTGAGATTAAGTAAAAATCGGTTACCTAAAAGTCTTTTGAAGGTTTTGCTCGAGAATGGGAAAGTTTGCCACATCAAACCCTAAACCCGAGAGACCAACACGAACTGAATTCAGGGACTGAATTCCTTTTTGGATGGGCGAATGTGACAACCCGTACTTTCGGGTCATTTCTCGACACAATTCATGTCTCATTATTTCAACATTTATAGTAAACTTGGTTTACTTGTTTCAAATTCGCGTAACCTTGGAGGTTTAGCGGCGAATTCATGATCATGACATCACGTACATTTCATATGGACTACGATTAGTCTACATTTCATGGACATCATGTGCATCTCATTAATTCATTCGCGACATTTCATTTCACCTTCAACGCGTAATTTTTATGTTTAATAATTTTTATCGCGTGAGTTTTATTTTAACATTTAATCCGTTACTTTCAAAAATGATCCCGAGGTATTTTTAAACTTACATTTAGTTCATAAAAACTATATTTTTAGTTTTCCTAGTGTTTCAAATTTAATTGGTACTTCAATCATTAAAGTTTAATTAGTACGTCGTTTTTCTTAAAAAAATTGTACGATAATTATTTTATCACCCAAATTTCACAAGGAAAGTATTTTTATAATTTTTATTATCTCATTACAATCTATTTTGAACTATTAAAAACTCACTTGTACCAAAATTTCCATTTATCCTACAAGTTACAAATTTATACAAATCTCTTACACTTTCTTTGCAACTTATACAAAATTATATACAAGTTACATTTGAAAGAAAAAAAAATATAATACATGAGACACAATCCCCCCATAACCGGCCTATGGGGGGAGATGTATCTTGAATTTGGTACTAAAGATCTTACTTGTATAAATGTACACACAATCTCACATTTACACTCATTTTTCAACCACAATAATTCACATAGATTGAAAAACTTTTCTTCTCTCTTCTTTGTGTTCTAAAACCGGTTCTACATCAAAGAGATCAAGGGATCAAAGATTTTTGCATAATCAAGTGTGTTTACAATCTAGATATATCCTTTATATGGTTTTGAAATAAAAACCAAGGGTATTTAAGTTAATCCTTTGTTACCTACACCTCTTCACTTGCACTAGTAAGCATATTCTCATCATTTTTATGTTTCCTCTTCATTTTCATATGTTTCTTTTCATTTTTGGAGCTTATATGCATGTTATGTAATTTATACCATTTATTTCATGATTTTAAAGTTATATATATACATATAGTCATCCTATAATTATTCCCAAGATATTCTTTGGTCTTGATGGTGATTAGGAACCCATGACACCCTAAGAAGGTGTATGGTAGGATTAGATTAGTTTTGGAGTTGATTTGAAGGGATTAGAATAGGTTTTGTCCGAGAAAAACTATTTTCGTAAACTATGTTTTGTGTTCTGTCCTTAAAACGAATTTCTGGAAAAACCTACTGTTGGTACGACATTTTGGCCTTGATAATTAGAAAATATACTTTAAAACGAATCCGTGGCCACTTGAACGGATAAAAACGGACTTATAACGAAGAAGTTATGGATTTTACAAGTTTGACGACGAAATATATTATTTTCTGAAATTTCAGCATACTATATTTATTTTGTCCGAGTCAAAAACGAGCCTTAAGCTTCACAAATTATTTCGACTTGTCAAAAATATATTAGTTTACTTTAATATGAAGCTAAGGGTATAAAGCGTAGAAAACGGATTTGAAACGACAAAGATATGCACTTTTTCATAAACTTGCCGTAACTAATTTTATGCACACAATTAGCCAAAACCACCATCTTTAACCCTTATTATCTTTATGTTCGAGACCTTTTGGACAAAAACTCCTGAACTGAAACTTTTAGATATCGATACAAACTTTCCAAAACCGTCGAGTTCGTTCTCTAACGATCGACGTACACCGTTTACGGCTAGTTTTCCAAAGCCATTTTTGTTATTTTCATAAAAATTCCGACGACATTGTTTTGCGACGAAAAGTGGAAATTTCTCTAAAAACCATTATAAAACCATTGTAGGATGACATTTTGACATAAAAACATGTAAAGTCATTTTTAAAGGGTCAAGACGTCAAAAGAGTATTTTTTCGACGACGAGTAATATTTTCAAAACCCGCAAATGGTATAAATAACATACTAAGTGCATGCATAGCATTACATTGCAACTCATGACATATCATATCATTCGTAATAGGTCCCGGTTAACGCATCACATTAAACCTCGGTGTACTCACTTTTGCCGTTATTCCAGTTTATCCAAGTGAGTTTTCATAGCCCCACTTTTAATTGTTTTTTTAACTGTTTTGGGGGAGATACATGCTCAAACTGTTTTCATTTACTTGCACAAGTACTTTAAACCTTTACATATTACTGTGAATTCATAGCCCCACTTTTACTCATTTAACTGTTTTACAATCTCTTGGGGGAGATACATGCTTCATTTTAAATTGAACATAAATGCTTTGAAGATGCTATATCCGATGATTTATTGTCACTAAGTATTTGCCATATTCGAGGTCCCTACATCATGAACCATTAGTCACTTTCGAGTGAGCGCGAGTATAGTGAATAGGCCTATTGGAATTAACACTCCCGCTCCTATTGACCCATTTAGGGAAATCGAGCTATATTTGAATCATGAAGGTAAATTGGCAAATTACCTATTAGGGCGGCGATGAAACGATGATTACCAATTTTTATTGGTGCGATGTTTACGCTTTGGTGTCATGAACCTAGTGAAATAAATACGATGTTGTTTTTAACGATGAGTGTGAAACCATTTAATTCACACTACGATGATTGTGTTCAAACGAATTACATAAACTTTATACATATTCCGGTAGTGGGTTGTGAACACACAGGTTGCAAGTTTTGTATGGGCGGGACTTGGAACTGAGTGGATTTACAATGCCTTTGCTGCATAAACGATTTTGATACATTGAGCCATGCACTATTTTGTGAATTCATTTGACATCATGCACTTGATCATAAACTCTACATATTCCGGCAGTGGGTTGTGAACACACAGGTTGCAAGTTTTGTATGGGCGGGACTTGGAACTGAGTGGATTTACAATGCCTTTGCTACGCAAACGATTTCGAAAGACTTTACATTTCAACTCAAACTCTATGAACTCACTCAACCTTTGTGTTGACACTTTTAGCATGTTTTATCTCAGGTATCTAAGGCATTCACTTCATGGCATGCATCTGGACACATCATGGAGTCGCGATGACGACGCGTCTCACTTGGGTTTTACGCACTTTAAAACATCGTTTGGATTGTATCGAACTTATTTCCGCACAAGTTGATTTTCATTTGGGACCTACTTTGTAAACTCTGATTGTTTTATTAAATCAAACGATGTATTTTCCAAACGACACTTTAGGTCGTTCAATATAACTGTGATTGTGATGCTATGACAGTCAATCCCCAGGAATTCCATTCCGCTGCAAAACAGGTAATTTGGGGGTGTGACAATATCATGAAGGTTGGCTAGTGACCATTCATTGGAGTATAAGCATACTCCTTGGTGAGGGATACGAAGTATCTGAGAAAACTCAACAAGAGTCAAGGTATAGTTGTGTTCATTGATGATGAAAGAAATTGAGATGGTTCCGTCCTCATTACTTATGATCATAATACTCTTGTAGAACTCAAGAACAAATACGAGGCATATTTGTTCGTTGATGGTTAGAAGACATTGAAAGTTGATTCCCGCAATAACTTCAGGAATGTTGGTATTGTTGAGAAATGATGGTTCGACTACACGGACCTCGTGAAACAACCACTTTTGTAACATTTTGAAAGACTTTCGGTCTTCGGGGCTAAGACCTTCCTTTCTATGGTACATTGGTATGTAGTGTGCCGTATCTTGATAGTCTTGTTGCCTAGAGCTTGGCATGATTGATCCTAAACACCAAAACCACAATGTGGTGTTAATTATGTGAATAGTTCCTTAATGAGGTTCATCAAAATTTTTGCTCAACACATCTCTATTGAACTCAAAATGAGTTCTAATTTGTATTAACAATGTTTATTATTTGATTAGTTAATCTTAGAAAATAATGTGATAGCAAATTGTGATAAACCCACTTGAACCAAAGTTCTCAAGATGAAAAATTGTGCTACTAGGAATTAGAGAATGGAAATTACAATGTAGTGAAGATAATACTTACACAAGTGATTGCTTTCCTTGGAATGATGAAGAAGGATCTCCTATGAGCAGTAATTTAGGGTTTATGTTCGTATGTGGAAAAGTAAAGTTGGAAGTAGAAATCTATAGTGATCACCAAGCACTTATTCTGTCTTCTGATGTGCCGGTTCCCACGGATCCTTAGAAAAAGGTATCCGGCTAGTTCAATGGCGGGGATCCGGCAGTTCAGCAGAAAAACAGTTTAAGTGAGTTTGATAATTTTGACACGGGAGTTTTGGATTTTTGATTTTTGTCAATTATGGTTTTGCTCTATAACTTAGGGCAAAATACTATTTTATCATGATATGGAAAGTTTCACATGGACACTGTTGACTTAGATTACTAATGTAATGCCAATATCATTATGTGAGAAATGATGAACAAAAACTTTTGATTAGTCAAGTTATCCTTATGAGGTAAAGACGTATAATGACTAGTTCGTAGTTTTGTCTATAAAAATCAACCAAGAATGCTATTGTTGATGATGTGTTTAATATAGATAACAACCTTTTGGAGAGTTGTGATATTGGATTATATGCATTAAGTCTACGAGTCTTTACATGCTATATGTAATGACATTATAATACTAATATAATTAGAAAGCACATATTAATAATTTATCTATAAATAATTAGTATAGAAGAACATACCTTTGCTATATATTCTTTTTATGATTTTTGAAAAATCATAGACGCAAAATTCTTCATGAGCTTTTAAAATACCTGAATCCTAGCATGAAGAATTCTCAAAAGAAAATGTTAGAATGATCTATCACCATCCAATATTTAAAGTATAATGGTTTCTAAAAACATGACTTTTTGTTTTAAGAAATTTCTTTCTTTGTAGTTTTCAAACATACATGGATCGTATCAAGTTTTTAAAGTACAATACACTCTAAGAAACTTGGTATCAAAGCTCTGGTACCAATTGCGGAAAACTAGAAGGGGGGGTTGAATAGTTTTACCGATTAAAATGTCATTTTAAACTATTTAGACCGACTTATGTCAATCTATTTAATGTGTATGTTAGATGATGATAGATAAGCATATAAATAAGCAATGCAAAGATAAAGAGTAAAGGAACACAAAACCACGACACGAGTATTTATAGTGGTTCAGCTACAAGGACACCTTCCTTGCCCTACTCCACTCCCCGAGTTCCCCACTCGAGAGTTCGTAAGCACTACACAACACAAGCTCCTTAATGTGGCGGAGAAGCCTTCACAACGTCGTCTACTCTTTAGCCGGTACTAGGCTACACACCGAGTTCTTCCACGAGGTAGAACCACAACGTCGCCTACACTTTTTTCGGTACAAGGCTAGATACCGAGTTCCATTACAAAGGAGGAACTACTACCCAACACTACACCACTACACGACTACTCCAAAGGAGACACACTCCTTATTACAACATTATAAGGATATCAATATCCTTTAACCCGAACTAACTATCTTTTACATCGATGCACCATATCGAATGTACACCCTTGGCATCTTTCACTAATGCCTTTGACGCGACCCTTCATCACCTTTCACTAATGCCTTCGACACGACCCTTCGGCACCTTACACTAATGTCTTCAACACAATACTTCTATGGAGGGAGAAAAGAACTATCAACAAGAGACACTTTAGTGATCTTGATGATGACGAAGCTTAGCAACTCATGACCTTGAGCTTGCACGTCTTCAAGAGGTGGTGATCTCGCCTTTAAGAGGAACCTAGAGAATCGCACAAACATAAAACTACATAGAATGATCCTTTGGATCAGAGGTTAGAGATGTTACAATACTAAGAGAGAGTATGTGTAAAAGTGGTGGTTAGCAACAGAGAAATGACTCACTATTTATAGAAAAAAATGTCTACTGTCCCACGGTTCCCACGGATCCCTCCCCAGAGGGATCCGGCTAGTGCAATCCTAGGGATCCGACTGCTAGGTCAGCTTAAGTTCGGATTTCGGGTTGCAAACCGGGTTATGGGTTATGGGTTATGAACCATGGGTTATGGGTAATGAATTATGGATACCCAACAAGATGCAATGTATCTAGATATTGGGTCATGGGTCTTGGGTCATGGATCATGGATCATGGATAATACCCAACATGACTTCATGCATGATGTCATGTAATGGGTTATGGGTTATGGATCAAGCTCCATGGTTATGGGTCATGGACTTTGGGTTTTACCCAACAACATTCATTGTACCTAGTCATGGATCATGGGTCATGGGTCATGGACTTTGGTTTTTACCCATTACAATATATACAAAGTATATATATGCACATTTCCATATTATGTAAACATTAGTTGTTATACATATGCATTTCTATAGGATGTAAACAATATTACTTGTTTAGTCTTTTATATGAAAATGTAAGTGTGTTAGTAAATTATTGGCTCAAACCTTTTATGTATTTTATTTGTTTCGTTAAAATGATTTTACATTTGTTATCGATAAAACATTAGAAGATCGTAAAATATAAATAAACGTTTTTATGGCTTATTTGTATTAACAGAGCAGACATTTTTTTCTCTCAATCAAGAAACCAATTGTAAGTTTATTGATGTACAGTTGTTTTGGTCACCTGATGATATGTATTAACATGATTGTCAAGCTAGATTCGTATCAAAATTGTGATGTTTGTTTATTACAAATTAAAAGTGGTTGTTCATACAGTAGTACAATACCTTGTAGAGGTTGGTTGCGATAATGTGCTGGTTATCATACTTCACGCATTATCCATGAAACCAAGTAGCCTGATCCTCATAATGTATTGTCCCTTGTCCATATTTTATATACTGAAACAAAACTTTACCATACACGTACTCATTCGATATAGAATACGATGAGTCCAACGTTAGGTGCTTTTGCCAAACATCATGAGGTGAATGCCGCCAATTGTTAAAAATGGGTTATACCATCAATTCATAAGGATCAAATGTTTCGTTGATGATGATCAGTTGATCACAACATATACCCTTGACCAAGATTTAGCCTGGATTGGGTTTATTCACGGTGATTGAAATTACTTGCCTATCATGAAGTGAATGTCGCCAATATTCACAAAGAAGTACAATCGACAAGAAGATGGAAACACACAAGATATGTATTAGCTTATTGTCTTTGTGAAGTAGCATATTGGTAATACGATGGTATATTGGTAATTTGCGTAACTTTCTTTCCTTTTCTTGGTACTTTAAAAAAAACTCAAAAACACAAAAATAAATAACCACTTTCTTCACTATGTCATCCCCTACTTTGCCCTTCTCATCCCATCCCCTTCTATTCTTTAAATTTTAGACTTGAGAACAAAGCGTTATTGTAAAAGGGATGAATGAAAAAATTGTGTTTCTTTTTTTTCTTAATGAATGGCTTAAAATAAGCATTTTACCCTTTCATCCATATAAATATTGGACTGCAACAACCCAAACAACTCACAGTCAATTTCCAAATTCACTAATTGCAACTTTTGTGAAGAACAAAAAGTCATAAACAACGAAAAATTGATCAACCTGTTATACACACAAATTCACATTTAACAATGTTTATCCAATTCTTATTTCCACCAAGTTAAATAAACCAAATTCAAAATAGATCTTTATAAACAACAAACCCCCAATTTCAGTTAGTTTTTTAGTTAATATGCTCAATTAAACTTTAATGCGATAAAATTAAGAAAATTTTAAAATACCCATTTCAATTAAACAAAAAACCAACCTCAAATCCATAAAAACGCCTAATTTTTACCACTCAAATTTGATGGGTTCTGATATGATTGATTTAGTCAACGTAAAAAAAGTCAAAATCGAGTGAAAAGTGTTTTCCTCTAAGGTTTAGGTTTCATCCAACTGGTGAAGAATTGGTTCTTTATTATCTAAAGAGGAACATCTGCAGGAGATCTTTGAAGATGGATATTATTGGTGAAGTTAATGTTTATAAGTAGGACCCAGAAGAGCTTTAGTGGGAAGATGAATGAAGTGGAGGAGATAACTGTTAAAGAGCAGATGGAATGAAAAAGATGGAGTAGAAGAGCGTATTATGTCCTAGATGGGGAAGCCCCACCTTTTTACTCTCTCTCACAAATAGGATTTATGTCTACAGTTATAAAAAAGGGGCTTTTGCATATATATCCTCCTGAAAATGCAAAATTGCATATATATCCAAAGCATGCATAAAAACCATTGTATTATGTGCATAAAAAACTTGTACAAAGGATATATATGCAATTATTCATTTTGGGAGGGATATATATGCATTTTTGCCTATAAAAAAAATATTCATTTTTCGTGTTTCCATCTTGTTTTGTTTCTATCTAGGACATTAAGTAAAAAAGAAACAGCCCCATCAATTTGGGAATGGCAATGGATATGACTGTAGATGTTTGATACAAGTATATGACTTTTATATATATCATTCATACCGATAGATTCATTTCTCATCAATTTGATGTCTATCCAATCTATTCCTTGAGCCTCATGTTATCTTTCTCTTTTCAATTGCAAAATTCAAATATCTATACACTTTTTCATACCATATTTTGTCATCCAAATATAAACAATGGTAATGAAAAACTTAATTATATCTATTGTCATTCAACTTCATACCAAATCCGATATCTATTGTGATTCCTAGCAACAAACCAAACAGCCCCTTAATCTCTTAATTTTTGTTCTATACCTATTCTACACTTAAAAACTTTTAAAACTTTCTAAAAAAAAAGGTGGTTACAACTTGTATAATTAAATAAAATAGCACACGTTCGCTTTAAATGGAAACTTAAATGAAGCTTAACACACACGTTTGTCAACTCTAATTGAACATTAGAAAGCACAAAACAAAAGCTTAAATGTAAATTTAAAACATACACGTTTGAATATTTGGTTTGTCAACTATATAAAAACATATTTGATACTTTGATTTGTTAACTTAAATAATATATTAAATAGATATTTGACATTTTAGTTTGTCAACTATATAAAAACATATTTGATACTTTGATTTGTCAATTATATATAATAAACGAGTAATCATGCATAACAATAAGATTTTCTAGCGGCAAACAAATATAGTTACACAAAACACTTAACTAAAATATCACTATAACTATCAGCCGCTATAAATCTCGATGCTATACACGGGTACTCATCTAGTGTATTAAAAAGAAGTTAAATTAAAATTTAAGAATTAAAAGTAGGGGTGTTCATCGGTTCGATTATCGGGTTTTTGGTTATATTTAGTCCGGTTAGTTCGGTTAAAATTTTTTTCTAAGTAAAATCGAAAACCGAACCGAATAATCGAAAACCGAATCGTATATCCAAAGACCAAACAGAATAAGCTGAAATACATAATTTTAATTATATATTTATTTAATTATATAATTTAAAAAAAAAAATCAGTTTTATAAAATGTTATATTTATACTATGAAAGAGTTTTAATGTTTTTATAAAATATAAATATATTGTAAATATATATATTTATGTGAATCTGATTTTCGATTTGGTTTTCATTTATTAAAACTATAACTGAACCAAAAATAAAATATTTAATTTGGTTCGGTTGGTTTACAAATTCTGTATCCGCAAAATGTCGCACTTCGTGTTTCCTAAGAGCGAACAAACAATTAAAATAAAAACTTTGAACTGATTGATTAAACAAACAAAGAAATGAAATGGGGGCGACTTGAGCTCTCCGACACCAAAAGCCCGGAAACCCTATAGCCACTCCACTACTGCATCCTGTTGCCATCTTTAAGCTAGGTAATCTTTCATTATTTGTTGCAGCTTTCGTTTGGTTATTGCATTTGTTCTGAAATACTTCAACTGTTTTATGATGTGTTTGTTTATGTATGCTTGAAATGATGTTAGGGGTCTTTGTTTATTAAACCTTTATTTTCCAAACTTTACAAAAGATAACAAGCTCAATTTTATGAGGGGCTTGTATAACTATAATAAACCCACACAAGTGTTTGGGTTAGCTTATAAGGTTATATAACAGACCAAAATTTGTGGCTAGGGGTGAGCTTATTTAAGGGGAGTCCAAACATTAACCGAAACGCTAAGAATAAGCTGACCCATCATAACAACTACTTGTTGGTTATTTTACCTCTTTAACTATGATGAGCTGACCCAAACATTAAGAATGTGGTTATGAGCTTATTATTTATAAGCCATGAAATGTATATCACATATAAAGTCTAAGCCCAAATCATAAGCTTTGACAAACACCCTCTTTTTTGGCTTATGAGCTTATCACTAGTCTGTATTAGCTTTTCAAAAGATTGATAAGCCGGATAAGTAAACCTAAACAAACATCCCCTTGTGGGTGTTTGTTCACGCTTATTATTTTGACTTGGAAATAAAAAAAAAATGAGCTTATAACCAAGACTCTTTGAAAGCTTTTTTTTTTTTTTTTTTTTTTCCGCCTTGTTTTTAAGTTTAAGGGCTTATTTTCCCTTTCAAGTCATAATTAGCCCTTGAGTTAAAATGTAAAAGCCTGAAAAAACTGAGCTTATAAAATATAACCCGAGTTAAATGACCTGGTAAGCCTAAAAATAAGCTTAAACAAACACCCCGTCTCTCATTGGTTTGTAATAAATGATATGTGGTCACTTTGAATGTTTTTGGAGTGGAAAATTCTTTTGTCTATGATAAGTGTGGTTTTCTGTTGATGAGGATTTGATAAAGAAGGACCATAATTTTACAGGACTCAACACTTAACAACTCAAGCGTACGAACTGTTAGATTTGTTTTTCTAAAAAGTTTTTGCTTTTAATTATCAAACAATGAAGAAATCCAAAGCTTGAAACGTCGATGATGGTTTCGATTTCATCAGCAACATGCCGGACCCGATCCTTCAGTTGATTCTTCAAGGTCTTCCAACAACCGAAGAAGTTATTCGGACCAGCATTTTATCAACACGATGGAGGTATCTGTGGACTTCACTTCCGCATTTTCCATCTCTAAACATAGATTGTGAACGAGTACTGAATCCCTCTATAATATTTCCAAAAAAAAAGTTCAAAGACTTCGTTTCTTGGTGTTTAGCTGACAAAACACGAGATTTGGATAGTTTTCGTTTATGTTGTGCGACTAACTACAAAGTGTCAACTCTTGAGGCGTGGATTAAGGCTGCCATTATGCGTAAAGTCAAGTCACTTGACCTAATGTATTGCCCTAAGTCTGAGAACGAGGATATCACATTACCACATTATGTGATATCTTGTGATTCGTTGGAGGTGTTAAGGTTGTGTTTGTATCGATGTGCTTTTCATTTTCCAGCTGATTATAAAAGTTTAAGGTTTCGGGCACTTAGGGTTCTTAAGCTTGAAAGTGTTTACTGTTATGATGAGGATTTAGTAAAACAGTTTACTAGATTGTGTGCATTACTCGAGGAGTTAACTTTGATAGACTGTTTTGTAAAAGTACTTGATACTATTATTGTGGAATCTCCTAAGATCAAGACTCTGGTCATTCGTAACTGTAAAGATATGTATGCTAAATGCAATGATTTATGGAGTAACGTTGACGTTTCATGCCCAGAACTCGTGAATTTTGAGTTTGTTGGTCGTAGAGGTGAAATACTCATTAACAGAGCCGCCTCCTTATAGAAAGCTGTGATATTCCCTGAAGTTATCTCGGAGAGAAATCTATCACCTAATCTTGGAAAAATCTTGTGTGAGCTGTTAGCTGAAATATCGCATGTGGCATCTTTGTCGATCAACTTTTATTTCATTAAGGTACATATTTAGTCTCTTTATGCATGTTTCTTCATTTCCGTCATCGACATGACTATACAGAATAGGCAATGTAAAAGGTTCTTTGTGGTCCATGGTGTCTGTAAATGCTTGTGGCGTAGATAGCGGTGCATCACTCAAATTCATTTTGTTATTGTAGTGCATACCATAGTTTGAATTCCAAAAGAAAAATATTTAGGTCTACAAAATAGAGACCTCCATGTGTCAAATAGTTTGTGAACTCATGAATATAAAAATTATCCACTGTAGTTGCTTTTACGAGACTTTGAATTCGGCAATGTCATACCAATATTTTTCGTGTTCGGTGGAGTTATAGTTGGCACTAATTACTTAATGAGGCACAAGGCATGAAAAACGGATAACTAATAGCTTCCCTTTGGGATTCATTCTTGTCTATGTTATGCTTTAATAGCTTCCCTTTGGGATTCATTCTTGTCTAAATGCATTTTGATTGTATGCCAGAGCTTTAGTTTTACCAAAAATAACACTTAATTTTTGGTTGCTGTCATTATGATAGTGTATTGACATTGCACGTGATCGGGAAAAATGTTTTCCTGCTTTGTTTCCCAATCTGAAGACTTTGGAGGTAACCACATCAATTGATGCCTTCACCATGGATGTGCTTATCCGCTTCCTTATATGCTCTCCAAACCTGGAGTCTCTGAATTTGATCATTCAAAAGGTAAGTTGTCCCAATCATAAATACTAGTAGGATTTTTGTTACCTTAATATTGAAGCTTTTTGCCTTTCATGTCTTTCTTAGGTGTACTTTGTATTCTGATTATTAAAATATGCTTACAATAAAAAAAATGGTATGCGTGTGTGTGTGTGAAAGGTTTATGGATAATTATTAATATATGTATGACCGGACTCGAACTTGAGACTTCGGGATTGTACACATTACGTATGAGAATCAATGTATAAATAATTAATATATAAAATGTTGTATTTAATTATTTGATCACAATTAACGAGAGTTGGGATTTAACGGAGTTTTGATTATCGGTCGTTAAATGTCAACGGGATATGAAGAAAAGTTAACAAGTCAAGAGAAGGTTTTAGGAATCCTCTTTTGGGCTTGTTGGATACTATAGCAATCTTGACATCTACAATAAGGCTATAAATACATCCCCATGTATTCATCCTTAGGGACACTAGATTTCAATAGAAGACCAAACTTCTTCTTTCTTCCCTCTTGTTCTTAGGTCGACGAAGCAAAACCCCATGTAAGGGATTTGCGAGTGACCTTGAGCATAACAAAGGTGTTTGGTTAATCTATTGTGATCAAGAACCTAGCTTTTCTCATTGATTTGTTACTAATACGTGTGTACAAGAACGAAGAGCAAATACACTTGTGTTTGCATATCTTGGGTATTCGACTTTTGATGTGGTCAAATTATATAAACCCTAATTTATTAGGGTTTAGGGTTTCTTGGTCGTTGATTTTAATTTGGGGCTTTCATGAACCCTAATTGCATTGATTCGCAAAAGGTACGCATATACTTTTAATTCGGTTAATTAATTTACAAGTATTATTACTATTACTTCCGCTGCATGCTTTGATGATGTTTACATGTTTTCTATAATTGTTATGATTAGTAAAACCCAACAGTGGCATCACGAGCCGTTAATATGTTGTAATTAATTACCGAAACACATAAAAATTGAATGTTTTTAATTATTACATGCTTTTATTGGTTTCTAGGGTTTTGAAAATTGGAACCCTAATTGTTTATTATAAGGGTCGATTACCCTTTAATTTTTTAATTAGGTTTTATTTTTTTTTTTGTAAAACTTGTAGAAACCCTAGGATTGCATATATATTTTATGTGGTTTTAATGAATAATTGTTATGTGCCATGTATTATGCGTATCTTGGGAATTCTTGAATAATTGTTATGTGGAATCCATGGTAAATACATGCATATTTTATCATGGATTATTGATTATATGATTAAATTGTTAATTATATATATTTATCATTAACTGTTAAGTTTATTCACATGTATTTCGTTTTGATAAATATTGAATTGGGGAAAACCTCAATATATCTAATGAATCAATTATGTGCTACGTGGTATGTGTTTTAGCTAAGACTTACGCAATCGATTCATCGATGTATGTGGCTCACGTTGTACTTGGTGAAAACACGTGGAAGTCTTGGTTAAACATATGCATTATTAAACATAGAATTGATTCTCAGGGTTTTATCGAACAAATTATGCATGTGGCTAATTGTTTTTACATATGTTAATTGTTAAGTTATATGTATATTATTTGAGTTTGTTTAATTTTTATTAAAATGCCTTTTGTTTATATTGTATGACACGTTAGTAAGCAAAAAGGGTTTTTTGAGAATAGAAAATTAAAGGGCAAATCGCATAAAAAGGTACTAATCTTATGTCCAATTTCAATTAAAGGTACTATTCTTTTTTTCTCTCAATTTAAGGTACCCGACTTTTTTTTGGGGCCGATTTAGGTTTTTTTCTAACTTCCGTTAACTATTTCGTTAGTAAATTACATGTTTGGTCCTTGAGTTTGTATAGGCATTACATGTTTGGTCCTTGATCCGTTTTGCACATTTTCAAAAATATTTTTCAAAATAAAATTTTTGAAAAAATTTGAAATATTTTTTCCAAATTTTTTCAAAACAATTTTTCGAATATTTTTTTCCAAATTTTTTTCAAAAACTTTTTGAAATATTTCAAAAAATTAAAATATTTTAGTCGTTTTTAAAAAATTGGAAAAAATATTTGAAAATTTTTTTGAAAAAAATTTTGAAAAAGTTTTTGAAAAATTTGGAAAAATATTTCAAAATTTTTTTATTAAAAAATATTTGAAAAAGTTTTTGAAAAATAAATTTCGAAAAGTTTTGTTGAAAAAATTTGAAAAAAATATTTGAAAAATTGTTTTTGAAAAATTTGAAATTTTTTTTGAAAAAAATTTATTTTGAAAAATATTTTTGAAAATGTGAAAACGGTGAAGGACCAAACATGTAATGCCTATACAAACCCTATACAAACTCAAGAACCAAACATGTAATTTACTAACGAAATAGTTAACGGAAGTTAGAAAAAAACCTAAATCGGCCAAAAAAAGTCGGCAAAATTGAGAAAAAATGAATAGTACCTTTAATTGAAATTGGACATAAGATGAGTACCTTTTTATGCGATTTGCCCAAAATTAAATGGACTAAACAATGGCGAAATTTGATTTGTTTTCTAAGTATTAAATCTTGAACTTTTAATCGAATGATGTGACTGTACTAAATGGTTAGAACGGCTCACCCACTAGAACAAACTAGAAAGGGGGGTTTAAAGAAGTGCGCAGTCACTGAAAGGATGTCTAAGGTTATGCTTCGCTCTTACGGTCCTCTGCCTCCCTATGCGTTCGATTGGAGCTACCTAGTATAACTATTCTATGTACGAAGCATCTTAGTGCAAAGTTGTAAGTTTCTCAACGCATCGATTAAAACTTTGTAGAATTTAATCTTAGCAATTTAAAACTATGAGTAAGGTTTTGAAATTTTGTTATGAAGATGTATGCATGCTTCTTCATATATAAGTTTTGATTACACATAAAAAATTGTACCCTTTAAAATTTAAGTTTATGCCATCTAATGATATGAAACACTTGAAGTTGTAATTTAGTTATGTGAGACCTTGAGCTAGATTACAATGACAAGGTGAATCTTTATGTTGTGTGAGACCTCAGCCTAATAATTTGCAGTTTCTAAATTAGACAACTTAATTAAGTTAGTTAGTGAGACCTATAACTTAAGGCATAAGATGGGATAAAACATGCTTACATTTTGCATAATTGTTTGGCAAAATTGTAAATCCATATTTTCTAGGAATTGAAAACTTGTTTGTCAATTATTGTTCTTCGACAATTACCTATTCTATACTTTCATCACTAGCAGATCAACTGATGTGGTGAAACTATGATAATGAGGGTCCTAGATTCAAGGAAAATTCTATGGTTAATATGAATATTGACCTAAGGGTATTTTATTTTCTTGAAAGATTTAATTATCGAAAATACTAAAATTGAATTTTGTTAATTCTTTTGATTGTATTAATGCAACATTAAACCGTAAACGTGGTTTGGGCTTTGGTAAATTGATCTAGTTCTGTTTTCAAACAAATGTTTGATCAAGAAAAATTTACTAAAAAGACAAACATATACTCTTTTCTATGGAAGAAGAGTGAGACTCAATCCTATTCCTTTTCATGATTGAGAAAGGTATGATAGGAACATTAGAATTGTCTAAATTCTAATATGACTCATAGCAATTTTAATAGTTAAGAAAATTGCACACCATGTTTTCCTTAAGAGATTTCATTACCCTCTGTTGGTGATTGAATTCTTATATGACATTTTGGTCAACTAGAAAACATGTTTGACATTATATGAGTTATTACATTAGAATCTAGACTAATTACCGCAAAATTGGTAAAAGACAAACTAATATATTTTATCTAGTTGTTTTGATTTGACCAATTAAAGGTGCTACACACCATTGTGGGGATAGTAGACCTATTAAGGAAGAAATTGCATGCTCAATTTTTCAAGTTAATAGCATGATGGATGATTCATCATCTACAAAGTAGAATACACTCTTTTATTACCTAAGTAATTGTTACGAATGGTCTTACAAAGGGGTAGCAACGTAATAGCACGCTATTTTCACTGGTTAATGAAACACTTACAATGTTGTCAAATCCAGTGGGAGTATGGTGTATTACTGAATAAGACATTATTGTAACGTTGTCTAATTCAGTGGGAGTTACAAGATTTGTCATCTTGGTAGTAACTCAGATTATTTCTAGATTTTCTTGAAATAATACATTACGTTCAAAAATGTAGACATTCATATTCTCAAGGATAGTCGTGAACGTTTCCTTGATAATTAAGTGCTCCTACATCTACTTGTAATGCTTATATATCTATGACACTATCATATTCTTCACATAAACAAAATGCAAGTCGTGTTTTTTGTGTGCTATATGGTGTTGTTCTATGCACAAGTGGGAGAAGCATTTATTGTGTGCAAAGGAACAACACATACAAATATGATTAATGGATTCTCTTGATCGTAAGGTAAGAGATTAACGTTATAATAAGATTGTCTTGCTTAAAGAACATGTGTCAAGATTATAGCATAGACTACTTTTATGTCTTATGTCATTCAAAATATAGAAACACTTGAAGTTACATTTTAGTTTAAGTGAGATCTTGGCTAGATTGTAATCTCAAGGTAAATCTCCACTTGTCGTGGGATCGGGCGTGGATGTTTTACAGTTTCTTAAGTTGAACACTTCATGGAATGACATAAATAAATAAAGTAATTTAATACTATCTTGAATATTTATGTATTTTTAGAATGACATAAATAGATGGAGTAGTATATTAACTTGAAAATTAATTAATTGAAACCACTGCGTGGTGTTCATGATAACTTTAAATTATAAATGGTTATGTGTTTCTTTGTAAAATCACAAACATGAAGTCTTTTCATTATTACAAAAACTTATAATATAAAGTAAGATATTATAACTGTTATGTTTTTTGACTTGGTCAAAGAATACTCATGTTATAAAGCATGCAATTGGCTTAAATATTCTATTATATTATTAAGTTGTCTTAGTTGGTAAAATAGGTAAGCCAAAAGGAATATGTTTATCTTATATATAGTTAGATTGTCCTACAATATTAATTCTAATGAAATACTGTAAGTATATGAAATGTTCAGTTAGAAGAATCAAACATTTGTTATATTGTTTGATTCAAGATAACTATATCTTCTTTTCTTCCAAAAGTTATCAAGGTTAGAAAATTGAGTATTGATTGGATATACTTAATAAAACTCAAACCTAGAAGATTATTAAGACACCATTTTAGTATGGAATGTGATGAATCACATTGAGTCTTATATTAAAGTTCTAATTTGTTAAAACTACTTATGGAGTAGGTTATTAATGAACAAGATTTATGAACTGTTAATGTGATTTGTAATATCCCAAAAGAAAACAATTTGGTGTTGTTCTAATTGCTAAAGTATTTATAGATAGTCTTTAAATTACAAAAGCAAGTGGGAGTTTTGTTTAGATCTTGAAGAGATTAAATTACAATTACAAAACAGATAATCTTCTAAAACATACTAGTGAATATCATGATGAGGTCAAATCTGATAGACCTCAAGATGGTGGAATTCTCATTCATAGATCCGTAAGGATATCTCAGATATTTGATATGATGAGAAATATGAATTACAGAATCATGGTAAACCTGTTAATCATAATGATATATTACCTAATATTGAATTGTGGTAAATTATTCATACTATGAATGTTAAGATGCTGTCCAAAAAGGTAATCAACTTTGGAAACTTGGTTTATCTTAATTAGGATTAGTTTCTTCAAAATAAGGAAAACCCTAGTGGTTTAAATCTTTGTGAAGAAATCATACGGACAAAATTTTACATATGTTTAATGCATGACTTATGACAAGATTATTAATCACACTTAAGCAATTAACTGTGATTGAATATTCTTTCCTAGACACATTAAATATATAATGATTATGATTGTCATACTTATTTTCATTGATATGAAAAATGACAATGGAATATTAAAACTATTTCTTATGTGGTTGCTTTTGCGAGGACGATAAGTAATCGAAAGGAGTTTTATGAATTCACATAATTTTTGGAAATGTACAAAAGGCAAGAATCCATGAATGGATATATGCATGCATCTAGGAGATGATTCTTATGTTTAACTATTAAATCCAAGTTTTGGTTTTAAATTAAAATAAGATAATTTCTAAGTATTCCTGAAAGCTAGTGGGAGTATTATGTTTATTTTCTTTAAATCTTATATGTTGTGGGTAGTAACATTCCATCTAAGATAAATGTTAGTTTAATTTGGAATGGAACTTCACATGAAAGATTTTGACAATAAGACATACAACCTTGGAATATATGTTTATTATTAATAAACATGTGCGGATGAATAAATGAGTCTAATAGAACATGATATATCATTTGGAAATAGATATGTAGAACATGAATTAAATCTTTGTTTGACATATGGATTTTTCATGTACATCATGTTATTGTTGTATCATGCTTGAATGCAAGATGATTTGACAACATTGATATCTAATGAAGTTATTAGATAACTAGTGTAATGAATATTCTAATGGAATATGTTTGAATCTAGAATTACATTCCTCAGCCTGGATTTGCTCTCAAAATTCTATGGATGAGCAATACAACAATTGTTGTGAAATTGTCATAGCTGACAAACTTGAAAGTTTGAAGGCATCAAACATTACACTGTAGATATTGAAGTTTACGAAATTTTTTAAAGAGCATATTTTTGTTTGTATACAATGATGCTGGTTTAATTGAGATGACACTCAATACTAGTCATGGGAGGATTTCATCCTTGTTGATGGCCATGCGAACTAGTTGTGCTCAACTAAGAGCATAGTTGCATTATACAATAAAGAATAAGAATACTTTAAACATTAAAATGTTTGAAAGTTTGATTGTCATAAATTAGTGGTTGAGGATGTCACACACTTTATGAAATATTATGTGGCAATATCAAGATATTTTGAATGCACACATACAAGAACTTCACTAGTTGAATTCTTGAAATAAGTATTCTCAAAATTCCAATAGATCAAAGTTAGTTGAAATTATGCCTTGTCAACAAGTATGATTGTCATTACTTGATGCATAATTCATTAACCAGTATTATCATGCATTGATCTATTTAGTATTTGGATAAGGGATGTTTTGAACAAATATTATTTAAATGAAATAAAATATTGGTTATGTTTATTTTCATTTTCTTAATATTATATCCTATATTTGCATGTTTAATCCGTGAATAACTTATGTTATTCTAAAAGTCCGTTGTCGATCAATGATGTGGGAATGTCATTGAATTAAGACAAATCTGAGTTTTGGTAGAATATACTTTAAGTATATTGATGCGTGGGACATGCCAAATTCACATGATATTCAATGAATTGAATATAGGACAGATCCCAACTTTACATGATGATACTTTATGGATCTTTGTCATTAAGTATATCATGAAGTGTTTATCCTCAGACTTGAGATACCAGATAACTGATATGAATGTAGTGCATTTGTGTAAGATAGTCTAATGCTATCCGTAACTGGTAGTTATAAGGGCTATTTTCGGAAGTGTTACAAAGTTCATGAGTTATGTTTGTAGTCAAGAGAATTTGTTCCTTTGAATTTGTTTCAAAGCATAATACTATATTTGGGCCCCTCGTTGGATTGGCAAGATGTTTGTAAGGCCTTACCCAAGATCTATCTGGAATACGTTCAGATGATTTGGTAATCTTGTTCAATCAAATACAACGAGAAACAGAATATTAACTTATGAAATGACTTGATCCATATTAATAGTTAATGTAGTATTAGTAACAAAAGGATAAGTAAAAATGATGAATCCTTAAATGGTTTTTCCAGGAAACCATACTCGATTCGATCTGGGGGCATTGGCGTGTTAAAGCTAGACTAACCAATGTCATTACTATATTAAGTAATATCCAAGTGGGAGCTGAAAGGTTTATGGATAATGATTAATATATGTATAACCGGACTCGAACTTGAGACTTCGGGATTGCACACATTACGCATGAGAATCAATGTATAAATAATTAATATATAAAATCTTGTATTTAATTATTTGATCACAATTAACGAGAGTTGGGATTTAACGGAGTTTTGATTATCGGTCGTTAAATGTCAACGGGATATGAAGAAAAGTTAACAAGTCAAGAGAAGGTTTTACGAATCCTCTTTTGGGCTCGTGTTTGGCCGAAAACTATAGAATCCCACATCGGATACTATAGCAATCTTGACTTCTACCATAAGGCTATAAATACATCCCCATATATTCATCCTTAGGGACACTAGATTTCAATAGAAGGCCAAACTTCTTCTTTCTTCCCTCTTGTTCTTAGGTCGACGAAGCAAAACCCCATGTAAGGGATTTGCGAGTGACCTTGAGCATAACAAATGTGTTTGGTTAATCTATTGTGATCAAGAACCTAGCTTTTCTCATTGATTCGTTACTAATACGTGTGTACAAGAACGAAGAGCAAATACACTTGTGTTTGCATATCTTGGGTATTCGACTTTTGATGTGGTCGAATTATATAAACCCTAATTTATTAGGGTTTCTTGGTCGTTGATATTAATTTGGGGATTTCATGAACCCTAATTGCATTGATTCGCAAAAGGTACGCATATACTTTTAATTCGGTTAATTAATTTACAAGTATTATTCCTATTACTTCCGCTGCATGCTTTGATGATGTTTACATGTTTTCTATAATTGTTATGATTAGTAAAACCCAATAGTGTGAACTAAAGAGAATTGGCTGTACATCTTCTCAGATAGGATTTTTACGAAAACCCCTGAATATATTACTGGAATAGCGAAACGGCTTAAATTTTTGGATGGGTCAAAATGGGTGGTTTACTAACACGTTTTAAAATTATTATATTTATTATAAATATGATTAAAATAGTAATTATGGAAATAATAAGCCATTCTTCCTAATGAAGATTAGTTGATTTTAAATACTTGATTATACTCTGGGAATCTTGTAAACTGCTTGGCATGTCTTTTTATCTTGCTGGTTGACCCGATATCAAGAAAACATTTGCCACATTGACCCATTTTCACCTAAACGAGTTAAAATATTATCCTCCACATTTTAACCGTAGACACAGCCTTGAAACAAATAATTTATTCGTGTGAAAAAAGATTTGAAATTGGGACCTCTAGGTTAATCCTTTGCAAGCTTCAAAAGCTTAAGTAACCCTCATTTGAGCATATAATACATTTTTTAAGAAATTTTACAAAAATAGTTTTGGTCTTTGTAACCTCAATGTGAAGAACTTATGCCATTGTTTAATGTTTTAGGAACACTTAGGGACGGAATATTGGGTGTTAGATAAACCGAGAACTAGACGAATCATAACTCGTCATCTAAAAAGGGTCAAATTCATTGGGTTCAGTGGAGAAAAACAGAAGCTAGATATAGCCCGTTGCTTACTGAAACATGAAACTGCATTGGAGGAAATGTGTTTTAGCTGGTGTAGCAAAGTCAAGTACCATGAGAAGTCAGTGAAGATGGTGAATATACTGTCGAAATTCTGCAAGGCGTCTTCAACCGTGAAACTGATATCTTTTCCCGAGGACTAATGGGTCAAGCTTTGTGTTTAACTACTACTATCACGTACTTACGTAGCTATGTTATGAAACTCAAGTAACTAGATTTCTCATGTAGGCGCTTTCTGGATTTTGACTTTGTACTACCCAACTTGTATTACTATTATTTTTTATTGTTAGTTTGCATTGGCTTGTTCTGAGCTTATGACTATCTATTAGAGTTGCCGAACCAGGTGGGTTGGGTAACAATTTTAAATGACTTCAGGTCAAACCTTTAGCTAAGTTTCTATTGGAGAGTTTAGCGTGTAACAATTATCTATTAATCTGATTTATTCTGTACTTCAATGGAAGGGCGTAACTTTAATTTTTCATTTTCCATGTAGTATCACTTAATGGTTTTTGTTTATGTGATGATTACACGCGTTGTGTACCCCAATCTGTCTACACGGAGGTATCATATCCCCATGTGTAAAGTTGCATTCTATCTTGCAAAATAGCTACAAATACCAAGGGGGTGCTGATAAATGGTTGGTATTGATATGATTCGGGTGGATTGGTTCTGCAATTCAATATTATCCGCATTAAATTTTTATACATTACAACAGAAGCATACATTATTAATATCATAAGTCTTAGGCCTTGTTTGTTTTTTAAAAATAAAAGCTTCTTACCACTTTTCACTTATTTCCTCTGCGGGCGCGCAGAGGAACCTGTTTGTTTTTTTCAGACAAAAGAGCTTTTAGTTGTCGCAGTTTAAATTTTGATATCCTTCCTCTAAAATGAAGTTTAATCATCCATCTCTACAATCATTTTGAGGTTAAGTATTTTTTAGCGATCTATTTTTGTTAAAAAATAATAATATGATATGGTTCCATACTTCCATTCCATAAAAGATGGTTAAAAGATCAAAAGGTAAAGAACTTGAGATGGTGAGATACCCAAAACTCTAACGTAGTGTTTGGTATGTCGTAATCAAAGTCGTAATGGAAAATATTATTACAATGTAATGAATAAATGTTGTTTGTTTACATTTATAGAATGTAATGATTCATTACAAGTAATGACCCATTACACCAAAATCATTCCTTAGGGGTCCCCTACTTTTTTTTTCATTACATCTTGTAATGGAATTAAAATTACATAAAACTCCATCATTAATTAACCACATTAAATAAACTTTCTATCATTAATGGGTATTTTAATATTTTTATTATCGATTCTATTACGTTTTATCATACAAACCAAACATGAAAAAATAACTACAATGAATCATTACATTGCACTATTCATTTGATTACATCATTTATTCCATTCAGCTGACAATTCATTACATCCTACCAAACGAACCCTAAAGGCTTTATTCTATTCCACAGATTGCAAAAACTAAGCCCACACGTAAAATACAAACCACGTTGTGCTCATGTTCAAGTTTTATATATCTAACTTGATCGACCCGGACAGAACTTATCTATACTAGTATATAAAGTGTTTAGGACATTCTAAATATATAAATCTTAAAATTTTTTAAGACCTAAAACATTTATAATAAAAGTAACCCACTAAACTTGTAATCAAAAGTACAATTAATATAGCACTTGGTACAAAACAATAATGCATAAATCATCTAACTTGTAACATTCATGTATATTAATGTCAGAATTAATGAAATCATTAAAATACTCTCACTCATAAGTACAATTAATATAGCACTTGGTACAAAATAATAATATATAAATCATCTAATTTTTCTTTTTCATTAAAACACTCACTAATGAAATTTACAAATCATTAATCATATAATTAAAATACCTCATCACTCAAAAGTACAATTAATATATCAAATGATATAAAACAATAATGCATAAATCATTTTATCATTTATATCTTTCAAACACTTACTAAATAATGATATTATTAAAATACTCTTCACTCAAAAGTACACTTAATATATCCAATAGCATAAAATAATAACGCATAAATCATCTTATCTTATATTTCTTCTTTAAAACACCTACTAAATAAAATTTACAAATCATTAAGCAAATCATAGAAACCAATCTTTTATGTAGTCAGAATTTCTGAAACCACCTTTTTCGACCACGCAACGGACCACCATTTACCACCACAACTTAGCAATATAGACACCACTATATGGTGCTAAAACCGCTATTTGAAAACACCTTGTATGTTTAAACGATATATAATATTACACGTCCTAAACAAATAGCTATATCGCTGACCATCGTTTCCGTATCGTTGTTGCATCGTGATGCCATTTTTTAAAGCAACATTGTGCGGTAAAGTTGTTCCATTAAGTTATCGCCATGTGTTAAGTTAGCATAATGAAAAACATATTGTAGAAAACTAGAAGGGGGTTTGAAAAGTTTACCAATTAAAATCTTGTTTTGAAACTTATTGAAAAGATCAATTGATATTGATCTTAGATATGTTAATGAAATATGCAAGCAATATGTAAAGAGTAAATAAGGAAAGAAATGATCAAACTACAACAAGTTGTCTATAGTGGTTCGGTCTACAAGGACTCTTTTTCCTTGCCCTACTCCACTCCTCGAGTCTCACACTCGAGAGTTTAACTTCACTAGTTAACAAGCTCCTTTCACCGGCGGAGAAAACCTTTACACTTCGCTTACACTATTTCCGACACTAAGCTAGATGTCGAGTTCTTTCCAAGGGTACAACTACTCACACACACAATGTATTTTGAGGACTAAAATACTAACCACTCACACTCACAAGATGGTTTAATATAACAATGAAGTATGAATCAACACTAGATCATACAACACTAAACAAACAAGACTTCCAACTTCGCGTTTGAAGCTTGAATGTGACTTGATCTTCTTTGCTACAAAAGAGATCACTAATATGATATGAAACCGAAGTTAGAGAGGTTAGAGAAAAGATATGTAAGAGAGTATGATAGAAAGGGATGAAAAACTACTTGGCTTGGCATTGCTATTTATAGCCAAAATGGACAGGAGCGTCCACGGACCGCTGAACCCTTAAAAGGGTTCCGCCCGTGTACCAATTTGGTACCGCCGGTCTAACAGCCAAGATATCAAATCTTTGCTAAAGTCAACTCTATCTAAGTGAGATTGTGCAAGATATGAAGAGTACAAATCCACACAAAATATCTAATGAAATCTTCCAATGATTTCCATGATGCATCACATGATGTCATATGTTGTATTTCTATTTTTAGAAATATGCAAGTACATAAGTAGTGTTTGGTTTTAAGAACCTAACACATTCTAAAAACTACTATCATACATAATGATTAGAGTCATATCAAGATGTTACTAATCATAAATGTAAATGCTTGAATGATGAATATATTGTTTGAAAAAGCTTGTTTTAATATCTATTAAACTTGACAAGCTTTAAGCTTTTATACAAATTAAATTTACTTTTGTCGTTAACAAAACTTAGGTAAAGATCAAAAATATAAATAACGTTTAATGACGATATTTGTATTAACAATCTCCCCCTTTTTGTTGAGGACAAAATATAAATTTTATTTTTATAAAAGATACAAAGTTTGTGCAAGAGTTATAAAAATATTAGTTTTAAAACTTGAAAAGAGAATGATAATGCAAGTGTATGATGTTTGACTATTTATGAAAGTCAAAGTATTCACTAGTTGATGCATGATGTTGACTTTTTCAGAAAGTCAAAGTATGCAGTTTACTTTTTAAGAAAAGTCAAAATATAATCAAGTTCTATATTTTCTCCCCCATTTTGTCTCAACAAAAAGAAGAGGCTATGCGGAATGTAATGAGCCCGTGCCATTATCTCCCCCTTGATCAAAGCTCCCCCTAAATTGGGTGCTTAATGGGAAGATACATGGATTGTGAAAATAAAAGCTACAAAAAAAATGTTAGTAATAATGATCATTTACAAGCATTTCCAAATACTATGTAAAAGCTCAAACACTATAATAAAAACACTATTCATTAGTTAAAATTTTCATGAATAAAGATCATGAAATGGGAACACAATGATGTGTTTTAGTACAAGAAAAGAAAAAAAATTATCCTAAGAAGAGAAAACTAGAAATGCTAAACTATGACCATCCTAATTTGATGGTGGATGAGAAAGAGCGTTGAGGCGCTCAAGGATATGATTGAGGATGAACCTCATTTCTTCTTGAAAGTCAAGGACCATAACCCGTGTCCTATCAATGGTTTGGGCCGTTTGCTCACAAGTTGAGCAACCATGCCTAGGGGGTAGTATGTTTGGGGAGGTTGTGGTGGTGGAATGGTAGATGTATGTGTGTTGGTGGAAATGTTTGGGGTGGTCATGATGGAAGCAAGCAAAGCACTTTGCATTTGCATTGTATCACTCAAGTGAGAGTCCACCGTGCGTTTGAATTGGTGGAGGTTGTGGAGTTCCGTTTGAATCTCCTCTCTAGTGGGATTGGCATCCCACATACATTTCTCAATGTCCTCAAGTTGAGGGGACATTGATGTGGGGAGTGAATGATCTCCAAACAAAGGACCATGAATGTCTTTGTGAATGGGGTGGAAGAGAAGAGGTTTAGGCCCTAATGGGGCGTTTGGGTCAAGGGATGACCGAGGTGACTTATGAGCCATCCGCTCAATTGAGCCAAAGGATGGCAATGGTGGTGGATGATTTAGCCTAGGAGGCAAGTCATCCAAGTCCTCCAAGAAAGGATTCAGGGAGGTTGGTGGAGTGGAAAACAACTCCATGGGAATGAGAGTTGGAGACCTTGGTGAAGGTGGTGAAGGTGTTTTGGATGTTTGGATGGGTGCCGATGGAGGTGAAGTTGGTGTTTTTGTTGGTGGTGGAGTGGTGATCACAATGTGTGATTGAGTAGGTATGGCTAAGGTAAGGTTTGTATCATCTCGGATGGGAGATGAGATTGTGAGTGGAGAAGACTCGGATAAGGAGCTAAGGTTAACGAAGCAACAAGGCCTCACACTAATTCTTGCGGTCTTCTTGCAAGGTTTTGGAGATGGTTTTGTCATTTTGACTTTGGTTTTTCTTTGCTAGATGATAGTAAGAATGAAGAAGGTGTGAGGATGATCATGGTAAAACCTCTCAATTTATAGAGGTGAAAATATTGGAGAAATGTGTTTTGATTTGATGTTAAACCATTGAAGAGATGAGGTTCCTAATGATTTGGAAGTGGGTTGAATGCTAGTCATATCACCCAAGTCAAGCCATTCAAGAGAGATGGAGTGAAGAAGAAAAGATTTGCAATAAATGTGTTCTAGTGAGTGGAATTTCCTAATATTCAGATCACCCACGGATTTGAAGGTACCAAAAATTTGGTTCCTTCCTTTATGCAAAAGGGCTCCTTGGGTGGATTTTTCAAATTTTTGAATTTTGGTGGGAAATGGATTTCTTATATATCTAAGTGAATTATACTAGTTCTAATAAGAGTATAAGCAATTTAGGATTGACTTATAAGCATTGGATGGTAGTTTGGAATCACGAAATAGTCGAAATTCATAAAGTTACCTGAAGGATCCACGACACCAAAATCTTACACGGCCGGAACCCTAAAAAGGGTGCCGCTCGTCCGCCTGTACAGTGCACGGCGGTACCATTTTACATAACGGACGGTACCAAAATTATGGTGCCGTCTGATCCGTAGAGTGCAGAAATATGGACAGAGTATGTTTTTAGGTGTCGGGGACATTTCCGAAACCTGAAATTCTTCTTAAAACATGTGATACTAATCATTTGTAGTTAGGAAAAGCAGATAACACATATATAAACATAGTGGATGTATTTTGAGCAAGGCATATTGATTTTCACATTATAGTGAAAATGGGTAAAATTTGATAGCATACTTGCGCTATCCCCTGCATAAGATTGTTAGCATTTACCATTGTTTCAGTTTATATTATCATCCTACATAATAAAAACGACTAAATTGTATCAAACATTAACGAGAATGCATTGTTCCAAACACTCCTTAAAATTACCCTTATTTGTCCAACTTCTTGTAAATCTTGTTCATCATCCTACCAAGGCACTTGAACATTCCCTTAGTTTGCTTGAACTCCGTTGATTCATTCTCTATTTCGGGAAGAGACGCATAATACTCATGAGGCGGAAGACGAGAGCTTGGAAGACCATCCTCGAAGCTATTTGATGATGATGATGATGGAGTTGGAGGTTTTGCTCTCTTGCCTTTGTCTTAGCAACTCGTGCATCACTCAAAGGTACAAAGATGTGAGGGATGAGTTCATAGTGAAGGTGCATCCTCTTGGGGTTGGTGGAGTTGGTGCGAAGTTTCTATAGAGACGGGTGAGAAGCATCCCGTATGGAAGAGCAACCGATCCTTGAGTTGGAATATCAATCATTCTCCTAGCTATGTAGTAGGCTAAGTTGTATGGTTTTCGAGTGGACAAGTTGTAGAGCATGTGACAAAGGCAAGCATTTATGTGATCCCCATTTCCTATGGTGCTAATGACGTTGGCTCTAAGTAGCTCCTCCCATTTCTTAAATTCGGGCTTAAGTTCATTTAGCTCCATTCCATATGGATCTCGGTTTACTTCTTTTCCCTTTCGGGTAACTCGGGTTGTATCACTTTTTGGGTTAAAAAGGTGTTCACGGATGACATCCTTATCGGCCAAACGGGTTTGGTAGGGAAGAGAGCGGTCATTTATTGCATCAAGAGCCGTGAGTGACCACTTATCCGTGTAGACACAAGTTCCTCGGTTGGGAATTCCTAACACTTGAGCAAAGTTGCCTAAGGTGATGGTGTAGTCGTTTTGATTGATTCTAAACCTAAGACAAAATTCATCATCGTCTTCATCACTAAAGCCGGTCACACTAGCGTAGAATTCTAACACAAACCTAGGACAAATTGGTTCATCGATGTCAAGAAGACAGTCGAATTGAATGGCGGCTAGTTCTTCACGAAGGTTGGTATTTTCAAGGAAGGATGAGTGAATGGTTCTACCCTCATGGAAATACCTTGATTCTAGACCCCTAAATATTTCTACTTGTTCCTTGGTAAGTCCTTTGGTTTTGTGGTGTTTGGGAATGTAGTTAAGGGTGTCTTTGTGATCATAGAATCTTGCGGCTACCATGGTTATTCCTAAGGACAAGAGTTAATATGTTAAAAATGAGAATAAGTTTTAACGTTTTTGGTTCTAGTGTGTGCCTATATGAAAACAATTTGGAGTTGCGGTTATCTCGACTCATTTTATGCAAAAAATGGTTTTAGTGGGGTGTTTGGAAAATACCATGAGATAACCCAAATGCTCCTAATTCAATGTGGCTTCATTTGAATATACGGGAATGCATATTAGTTATGCAATACCTTTAGTATTCAAGAGCATGCAAGTGATGAAAATTTAACGTTTCAATTTGTATTAGCAATGAAAAAATTGTTTTCCTACAAGTGAGAAGCTTTTCAAAACTTTTGACATGGGGTGTTTGGTTGTTTGAATAGGGCCTTATATTCATTATCTATCAATTAGTGGGAAGCATGATTTGTTTATGCAATATGATAATGTAGTACCTAATTTCAATGACTAGTTATGCAATTTGCCAATTGAATTCATATTTGGTATAAAAGCATACATAAAACCCCATGTAATGATTTGTGATAGTTTTGTGCATAAATAAGAATCCTAGACTCAGAATTAAGAGATGAAATGTAGTTAGGATACTTACAATGATGTTATCTTCAGTGATTAGTGAGTGGGAAGATGACAATAATGAGCTTGGTTTAAGTTTTATACGTTTTGGTAAAGTGGGTTTTAAGGAAGAGGATGATTTGTATATAGCGGTTTTGCTTACGTAGATACCACGGACCGCACGGCACCAAAACTTTGGTTCCGCCTTTGTTGTCGCTTTGGTGTCGTGGCTATAGTAGCAGGTACAAGACAAAATTGTTTTGTTTTGACTATTCTAATGTTTTGGGCTATGTTTATCCTACATGTTTGGTTCCATTAACCCTAAACCAAGTCTAAGAAGATTAAAAGGTTCTCGTTTAAGAGGCTTAGTTAAGATGTCGGCAATGTTGTCTTGGGAGGATACTTTCTCGATTGAAATGTTTCCTTTTGAACATTGTCGCGAAGAAAGTGATGGCGGATTTCAATATGTTTTGTACGAGCATGTTGAACGGGATTCTTGCTGAGATCGATGGCTCCTTTGTTGTCGCAGAGTATCACAATGTCGTTGAGATGAATTCCGTAATCTACTAGAGCTTGCTTCATCCAAAGAGCTTGTTGACATGCTTTTCCGGCCGAGGCGTACTAGCTTCATGGTTGAGATGGCTAAGGCTGTTTGTTTCTTTGCAAACCATGAGGTGAGACAATGTCCAACAAAAGTGCAAATACCACTTGTACTTTTTCTATCAACATAATCACCGGCATGATCCGAGTCGGCATACACTATGGTTTCTATACCCGTTCCTTTGGGATACCATAATCCTAAACACGTTGTTCCCTTTATGTATCTAAAAATCCTTTTTAAGGCTTCTAAGTGTGATGCCTTTGGGTTTTCTTGAAAGCGAGCACATAGACAAACACTAAACATAATGTCGGGTCTACTAGCCGTAAGATAGAGTAGACTACCAATCATTCCTCTATATTTAGTGTTATCTACGGATTCACCTTCTTCGTCCTTGGTGAGTTTAGTGTCCGAGGACATGGGTGTTTTAGTTGGTTTGGAATCTTCAAGGCCAAATTTCTTAAGCATGTCTTTTATATATTTAGATTGGTTAAAGAAAATGCCATCTTCTAGTTGTTTAATTTGAAGTCCTAGAAAGAAGTTTAACTCACCCATCATACTCATTTCAAACTCGTCATGCATGATTTTAGAGAAATCATCACATAGTTCTTGACAAGTTGATCCGAATATAATGTCATCAACGTATATTTGAACAATGATAATTTGTGATTCCTTTTCTTGGTAAAGAGAGTATTATCTACTAATCCCATAGTATATTTGTTATCAATAAGAAAAGTCTTAAGGCGGTCGTACCAAGCTTTAGGTGCTTGTTTAAGGCCATATAATGCTTTCTTGAGTTTGAAGACATGATGTGGTTTCTCAAAGTCGGTAAAACCGGGAGGTTGAGCAACATACACTTCTTCGTTAATAAACCCATTAAGGAAAGCACTTTTAACATCCATTTGAAATAATTTAAAGTCATAAGCACATGCATAAGCAAGTAATATTCTAATAGATTCAAGTCTAGCTACCGTTGCATAAGTTTCATCATAGTCAATTCCTTCTTGTTGATTATAACCTTGTGCAACAAGCCTAGCTTTGTTTCTAGATACTACACCATTTTCATCCATTTTATTTCGAAAGACCCATTTTGTTCCAATTATAGTTTGATCTTTGGGTTTTGGAACTAGTTTCCAAACATCATTTCTAACTAATTGGTTTAATTCTTCTTGCATGGCAATAACCCATGATTCATCTTTTATTGCTTCATTTATGGTTTTCGGTTCAATGGTGGATACAAAACAAAAATAATTACTTTGATTTTGGGCTTGTGACCTTAAGGTTCTTTGATTAAGTTGTCCTATGACTTTTTCTAAAGGATGACTTTTAGATTCTTTGATGTTGACAATTTCTTTATTTAATGATTCATCTTCCTTGTTATTATTAATTTGACTTTCTATTATTTGACTTTCAACTAAGTCATCATCAACCAAAGGTGATGTCTTAGAGGGAGGTGGATTTTCGTCAAATGTTATGTTCAACGATTCCTCGACTATCATTGTTTCTTTATTTAGGAAAATGTAAGCTTTACTAGTTTGAGTGTAACCAAGAAATACACCTTCATAAGACTTTGGGTCAAACTTGGTGAGATAATCTTTAGTATTAAGAATAAAGCATTTACAACCAAAGACTCTAAAATATCCTAACGTTGGCTTTTTACCTTTATAAAGTTCATATGGTGTTTTGTTTAAGAAAGGACGTATTAAGACTCTATTTAAAATATATGTAGAAGTGTTGATGAGTGTGTAAATACTTATCATTTTTGGTCAAATCTGAACTGCAAAATATTTAAAAACACTCAGAAATGCATCAAAATACTGAAAATATCTCAAAATTGCATTTTATATGTTTCAGATGCAAAAGGTTTAAAATCGATGAAAACGAGCTAAGTTTGCATAATTGGCGTTTTAGTCCTCAACTTTCAAATCTTGACAAAATCAGTCCCTGAGCATTTGTTTTGAAATAAAAGTCACCAAAGGTCCTTTTGAAATCATATGTTGTCATATTTAATCCATTGGTGAAAAGTTTGGAGAATTTACAAGTTTGGTCCTTCAAGTTTCAAAATTGGCAAATACAGTCCTTGGAATTTTAAAAAATGTCTTTTATGGTCCTTGTACTAATGAAACTTGTCAAAACTGGTCCTCTTGATTAACTTTGAAAAAGTGGCAGAATTGGTCCCTCAAAAATCAGAAATTGCAACTTTGGTACTTGTTATTAATAAACAAACCCTTTGGACCTTGACCCCCTGCCAAAGCCCTGTGAACCCACTGTCAAAATCCCTTGAACCCCCACCACTTGAACCCTTTGCTTAATAATACACCTTGTCAAACCCATAGTCAACTCCCACCCTTTTCCTCCAAACACTTCACCTCCTTCAACTCGCAAAACCCGCACACCCCTCACCTCCAAACTCACTCTCACCTTTCCATGTCCCCTCCACCTCAACAACAATCCAAGAAGCATTTAAAGCTTCTTCTTCTTTGCACTCAATCCCTCCAACTGGCAAATACCATTTTGGCGCCAAAACTCATCAATGGCCAAAAATAAGTCAAGTGATCCAATGGCTATGAAAAATGGTGGGATATGCTCAGAGGCAAGTGGGAAGACCTTTTCTTGAATAAATAGAGGAAGAGAAGACAGAGTTGGAGTAGTAGTTTTTAGTTTTAATTTTCATGTATGTCGTTTTTACTTTTAATGTCTTAATCACTTTTTTAAATTGTAATCTTCAGTTCCTATGTATTGAACTTAATCTTTTTAGTCACTTGTAACTCAATTCAGTATCAATTAAAAAGTTTGATTCAAGCTTCATGTTTCTAAATTTTACATTATTAATTCAGTTCACATGTCTTTAAATTCATTATTTCTAACTCAAATAGGCTTACTTAAGCTACTGATAGCTTTTAGTAAGCTTATTACTAGGATTCAAGCAAATTTGGATTTTGGTCAACAAAAGTCAAAGGTTCATAATTATGGTTGAATTAATCTGTGTTGTTGAGATAGCTATGGATATGGGTTGATTTTGAGTTGATTTGGGTTGATAAATGAGTTTAGGTTAGTGGTACTTTGTTGTTTTACAAGCCATAGTGGCTAGGACCACATGTGAGTTCATTTCTAAATAAGAATATTGCATAATCTGCTTCGTGGTGTTCAATTGTTGTTTTTACAGTTTTTAGTACTAATTCAGTAGCTAGAATTTAGTTATTTTACTATCATTGATTTTGTTAAAGTATGAGTTAGAGTAGTTGCACAATAGCTTGTTAAAACTAGTGTTTGGAACAAGTAAGCTAGCTGAGTTATAGGCTTATTCGAAGCTTTGTTCGGTGTAAAGTCATCCTAGGTAAATTAGACCCAATTAGCTCATTAACTTGCATCTGTTTTCATCCAAAGTCAAAATTACATTCCAAGCTCTCTTACTTCCATTTCGTGTGAATCGGTTGCTCATATTAAGCATCTTGGTTTTAAAGTAGTTAAGTTAGCTTGCACTAGTTCTATTTTACCATAAAACATCATATTAAGTCAGTCATTTGGAATCAAATCTCATTAAAGTCAACATATCATTTCTGTGTTTAAAGTCAAAAGTTGAAAAACTCGGTTTTCACAAGGTTTGTGGAATTTTCATTGATTCATTATTGGATCAATTCAAGTAAAATTTTGTACTTTACAAGTTCAGTTGGTCAAGAGTTGAAATCTGATTTTTGTAGAATTTTTGTAATTTTTTATAAGCTTCAAATCAGCTTGTGTATTAAGCTAATAGTGCCTATGCACGACACGATTAATCGAGTGTGCACAGTTTGTGCAGAAGCTCTCAACAAGCTCATGAGAGCTTGTCTTGGTCTGATTTTTGGTTTATAAGCCCCTTGCCAGGTCTGCTTGAGATTGTGGTATCTGTTTTTGGGTTCCAACTAGGGTAGATAGCTTAATTTTAAGCTTGAAGTAAGCACCCCAAAACTGAATTGACTTGTGTGATTTTGTGCTCATAAACTTGTAGCTTGAGAATCTGTGGTTAGGAGTAGTTGAATCTAGTTGTTTTTAGCCTATTTTAGCTTATTATAGCTTTTTTAGCTTCGGTTCAAGATATCAGTAATTTGCTTATTTTTAAGTGCTTATTCATAAGCAAATTTGCCGCAACCTCATATTCTCACACATAAGCCCTAGTTTTTATATTTTTATTAGACTTAGAATATAATTTTAGACTTTTCCTGAATTTTTCATAATTTTTCATCCTTTGTTTGCTATTTTTCCCTATTTAAATCAGTTTTAAGACTTTTTAAATAGCTTTTAATACAATTAAATCAGAAAAAGTTCAAAAAAAATAATTTCTCATTTTTCCTAGATTAAGAAAAATATAAAAGCCAAAACATATTTTTCCATAATCTTTCTAGTTTAAATAATAATTTTTAGCAATTTAATTAGTTTTAAATAGTTTTTAAATCATAGAAATTAAAATATAAATCAGAAAAATACAAAAATAGTTTTGAAAATTCTCTTTAGTTATCTTAGATTTTTGAAAAATAGTTTCAGAGTTTTCCACTTTATTTTCATAATTTTTAGTATTTTAATTTAGTTTTAAAAGTTTAAAATTAGTTTTTAATTTATATTTATAAAAGAAAAATCAAGAAAATCCAAATTTAAAAATAGTGATAGCGTTTATTTAATATAATTTATCTTTTAATTTTGTTTCATTTTTTTCCTTTGTCATCTAGTATCAATCATAACCCTTTTCTTGTTCAATATCACCCGATCACTACACGTTTGGTTATTTAATCGCACAGCTCGTTGGGACTTAACGACCCGGGAAACACTAAACTCTCCTGGACTTAATTGCTTTGGTTCTATACTGTCTGACTTTTATTACGGTTGACCATTCACAAGTGGTTGACTTGTGTGATAAACCTGACCGTTTGGGACCCAATCAAATTTTTACAACGCTTGCGAGTGCTAACAATCTTACGTTTAGCAGATTAGTGATTTGAATATTCACTCCTTGTTCATACCATCTATATATGTTTATATTTTCTTATAAAGATCCAAAAATCCAAAAACATCTTAAAAACTATAAAACCCAAAAGATTCTTCGTCCCCATTTTCATAATTATCTTGTTTCCTCAAGTTACGTCTAGTGCATGCGCACTCGTTCTTCTAGATCATTGAGTCCTTTTCGTGATCTAGCAAAAATTCCTAGAAGACGTTCTCATAGACGTGCTGCCCAAATAGTCGAACCCGAGATTCGTACTATTCCAAACAACAATATGGCAAGACGAACGAACTATGGCGGAAATGCTCCAGGCACCCACCGAGGGTTATGGAGATGCCATCGTTTTACGGTAATCAATTCCGATCACTTCAATTAAAGACACATTTGATCCAACTTGTGTCTACGAATCAATTCCACGGGTTTGATCGAGAAGAACCGTATGCACACATCCGTTGGTTTAACAAGTTGACCTCAACGATCAATTTCAAAGATGTACCACAAAAAGTGATCAAGTTGATGCTATTTCCATTCTCACTTGAGGGGCAGCCTGAATTTGGTGGAAAAGAACCCCTCGATCCATCGAAACTTGGGAGGATCTTGTTCAAAAGTTTGTCAATTATTTCTTTCCTCCATCAAAGACGACTAATCTTAAAAATGAAATTTCTGGATTTCATCAAAATTTCGATGAAAACTTTGGAGAGGCATGGGAGAGATTCAAAGATCTCCTCGTGAAATGCCCCATCATGAATTCACGGAGCTTCAACAAGTTAATATCTTTTATAATGGGTTGAACGGTAACGATCAAGATTCTTTGAACGCAGCGGCAGGTGGCAATATCTTGAATCGTAAGCCTAAAGATGTGATTGAGATTTGCGAAATAAAATCAAAAGTTCCTATTTCTCGCAACAAAGTCAATATTCAACACTCCGCTTCTTCATCCGGTCACTCTTCCGAGTTAGCCGCTCCGTTAGCCGCTCTAACGGACGTCATCCGTTGTATGATGAAAGAGGTAAAGGAAATCAAAAGCGAAATTCATAAGCCGGAACCAATCAAAGCCGTGAACAAGGTGTGTGAAACTTGTAGTGGTCCACACGCATATTATGATTGTCAACCAACCGATGCTTCTTTTACCCGGCTCCGTAGCTTCAGTAAACCACAATCAATACCGACCACAAGCTGATCCTCACTACCGTGCACCTAGCGGTATGACACCACCTGGTTTTCCTCCGGTGCAAAACCATGGCAATCAAAATCGCTTTGTTCCGAATCAAGGACAAAACTTCAATAACTCTCAAAATTTCAATCAGAACCGTAACAATTTCAACCAACCATATCAAGCTCCAAATCAGCAAAGTTATCAACAACCTTCTCAAGCTCCCTACCAAATGACTTCATGAAAATTACTGAGTCAAGCATACATTCAATGCAAACTCAGATCAATAACATGAGAGTTGAGCTAAAAAGGGAAATTGATACCACATTGTCTCGGCAGACAAATGAGTTGAAGAATATGATGAGCAGTTTCATGAACATGAATATGAAAAAGCTTCGCCATCTTCGGAGGACTCCCAAGCAATACAGCTCCTAATCCAAATGCCGAGTTGAAAGCCGCCACCACCGTAGTGGTAAGACGCACAATGGACCTACGACTCCAATGCCTCCTCCACTAGGAGCAATGAGTCAAGTTACCAAGGATACAACGGACAAGGTGCATTTCTCAAGCCCATGAAGTACCAAGACACGCCCCACCTTCGGTAGTCCAAGCTTTAAGTCCGGAACACGAAGTTCGAAGATAAATTCGAGCGAAATGACTTCCGTCAGGCTCAAAAGTCTAGTCGGCTTCCTTACCCATCAAGATTGCATGATGAGAAGCTCAAAGACAAAACCAAAGAGCAAATGGAAAAATTTTTCCAAATTTTCAATGAACTGCACTTTGATATAAGCTTCGTTGATGCTCTCGTTCTAATGCCCAAATTTGCATCCACGCTTAAAGGCTTCTTGAGCAACAAAGATAAGTTATCCGAGATGGCTAAAACCCCTCTCAATGAGCAATGCTCAGCGGTCCTTCTCAAGAAGCTTCTCAAAAAGCTTGAAGACCCCGGCAGGTTTTTAATCCCGTGTGATTTCTTGGGATGGTTCAATGTCGCCTTGGCGATCTTGGCGCAAGCATTAACCTCATGCCACTCTCAAGATGGAAGAAACTGCTCTTCCTAAACTCACATCCACTTGTATGACACTCGAGCTAGCGGACCGTACCATAACTCGCCCACTTGGGATAGCCGAGGATGTCGTGGTGAAAGTAGGAAAGTTTCACTTTCCTACCGACTTTGTTGTAGTAGACTTTGATGCAGATCCTAGAGTTCCCCTCATCTTAGGGAGAGCTTTCTTGAGAACGAGCCGTGGTCTAATTGATGTATTTGTCAAGAGTTGACCATACAGGTTGACAACGAAGAACTCACGTTTAATATCAACCAGAACTCCAAACCTCTATCCAAACATAGTGTTGCCACAATTGATCAAAAATCAGAAAGAATCAATGCAACACTCTCAAATTTCACAGTTAAGAGGAGTCACCAAAACGTGCTGAGCTAAAAGCTTTGAAAATCAACCCTGGTTCAAACAAATGGTTTGAAAGTTGTACCAAGGAAGTCAAGAGTGTTCTTGATGATGATGATCTAGAATCGAGACTTTATCGAAGTGGTGGAAATTGCTAGCTCTAAGAGCACACCACTTGTCCCACCTCCGAATCAGGTTTATCGTATCGAGTTCGTTAACTCTATGGATGAAACCAAACTATCTTCGGTTTCATCGGATTGGATGATGATGTTTGTGATCCAGGGGAGACATTCTTCCCATTGAAGAATTGCTCCAAAATGATCCATCATCTCCTAGTCTTATTATTTCCGACTCTTCCATTCATTCTCTCACTCCGAGTGAGGAAGATGACAACTTTTGGAATGAAGTCGATGCCTTTCTTAGTGATAAGTCGATTCCAACAGGAATTGATAATACTTACTTTGATTCAAGGGGACATCCTTTTTCTCGGAAAATCGTTGATTGAAGAACCGTTTCCAACCTTCCCTACCGAAATTCGTTGACAATCACCATACAAACTTCAAGATTAAGCTTAAAAATGCCAAAAATGGTGATTTGCTTTTTACTGATGAAGAATGGACTTGCATTCTCATGCACATCTTTATTCCATTCTTCACAAATGGTGTGGTTGCTCTTTCCTTTTCTCTTCGGAATGAGGACACCATTTTCGACCCCGGTATCATCCTTTATAGTTTCTACTATTAACAATACGGGTTGTATCTCGGGTGTGGAACTTTCTAATGTTCATATGTTTATTAACACGTGAGCGAAAGTCCGATCGAGATTGGTTTTCCACGTTGCTTCCCCAAGAACAAATGAATCGCGGGATCGAGTCAAGCTAGCGACTTCGAATCAAAATCAAGATAGCACACTATATGGGTTTTCACAAGTATTTCTGACTTCTTTCTATTTTCTACCACCCTAGTGTGGGAGTTGCCCCCGTTGTATATAAGTTTTCAAAAAAAAAAATCAAATCACTTAATTTTCAAAAATAATGGCCGTAGTATTTCCCTTATACGTTCTATGTTTTGGCATAACCGCCGGTACTTTGAATATTGAGGGCAATATTCATTTCTAGTGTGGGGGAATTCTCACGAATTTTATCATATGTATTACCATCTTGTTCCCTATTTTTTGGCCAAAATTTTTTGGAGTAAGTGTTTTGCACTTACTCACTACGTTATCATCAGCCATGTCTAACAAACAAAAGGATTGGCTAATCCTAGAGCAAACGGCTCTTGGTAAAGATATCTCAAATCCGTTGACGGCTTGCAAATTTGCCCAAAATTGTATGGTATTCAGCTCACCATATCCTAATTAGTGAAGAGTTGGCTAGCTCATAAGTTTATGGCTTGTGGTAAAGGCGGTTGGAAAACCATAATTGTAATGTCGACTCACCAAAGATATTTTATCTAAGAGTTGGCTAGTCCAGAAGCAAACGGCTTCGGGTAAAGACAAATCAAATCCGTTTACAACTAATGATTTGCTCAAAATCATTTGGTTATCAGTGTACCAAGGTTCTTACTTGAATCAAAACATTTGGCTACTCCAGAAGTAATGGCTTTTGGTAAAGAGATAAAATCCATTAAGTTTTCATAAAAAATTTCTAGCGACTAGCAATAGTTTAGTGTGGGGGATTGATGAGTGTGTAAATACTCATCATTTTTGGTCAAATCTGAAAAACATTTAAAAACACTTCGTAAATGCATCAAAATACTGAAAATATCTCAAAATTGCATTTTATATGTTTCAGATGCAAGAGGTTTAAAATCGATGAAAACGAGCTAAGTTTGCATAATTGGCGGTTTCAAATCCTCAACTTTCAAATCTTGACAAAATCAACCCTGAGCATTTGTTTTGAAATAAAAGTCACCAAAGGTCATTTTGAAATCATATGTTGTCATATTTAATCCTTTGGTGAAAAATTTGGAGAATTTACAAGTTTGGTCCTTCAAGTTTCAAAATTGGCAAATACAAATCCTTGGAATTTTAAAAAATGTCTTTTATGGTCCTTGTACTAATGAAACTTGTCAAAACTGGTCCTCTTGATTAACTTTGAAAAGTGGCGAATTGGTCCTCAAAAATCGAAATTGCAACTTTGGTCCTTGTTATTAATAAACAAACCCTTTGGACCTTGACCCCCTTGCCAAAGCCCCCAGTGAACCCCTTGTCAAAATGCCTTGAACCCCACCACTTGAACCCTTTGCTTAATAATACACCCGGTCAAACCCATAGTCACTCTCACCTTCCATGTCCCTCCTTCAACGCAGCCTCAAAAAACCCACACCCCTCACCTCCACCACTCTCACTTTCCATGTCCCTCCACCTCAACAACAATCCAAGAAGCATTTAAAGCTTCTTCTTCTTTGCACTCAATCCCTCCACCGCAAATACCATTTTGGCGCCAAAACTCATCAATGGCCAAAAATAAGTCAAGTGATCCAATGGCTATGAAAAATGGTGGGATATGCTCAGAGGCAAGTGGGAAGACCTTTTCTTGAATAAATAGAGGAAGAGAAGACAGAGTTGGAGTAGTAGTTTTTAGTTTTAATTTTCATGTATGTCGTTTTTACTTTTAATGTCTTAATCACTTTTTTAAATTGTAATCTTCAGTTCCTATGTATTGAACTTAATCTTTTTAGTCACTTGTAACTCAATTCAAGATCAATTAAAAGTTTGATTCAAGCTTCATGTTTCTAAATTTTCTCATTATTAATCACCACATGTCTTTAAATTCAAGCTTCAATTGGCTTATTTCTAACTCAAATAGGCTTACTTAAGCTACTGATAGCTTTTAGTAAGCTTATTACTAGGATTCAAGCAAATTTGGATTTTGGTCAACAAAAGTCAAAGGTTCAGAATTATGGTTGAATTAACTGTTCTTCGAGATAGCTATGGATATGGGTTGATTTTGAGTTGATTTGGGTTGATAACAGAGTTTAGGTTAGTGGTACTTTGTCGCTTTTTACAAGCCATAGTGGCTAGGACCACATGTGAGTTCATTTCTAAATAAGAATATTGCATAACTGCTGTGGTGTTCAATTGTTGTTTTTACGCTTTTAGTACTAATTCAAAGAGCTAGAATTTAGTTATTTTACTATCATTGATTTTGTTAAAGTATGAGTTAGAGTAGTTGCACAATAGCTTGTTAAAACTAGTGTTTGGAACAAGTAAGCTAGCTGAGTTATAGGCTTATTCGAAGCTTTGTTCGTGGTGTAAAGTCATCCTAGGTAAAATTAGACCCAATTAGCTCATTAACTTGCATCTGTTTTCATCCAAAGTCAAAATTACATTCCAACTGCTCTTACTTCCATTTCTCAGTGAATCAGTTGCTCATATTAAGCATCTTGGTTTTAAAGTAGTTAAGTTAGCTTGCACTAGTTCTATTTTACCATAAAACATCATATTAAGTCAGTCATTTGGAATCAAATCTCATTAAAGTCAACATATCATTTCTGTGTTCAAAGTCAAAAGTTGAAAAACTCGCCACCAAGGTTTGTGGAATTTTCATTGATTCATTATTGGATCAATTCAAGTAAAATTTTGTACTTTACAAGTTCAGTTGGTCAAGAGTTGAAATCGATTTTGTAGAATTTTTGTAATTTTTATAAGCTTCAAATCGCCTTGTGTATTGTTAATAGTGCCTTGTGCACCACTCGTTAACCGAGTGTGCACAGTTTGTGAAGCTCTTAACAAGCTCATGAGAGCTTGTCTTGTCTCGATTTTTGGTTTATAAGCCTTGCCAGTGCTGCTTGAGATTGTGGTATCTCGCTTTGGGTTCCAACTAGGGTAGATAGCTTAATTTTAAGCTTGAAGTAAGCACCCCAAAACTGAATTGACTTGTGTGATTTTGTGCTCATAAACTTGTAGCTTGAGAATCTGTGGTTAGGAGTAGTTGAATCTAGTTGTTTTTAGCCTATTTTAGCTTATTATAGCTTTTTTAGCTTTCGGTTCAAGATATTGCAATTTGCTTATTTTAAGTGCTTATTCATAAGCAGTTTGCTTGCACTCATATTCTCACACATAAGCCCTAGTTTTTATATTTTTATTAGACTTAGAATATAATTTTAGACTTTTCCTGAATTTTTCATAATTTTTCATCACTGTTTGCTATTTTTCCCTATTTAAATCAGTTTTTAAGACTTTTTAAATAGCTTTTAATACAATTAAATCAGAAAAAGTTCAAAAAAATAATTTCTCATTTTTCCTAGATTAAGAAAAATATAAAAAGCCAAAAACATATTTTTCCATAATTTTTCTAGTTTAAATAATAATTTTTAGCAATTTAATTAGTTTTAAATAGTTTTTATGAAAGATATAACTTTTCACATACACATCATAACATTAACACAAGGTAGAATATAGATGGAATTCTAGAGAGAGAAAGTTAGAGGTTTAGGGAACTTAGTGAGAGAAAGTGAAAGATATTATTATGAGCTCCAACTCTCTACCTTGGGAGGTAGAGAGTATTTATAGTCTTACATAAATCGCCACACAACGGTGTGGATCAGGCATATAGTAGGTAAAGACCCGTCCGTCCTCCATGGTGTTACTTAACTAAATACTACTTAACTAAATATTACTATGACTACGAGCTTACTAACGATTACATATACTTGAGGTGACCGACTCTTTAATACCTGGAATTTCTAATTCCTAACAATCTCCCCTAAGGGAGGTCACCTCAAACATATACTAAAATGACATTGAATACAATCGGATATTACATTAACAATTGATCTTGCATTCTTGATGTAGTACTTTGCTCAAAAGCTCGTAGTCATTGATTCCACTCATTGCATGTTTGGTTAATCCAAGTGGAGGTCTTTCTTGATCCACGTGATAATAATGTTGAGCCAAGATTTGAGATCATCAGCTAATAGAAAATCTCAGATACATCCATTGTGGTGTTGGTATTATGTGATGTTGTGACATTCGGACCGACATGCTCACATTCTCGATCATGATATCTTCTCATCAGAGTAGCGGAAGCTTTCGTTGATTCATGATATTGGCAGCGTAGCAGAAGCATGGAGTGAAAATATCAGAGTCATTGATGCACTAATCATGATTTCTTTTGAGATGAATGTGTTAGGTGAGCATGCGGCTATGGATTGACCGCTTCATTCGATCACGCAACGCCGGGGTGTACCTGCAAACAACAGTTAGCAATAAAGCGCACGAAAGTGTCTTTGATCACTTTCGTTGAATTGAGGTACACGCCCCACGGTTCCCCGCTGATCAACAAGTACGCCTGTGATCGGTATAATTCGAAGAATTTCCTTGACAGGGTTTCGCAGCTGCTCTAGCTGTTCTCAAACCGAACGTCTCAAAGAAGACAACACGAGTGAGTGAACCAAATTTTCGTCCACTGAATGATGAAAAGAGATTTGAAAAACAATCGTGTATTGCTCAATAGAAATTGTTTTTGCAATATAACGAAGGTTTTAATGAAAATCAATTATCAATCATAAAACACCTTTTGATTTGAAAATTAGTACACGGTCGACGTGCTTAATGAAAAGAGTTTTTAAAGCACAAAGACCGGTTTTCAAAGGTATCCGTCAATCCATAACTGAACCGTGATTGATTCAAAAGATTGAATCGCCCCATTGTTTCTGTTCAGTTGTCACATGGTTGATCAGTATAATAGATCTCACATGCCACCTACCAGAAGCTTGTTAGATGTTGGCTCCAGAAGGCTTTCCATCTTCATTGTGAGTATGTTTGCATATCACTCGATGTTCCGCAATACCACAAGGATAATGCGTAGGACTCAAGATATAATCTTTTTTCCACATTGTGTGAAACAGAGAGTCTTCATTGAAAGTGTCCTAATGAGATTTATTGATGATCTCGTGGCTCTAGACTCAATTTGTGCATATTTGGATCCTGTGCGGGAGACTAGGGAGAGGGTCTCCTTCTTCAATATCAACAATCTCTAAGAGAAAGTCGATAGATAATGTCGGTTCCCGTGAGAATGAAACAAGTCCTTTTAAGAGGAACTTGAGTGGTTTGGAAAGTTGAAGTGCAGGCGCCACTGGGTCCATGACGCCTTGTCTTCAATACCGATGTTACCATCAAAGCATATGAATTGAACTCGGTTTCTGACCTAAGGTTGAATAAATGGAGGGCTATTTGTTTTCACCCTTTTCTCATTCAATTCTTTTAATTCTTCAACCCCTTGCTTACCAGACTTCATAGCTAGTACCTTGTTGGGTTTATTCCAGTACTAGCTCAGTCTTAGTCCGCACTCTTCCCATTCCTCATTTTTCTCCTTTTATTATCATACCTAAGAACTCTACACTAACTAGTGGATAGTTCCTGGGTAGATCCCTCCGGTTCTGCCGGATCTTGGGAACAAAAACCTAACCTTATCATCCTTATATCACCGTACATAAAGTAAAGTTGGTCGGTCTATTTGGTATTGTTCATCGCCATTGGAACCAATTGAAAACCATTTGAAAATCAATTCGGATACTTGTGATATATTATCAAAGCATTTTGTACCTGAATTGTTTTTGATATTTTAGAACGAGAACTCCCCCTCAACATGTGCATCAAGTATTTGAAAATGTTTTGCACACGGAGGCAAGAGAAAGAATTAACTTCTTTGATTACCATTTTCTAAAAGATATCAACATCACTTCCCAAATCGAATCAAGTAGATAAAGCATTTTGGGGAAGGATGAGGTTTTCATGATTTTGCTCCCTCAATATGTGCTTCTAGGTTTGAAAGGAGTTTTACACATACTAGAGGAAACCTGCACATTGAGATAAATGATCACGTTTCAAATTATAGATGCTCCCCTTCAATGTGTGCATGGAAAATTTGAAATCGTTTGTCACTTACGGGAGGCAAACATGCTAATCACTTAAGAAACCATTTATCGAATTATCAGTTTAAATCTTATTTAAATCACAACTTCTCCCCCGATCACAATATTAAAATCATTTGAGATTTGTGATCTCTGTAGATTTAAATTGATTTTGAAAGCTTTTAAGGAGAATTGTGACTTGATTATGAAAGCGCTTTTAACCGATAAGGATCTGATGTTGAGATTTTAAACTCCATTGGTTAAACATGCATGTACATCTTTTGAAAACAATTTAATGCCAAATAACTTTTTAATTTAATTGAAATCATTCTCCCCTCAATCAATGACATAGGTTGTTGATTGAGCGATAGAGATTTTGACAGATAAGTCCTCATGATTATCAAAAATAGAGACCGAGTTATTTTTCAAAGCATTTAGTTTTCCGCAGATAAATGTTATAGAATCAGAGCATGGAATTTGAAAACATGGTAAAACATGGCTCTGTTCTTTCTTTTAAAACCGGTTATTGCCTGAAAATGACAATAAACCATTGTTTCTCTTTCTCCCAAAAATATTTTTTGAATTTTTGATTTTTTTTGAATTGAACAACATCTAAAGTATCGTGTCATTCTTTGAATGACAGCACAAAGACCGTAGATATTATCGAACCGAGAAAACGCATGACAAAATGACAATATTTTTGAAGATTTTTCGAATTTTTATGGATTTTGAAAGTTTTATATTTTTCTATTTGATTTTTTTGAAGGTTTTATAATTTTGTATTTTGTTTTTCGAATAAATATTTACAAGAGATAAATTAGTTTAAGAGAATGATGAAATGAGTACCGAGATAAAGATATCGTTCAGCACGTTGTAGAAGAAAGGAATCAACATCTCTTAAACTTTCGCCACCAAAGCATTCGAGGCTTCTAAGAAAATCGTCAGGACATGAGCCTTCTCAATTTGAATCTTTGGTACCTTCCCCCCAAACCGACAAACATCGAATAAAGACCATTTCCTAAGAATTAGAGTTGAATACAAAGCGTCTCATTGATTGAAGCTCAGCACCGAAGAACACGAGAACACCAAGTAACAAGTTGAAACATTGATCATCTCGTGGTTATCAAATCGGATTAACGATTACTGACCGATCACATGAACCAGTTGTGCATCCCCGATGTACACCTTACTCTTCAAGATTGACCAGTTGTCTATTTAGGGGAACAATATATCAACATCTTCATTTTACCAAGTGCATTCCAGTTATATAACATATAACCAATCAGAACATAATGTACACATGTACCCAACAAGAGTAGAGACGATGACATCCATGTAACATGTTGAGTTACTAATCATCTCTGTGGATGTCAACTCTAAAATAACTGAATTAGCTCGATCAAGTGAACATGTTGTGCATATAACCGAAGGCACTTTATCATAAACCGTATATAAGATGTCGATAGGCAGTATCATCTCACGTTCCAAATATTCTTCTCACATTTCTTCCAACTGAACACTGAAGTAACAAAAACCAAAGGTCTCCAGAGACCACTTCCCCAAAATAGTTGAAATAATATATCCTTCCCCCAAATGGTTTTGATACCTCGTAATCAAGAAAACATAATATATCTATAAACTTGAAATCTTGTGAGAAGAACTCAAATAGCCCAAATGAATCCTGTGAGAATCAATTGCTACATAAACTCTCTCTGACTATCTTTATCAACCCATATGTAGACAATTTGAAGTGACCAATCGTTTAAGAAAAACCCAATATACCAAACTTGAAATCAAGTCGAATTCCCGTATTTGTGTCTTAAGCTTGCACTTAAAGATGGAAGAACGGTGTAGAGAATTTATGCACCAAGCAAATCTCTTAAGTACTCAATACTCAATTAAAATATGAGACATTAACACCTCTTGCGATTATCCACAACGTAATATACGCAAGTGACAATCGAAAGTAAAACAACGTAACTCCTAATAGTGATAGTTAACCAGGTCTTCAACCATCCACCTCGACCGCTACTAACTAGATAACCCAAGACTTCAACTCTAATTCTTAAGCTCGAGCAAGTTATCAAATAAGATCACGCCTTTGTGAACGTCAACTTCAACCTCAAATAAGTGATAAAAGAGTAACTTCAAAGTAATCAACTTGTGTCAAATGCCCAACATGTGAATAAACATACAACCGGATGTACATTCACCCACCTTGAATGAACCAACAAATGATGCCTCAACATCAATGTATTCTTCCTAAAAGTATTCATGTAGAGACCGATATGGAGGATACACCAATAACTTCGAGCGGATGAGGTAGACATTTTCTTGAAGTTCATGTGGTTGATTTATAGCATGCACGATGAGAGGAATAATAATCCATGAAGATTTGGCAAAGGAATACCAAAGAGTGGATCATTATTCATGAACAATAATCCGTGAAGATTTGGCAAAGGAATACCAAAGAGCGGATCATTATTCATGAGTGCAACTGCAATATTATGATAATCATTATCACCGCCTTGAGGAATAACTGGAGATAGGGATTTTTTTTGAGTAGTCTGAGTTGTACTTCTTTGATGATCAACAAACATATCTTGAACTCATGAATCACATATTCTTTGATGATCATCAAATATTCGCTAGCGGTTGTAAATACTCATCAAACATATCTTGAACCAATGAATCCCAAACAATAAATCCCATTTATCCTTAGTGAGTGAAACATTAGGCGTTGGAGGAGAGTCATCAAACATTAAGTCGTATAACCATTATTCAAACATCCATCATCATTTAGTATATTCACTCTTCTCATAAATCCCATTTATCCTTAGTGAGTGAGAGTCATCAAACTTTAAGTCGTATAACCATTATTCAAACATCCATCATCATTTAGTATATTCACTCTTTCCCCCCTCAAAAATTGCATCCGAAGTTGCCATTTTGATTTAGCAAGTGAATAAGAATATACATTAATGAATGTAGATCCATTTGATGACTGAATGAGCATGGGAGAAACATGAAGCTTGTTGATGAAGAATGTCGATGAGAATGGTCATAAACATGAAGATTTCTCTTCTTCGAAGATAAAGCGCATGAAGCGCATACACTTTTCTTTTCTATGAGGAACGAGGCCTGAAGTGTTATCTGCAGACGCCATAATGATGAAGTACGAGGCCTGAACTGATGTGAACAGACGCCATTGTTTAGAGCCCGCTATATGTTTAGAGTCGCCCGAATCCAAATACCAAGGGACGACTTAATTTGCGACCTGCTTTGGATAAAAGACGAAGACATAGAATTGGAAACATTGGATCCCCACGTGCTCATGGGGTCCTTTTGGTTAGCACAAACAATCTTTGAATCACCAGAAACCCTAGGTGCAATGTCATTGTCACTAGGAGCTAAACTAGTAGAAGCATCGACTTAGTCGAAGGACATTTTGTGCTTAATGGGATTGTTCTACCAGTTGGCTTCCAAACCTTAACAGCCACTACTCTAGGCATAGTGGATCTAGTTAAGGGGCAAGGTTTGCCATTCGTGAATATTCGACTGTTGGCTTCCAATCGAAATCCTACATTGGTAAAACCTTCCTGTAGGTTTCCGGATTGCTTAATCTGTTTCGCTCTCCAAACTTTCTTAAGCGGGTTATGAATCTTAGACCTCGAAATAACACATCACATTTATCATGATTACCAGAAATTAAACATTTTTTGCATGTTTTGCAGAAGATAAGGCCTCGAATTAATTTTAGTAAGCTTGGAGCTAATACTAGAACTAACACGATTCTTTTGTTCAAATCAAACTTCTTGTCCCTATGGTGTTCTTTCACTTCCTTATCATGATCACTTTTAGTTTACGTAATCCTATCCTTCTTTGCATAGCTTCTAGGTTTTGACCCGCTAACTTTAGTGTCAATCTTAACATCTGTAGAAGTAACGATGGGAACATTACATGGCTTCACTACTTTCTCGCATTCCCGGTCTAGAAGTGCTTTGGATCTGAAATTCTAGGAGGCACATCACAAGTTGCTTGCTTGAATTTAGATATGGAACAAGGCATATCAAGGGTCACATGCTTGGCTTTAGGCATAGAACGGATTTCTTGTTTGGCACTAGGCATAGAACAAGGCTTCACAGCTTTGCCTTTTTCACCTAAGGGTTTTGGACATGTTGCAATTACACATTCAAGCAGCTCTTGAGATCGCTTTGGCCGGAGGCAAGCAAACCTCATTTCACTATCAAGAGGTTTGTTAATGAAATCCTCTTCGACAATCTCACGGAGACATTCTAGACTATCCTTAAGGTGAGCACAAGAGTCATGAAAAGCATGTTCATTATTCCTAAGATGAGGAGGAATATATTTAACTCTCACAGTGTATTTGCAATCTAAGGGTGATTTTGAGACAACATTCTTATTGAAAACAAGTGGCGCTTTCCCATTTCCCGACTTCTCAGATTCTCAATTTCCTTTTGTAAAGGCGTTATTTTTTCATTGTTTTGGTCACGGGTGACGTTTATTGAATCATATAACTCTTTAAAATGTCGCTTAACCTTTTCATTTTCTTCTAGAAAACTTTCGTTTTCCTTTTGTAAAGCATTTACTAGGTTTTGAAGATGAAACGTTTGAGAATTCTCAGAATCTAAAGGAGGAGGCATTTGGGAGCCTGTCATATTGTTCGTTTGACCCTTTAATTGAGAGATTTGGGCTTTCAACTTTCTCGATCGTGTTGCACCGAGCTTGAATCTGTTCATCACGTTTGTTAATTTGAAAACGCATCAAACTCGAGCATCTGAAGATGTATTGATATTTGAAGTTTTGACATTTTCTTTGAGATGTTGATATTTGAGTTGTAAATTAAAATGCTCAACTTCTAGTTTAGAAAAATGTTTAACCAAATTGTCGTGATCATCCAGCTTCAATTTTCTCGCTTAGTTCAGAATTAGTTTTTTCAAGCTCAATGATACGATCATGGGAGACTTTCGTGGCACAGATAGTTCATGATATTTGGAAGCATTAATAGAGCAATTTGAAGCAGTGAAAAAGATATCTTGAGCAACACATTCATTAATAAGAGTCTCATTTAAGGTATGCAAGTTCTTCCTCTCAATCTCATTATATTTTAGTGCACGCCCATAATCACTAACTTCAACTACCATTGCATCAAATTCCTTTTCCATTTCTTTAATATCTGATTTTGTCCCCTCTTTAAGACTCTCAAAATGATCTTTTAGTTGTTTAAAGAAAGGCATGACCTCGGTTAAATAACATTCTTTCATTTGCTCAAAACCCCTTTCCCTTCAGTTATCCCAGTGGGTGTGATCCTTTTCTTACAAGTTTTCTCAAAATCGGTAAATAGTTGAAGAATAACATATTGACTGATTAAGGTCTTGCTCTTAGTGGCAATAGTTCTAGGAACTAAATGCATTGGTGTATTTGGAGGATACACATCGCTTTAGGAATTTCCTACAAGGGGGATTCTTTTCAACAAGATTTTCAGCTTTTTGCAAGTCCATATCCTTTTCCGTAACACTTGTTCAGGGGTCAATAGAGTCCGAGGCTTAAACATGTTTAAGGATATCCAATTTTCCTTAGTGTAATCATGGGGTTTTATCGTTATCTTGTTCTTTTTACACTCGGGATCTTCTAGCTTCTTATTCATTTTCTCCCTAGTGACTTCATCTGATTTCTTATCTTCCTCGGTGCACTCAGCGCAACTAGGTTTCTGCCTAGGCTTAAGGATTTCATTACCATCATACAGTACCTTATGAGCAATTCTAGCCTTTTTAATTACCTCTGGATTAGGTTCCTCAACAAGGGGAATGCTATGCTTATCGCTTAAGACTCTATGCTTAGTGATCATGTGAGCATCGAATGGTATTCCCTTGTTCGTACAACTTATTTTCAAGCTTGTTTTTCAAAGTTTTTAGATTGGAAAAATCATTCAAAAGTTTTGATTCCTTAGCCTTGAATTCTTGCTTAAGCATTTTAACATTTTCTTGAAGTTCGTGTTTTTGCTTAGCGTTTTTAGAAAGCTTTTCTTGTAAGGAGTTTAACTCTTGTTTTAATACTTCTTCTCTAAACCTACCTTTTCTAATAGTTGTACGTATTTGGACATCCATTTCCTGCTCACGGGTGGTCAACTCAAACTTAGCACTCTGTTCATAAATAGCAACCTGATCCTTATATATGTTAAGCTCAGTGGTAAGGGAATCATCGTGCACAAATGCAACAGTACTCATGCAGTTCAAAATCATCATTTTGAGTAGAAGATGCACAACTAGGTACAGCAGAAACATCCATGCAACTTACCCGAGCATTGACATGCACAGTTTGTGACGGTGCATCTCTATCTGGGGTACATCCGAAGCTTCCATGGAGCGTTCCTTTGCATTAACTTGCACAGGTTGTGTCCGGTGCACCTCTCTCTCTTGTGAATTTGAGCACGAAGATTCCATTTTTCCATTATCCGACTCATCAATTTTTGTTGTCACTGACATTCGGCATTCAGCAACACCCGATTCTTCAACATATACATTACCCAACTTATCACAACAATCTTTCAACTGCACCTGACACTCATTCACGTCTTCATTCTTTTGAGCAGATTCTTCAATGTACTTTTTCACATTATCCATGAGTTGGATAAATGTCTCAATGAATTCCGAATTTCCATTCCAGGTATGTTTTTGAAGGAAATTCGGTCAAGTGTTGATCGAATCTGCTGAATATTCCCCAATGATGAATGGCTGAAATTGTTTGTAGATTACTTGAAGAGCTGCACCGGAACCATCCTTTTGAACCTCTTTATTGGTAAGTTGCAGCTTTAAGTGTTCTAAGTTCAACAAGCAAGCTTCTTGTCAATGTAGGTAAGTCCTGGCGGAAAAGAGCACTACATGTTCGATCCCAGCTATGGATAACAAATTGAATGAGGTGCGTGATGAAGTAGCGATAGGGCTCAATGCTGCCTTTCATTTGCATGGCATTTTGTAGCTTGGACTGGTGCGATTCTCTCTCATTAGATTCTGAACACGGATATCTCACATCCTCATTGCTTAATTCAATCATCTTTAACGTTCAGTGTAGCCTACATTATCATTGTTGTCCACAACATCATACAATTTAAGCACTTCGAAATCATCGGGTCAGTAGAGTAATACATGATGTGGAAGGATGCACGGGATTTTACACGTCTATGATTTAAACCGAGAAATAGAATCTTTCGCGGGATTTTACTAAAATCAAGACGAAACCGTTAAGCAATGACCAATAGAAGGTGTTAAGATGACCGATGGAATGATACAATGAAAGACGATTGTGTGATAGGACTTTAGATTGTTCGGGGGATAAGCAGAGATGTTGTTTGGTTGTGATTCGGATTGGTTTATGCCCGTTTTTCCTAAGAAATTTAGGTCTAAAAACTTAAAACCCTCAATAACTTTTGTTCGGAGCGGATTTAGACCTCGAAGATTGACCCGAAATTCTCCTCGTTCTCACGGTCGTTTTGATGGGTAGAACGCTGAAAACGGAGTTACGGTTCAAAAGTTATGGCCGTTTGAAGTTTTGACGGAAAAATCAACCAAGTCGCCACGTAATTCTTGAACCAAGTCGCTAACAACTAATTTGCTACCACGCTAAGTCGCTAGAGTTCCAAGTCGCTAGCCGATGTAAATCGCTAAGTGGTAACTCGCTAACACTCAAGTCGCTAGCAAAATTTCGCAAAGAATTCGCTACTCAAGTCGCTAACAATGCAAGTCGCTAAAGAGCAACTCGCTACTGACCAAGTCGCTACCACCAAGTCGCTACCCGTAGTGGAGAGTCCACTACTTGTACTTTAACTCGCTAGATCTAACTCGCTAGCCCCAACACCGTAAGTCGCTACAAAAATATGAAGCAAGTCGCTACCAAGAATATTATCCGTGAACTAAGTCGCTAGCATGAAAAACCATATAAACATCACTTTTCAATCCAAAACAACCCAACCAAGATGATTCAAGCTTACCAAATGAAAACCTAAACACTTTTGATGATTCTAAACATAAAAGTACCAACAAAATTCAAACTTTAACACAAGAAATCATCCAAATGATGCAAAAACCACTAAACTTTTTTAAACTCAAAAACCACTATAAATCCAAAGATGTGCAAGATATGATCTAACCATGGCTCTTGATACCAATTGTAAGATATAACTTTTCACATACACATCATAACATTAACACAAGGTAGAATATAGATGGAATTCTAGAGAGAGAAAGTTAGAGGTTTAGGGAACTTAGTGAGAGAAAGTGAAAGATATTATTATGAGCTCCAACTCTCTACCTTGGGAGGTAGAGAGTATTTATAGTCTTACATAAATCGCCACACAACGGGCTGTGGATCAGGCATACAGTGGGTAAAGACCCGTCCGTCCTCCACGGTGTTACTTAACTAAATACTACTTAACTAAATATTACTATGACTACGAGCTTTCTAACGATTACATATACTTGAGGTGACCGACTCTTTAATACCGGGAATTTCTAATTCCTAACATTTTAAATCATAGAAATTAAAATATAAATCAGAAAAATACAAAAATAGTTTTGAAAATTCTCTTTAGTTATCTTAGATTTTTGAAAAATAGTTTCAGAGTTTTCCACTTTATTTTCATAATTTTTAGTATTTTAATTTAGTTTTAAAAGTTTAAAATTAGTTTTTAATTTATATTTATAAAAGAAAAATCAAGAAAATCTAAATTTAAAAATAGTGATAGCGTTTATTTAATATAATTTATCTTTTAATTTTGTTTCATTTTTTTCCTTTGTCATCTAGTATCAATCATAACCCTTTTCTTGTTCAATATCACCCGATCACTACACGTTTGGTTATTCAATCTACGACTTCGTTGGGACTTAACGACTGGGAAACACTAAACTCTCATGGACTTAATTGCTTTGGTTCTAGACTGTCTGACTTTTATTACGGTTGACCATTCACAAGTGGTTGACTTGTGTGATAAACCTGACCGTTTGGGACCCAATCAAGTGTCAACGGCGTTACACCAAAACTTTTGAGGAATGTTTTGTTCATTAAGCATTGTTCTACTCATTTCTTGAATTGTTCTATTTTTACGTTCTACTACTCCATTTGATTGAGGTGTTCGGAGCGAAAAAGTTATGTGTTATACCATTTGTATCACAAAAGTTTCCAAATTGAGTTTCGTTGTCAAATTCACGACCATGATCCGTTCGGATCGACACAATTTTGACACCTAGAAGATTTTGAATTTTCTTGCTAAGTATTTCAAATTTATCAAAAGCTTCATTTTTGGTTTTCAAAAACAATGTCCAAGTAAACCTTGAGTAATCATCTATTATGACCAAAGTGTATAAGTTTCCTCCGTAGCTTCTTATAGCGGATGGTCCAAACAAGTCCATATGTAATAATTCTAGACACTTAAATGTGGACACCATATTTTTAGATTTGTGACAACTATGGGTTTGTTTACCAATTTTGCAAGCGTCGCAAAAGTGTTGATCATATTTTAGTTTTGGTAAATTTCTAACTAACTCTTTTGAAGATAGGTTTTGTATAAGTCTCATATTAGCGTGACCTAAGTGTCTATGCCAAAGAGAAGAGCTATCGTCTAATGTTGTTAGGCAAAGTTTGTCATTATATGTTTTATCTATCTTCATGACGTATATGTTATTTTTCCTAACTTCTTTAGCTTTGGTGATACCATCTTTTAGTATTTTACTACCATTTTCATCAAATAGTACTTTATACTTTTTATCACATAATTGGCTAATACTAAGTAGATTAAATCCTAACCTATCCACATGAGCAACATTTTCAATAGTTAGGGAGTTATGAGCAATCGTACCTTTGCCAATAATTTTGCTTTTGAGATTGCTACCAAAGGTGACATTACCTCCGTCATACTCTTGGTATGATGAGAAGAGACTTTTGTTGCCCGTCATGTGTCGTGAGCATCCACTATCTTTTATCCATTCATCAGGTTCCAATCTAACTTTCAAGCATACCTAAGAAGTAAATAACTCAAGCATTTGGTCCCCAATATCTCATGGGTCCGTTTGGGTTAAACATACCATTTATTTGATTCATGTATGGAAACGATGGGTAAGAGTTCTATGGCATGTAATCTGGAGTTTGATATGGTCTAGGAAAGTTTTGATTCCAACCGTTGTGTTGGTAGTTGGGTTGCACGTTGTGGTTGCTCTTAGGAAAGGGACGTTTGGCAAAAGGAGTTTTATACCGTTGTTGAGTAGTTTTTGATCTAAATTCATTTTTGACAAGTCCTACTCTGATGTAACAATTTGGTTTTAGTTTAACACTATCATTGGTTTTCTTTGTTATTTTAACAAATTCAAGATGCGGTCCGTATTACGAACATTTCGTTCTGAGGTACCCACGACACCATTTTGGACAACGGACGGAACCCTTATTTTGGTTCCGTCGTCCGTGCTGCATCTTAGCAATTTTGATGAATGTTCGTCTTTTTCGGCCGCTTTGTTTTGACTCTTTGGAATTAATACTTCATTAAAACCTAGCCCATTCATGTCTCCAGGTGTTTTATGGATTTTAACTATTTCATCGGCAAGAGCGATGTTTTTGTTAAACCTTTTAAACTTAGAATTATTTTCGATTAGAACATCTTGTGTGAGCTTTAGTTTTTCTATTTCAAGTTTAAGCTCTTGACATGACTTACAATCATCGTCATTTGCTTTTCCTTTTTCAAGTCATTTTGCTTTTTCTTTTAACTCATAAACTTAATTTTCCAAAAATTCCTTTTTGGTTTTTGAAAATTTATTTTTAGTTATGATTTTTAGACTTAGCTCACACAATTGATTGTATTGTCTTTGCAAAGTGTCATCATCAATAGAAGAATAAGAAAAGTCGGAAAGTACCTCATTTGACTCATGTGCCATTAGAGCGATCTCTTCCTTGCTTGATTCTTTGTCGTCTTCACTATCACTCCAAGTACCACTTACAAAAGCTCGTTGAGTTTTGCTTTTGGGTGGCTTGGGACATTCTCCTATGAGGTGACTTGCATCACCACATCTAAAACATTTTCTTTCACCTTTACCCTTCTTGTCGTCCCGATCTTTTCAGAATGGCTTCTTTTCTTCTCGAGGCTGTCTTACGAACTTTCATCTTCTTCTAAAGAACTTCTTATAATCTCTAACGGCGATGGCATATTCCTCATCTTCACTACCGGAGCAAGATTCGTCATCATCACTTGATTCCGCTTTTGCTTTTAGAGCAACGGATTTGATCTTCTCCCTTTTTCCTTTGATGATCTCCGAATCTTTCTCCATCACCATTTCGTGTACTTTGAGGTTACCGATCAACTCGTCTAGTGACATTATTGAGAGATCTTTTGATTCCTCAATGGCGGTCACTTTAGCTCTCCATTTGGGATGGAGTGCTCTAAGAAATTTCCTGACAAAGTTCTTACTACGAAAAGATTCATCAAGTGCTTTAAGTGATGTAATAATAGTATTAAAGCGAGCAAAGCCACAATCAATGGTTTCATCTTCAAGGATAACAAATTGTTCATATTGTTGAACAAGAAGATCAATTTTGTTATCCTTGACTTGTGAATTACCTTGATGTGTAACAATTAAAGATTCCCAAATATCTTTGGCGGTTTCACACATAAAAATTCTTTCATATTCTTTTCTAGGTAAAGCATTATAAAGCATCATTTTAGCTTAGTTATTTGTTGTAGAACTAAAATCCTTTGTTGTAGAACTAAAATCCCCTTTAACAATAATAAACCAAAGATCTATATCTTTTGATTTTACATATGTTTCAAAACGGTTTTTCCAATAGATAAATCCATTGGTTTCAAAGAGTGGTGGTCTTTGCATAGATTGCCCTTCTTTAAAGTTTTCAGAATCCATGGATCGTTTCAAGTTTATAAAATACAGATTATTTTAGAAATTCTTGAGCAACGAGGCTCTGATACCAATTGTAGAAAACTAGAAGGGGGGTTGAATAGTTTACCAATTAAAATCTTGTTTTGAAACTTATTGAAAAGATCAATTGATATTGATCTTAGATATGTTAATGAAATATGCAAGCAATATGTAAAGAGTAAATAAGGAAAGAAATGATCAAACCACAACAAGTTGTTTATAGTGGTTCGGTCTACAAGGACTCTTTTTCCTTGCCCTACTCCACTCCTCGAGTCTCACACTCGAGAGTTTAACTTCACTAGTCAACAAGCTCCTTTCACCGGCGGAGAAAACTTTACACTTGCACACTATTTCCGACATTAAGCTAGATGTCGAGTTCTTTCCAAGGGTACAACTACTCCCACACACAATGTATTTTGAGGACTAAAATACTAACCACTCACACTCACAAGATGGTTTAATATAACAATGAAGTATGAATCAACACTAGATCATACAACACTAAACAAACAAGACTTCCAACTTCGTGTTTGAAGCTTGAATGTGACTTGATCTTCTTTGCTACAAAAGAGATCACTAATATGATATGAAACTGAGTTAGAGAGGTTAGAGAGAAGATATGTAAGAGAGTATGATAGAAAGGGATGAAAAACTACTTGGCTTGGCATTTCTATTTATAGCCAAAATGGACAGGAGCGTCCACGGACCGCGGAACCCTTAAAAGGGTTCCGCCCGTGTACCAATTTGGTACCGCCGGTCTAACAGCCAAGATATCAAATCTTTGCTAAAGTCAACTCTATCTAAGTGAGATTGTGCAAGATATGAAGAGTACAAATCCACACAAAATATCTAATGAAATCTTTCATTGATTTCCATGATGCATCACATGATGTCATATGTTGTATTTCTATTTTTAGAAATATGCAAGTACATAAGTAGTGTTTGGTTTTAAGAACCTAACACATTCTAAAAACTACTATCATACATAATGATTAGAGTTATATCAAGATGTTACTAATCATAAATGTAAATGCTTGAATGATGAATATATTGTTTGAAAAAGCTTGTTTTAATATCTATTAAACTTGACAAGCTTTAAGCTTTTATACAAATTAAATTTACTTTTGTCGTTAACAAAACTTAGGTAAAGATCAAAAAATATAAATAACGT
>OU343224.1:367587896-367675788 GCA_910596185.1 Chrysanthemum makinoi
TTAATGACGATATTTGTATTAACACATATAATCGCGTAGACACCCTGCTATAAAAGCATTTTATTATGTTACTAAATGCGTAAGTAAAAAAACAAACTAATTTCCAATTAATAACCTCTGTTGGATATTCTTTTTTTCCTTCTTTAAAAAGTAATGCATCAGAAGAAACCTTGCTATCGCCAAAAAATATAATCACATGGGTACCCGTCGCCGCAACGCGCGGGTACCCGACTAGTATTGGTTTATTGAGGATTGGTTGTCATTGTATAGGACAATGTTTATGATACTCTTGGGTTGAGCAATTTTTTTTTTTTTTTTTTTTTATCTTTTTCTTTAAAAAAAAATAAAAAAAAATTTATAAAAGATGTATTCAGGTTCAGGTACAACTAAATTGAGGAAATAGCGAAAAAGACGAAGAAAAGTCGACAAAACGAGAATATATGCATAAAGGAAGATTTCGTCCATAGCAAAGACCTCGGGAAGACCTTTAAAGATAAAGACTCTAAGTAAAATTGTTCCCGAGCATGAAGAAAGGATCAAAATTTGATCAGAAGAAAGAAGGAATCACGATCATGCAACAAACGAAACATATTATGGAAAGAAAAAGGGCGCACAAAAGTAGCACACGTCGCCAACCCAAAGGTTCATAGCTTGCACACAAGTCTTGTCGCCAAACCAAGGTTCATAATTAGCACACATGTTTCGTTGCCAAACCAAGGTTCAGACTGAGCACACATAAAATGTTCCCTGCCGCGGGTTGACACCAACAGCACACGGTTGAGATCCCAATCGCGCGGCTGGGAGTTTGCTGAGCTAGAACGTTGCATTTAATTGTGGATTTATGTACCATTACTCCCATGTCCGATCATATACACCTTTGTCTTTAATTTTAGTTACTTTATGAAACTTGGAGGCCAAGGAGTGTTCTTAGAATAAATAAGCCCCATGGGGTATCATATCATACACCATAATCTATACCATCATAACCAATCTCTTTAGACAACACATACTTTTTGAGGATTCTCTCCTACCACCCCCACCCACTTCCAGATGTGTTGGGGGGTTGGTTTGGTCGACATTTGCAGAACATACGAATTGATCATCCTTACAACATAAGGCTTGTTCATACTTCAAACCAAATAAACAACCCATACATCACCAACAATCCTTATCACCAAACACCCCTAAGTCATGCATTCACAACATGAGGTTGATTTCCAGGAAGGTTTTGGGTTGAAGGATTTGTATTTTGGTAGTTTCTTTTGGTTGAAATCACATGGTTGGAATTCTAGCACTTGATATTTGACTCTAATGTTGGGTATTATTTCTATTAATTTCAATCATGTTGACTTATTTGCTTGTGTTGATCATGTGAATTCCTTTGTCTGTCGTGTGATGTGTTTGATTATAATTATCTCTTAATGATTGTTTGGTTATTATGAGAACTTGTGATAGAAGGATGTTTGGATATAATTAGTGTTTGTTTGGTTTATGATGAAAGACATCATATTTGGTTAAATTAGAACTTGTCCGTGTTTATTGTTTTGGTTAATCATTGTTGAGTTTGGAGGCCGAAAGGATTCTCAATAATGGTTAGTCTCAATTCATTAGTCGACGAATGATTTTGGTCTTGTACTTTGTGACGATTGTATGAGAAACTTAATAAACAAAACAAGTAAAAATTGAATTTAGATTAAAGGTCGAAAGGAGTCTTTTGAATATGTGTTCTCATCATCTTTTGATTAAATGATACTTAACAAATTAATGAAATCAAAGTTTATGGGTCGAAAGAACTCTTTGTTTGTTGTTTGTTTAGGCATGAGTCTTATGACATGACCAATTGATTGAGACTTATGTATATTTGATTTATAAAACACTATTTTTTTGGTTCTATAGGTCGAAAAGATTACCAATGATAATAAGTTTTCCAAACTAAACATCATAATATCCTTGTTATACTTTGTCCATACAAGTATGTTCTTTGTGTACTTACATCATGATTTTCTTATTGCTTTTCTTGGCGGTTTGATCCATGACAATCATAACCACCACCATTGTTACTTGCTTAAACAATAAAACAATACTTGAGTGCAACTAAGTCTCTTGGACGACCTTGACTTACCATTCCCTAACTACACGCGATAAGGATATACTTGCCCAAATGTGTTCCTAATCAACCGGTAATTCTTGTTTATAAATTTAAAGCTTGTTGGAACACATCAATGACGTAGTAATGTCCTAATGTTGGTAAAAGAGCTAAGTATTTTGTCCAACAAAAGTAATGCTACATCCACAAAAAGTTTACAAAATTATATTAACACAATGACTAGGTAAATGTAGTGGTCCAAGCATATTGCAACATAATATATTTTTTTCTTCTTTCTTACCTTCCACATTTAGTTATCAAGTCATTATGTAATATAATTTTGTAAACTCTTTATAAATCTACGTGGTTGGTCAAACAAATACAAAGCTATAGTGATAAATTGATAACATGATTCAAATTGTAAAAGTTAATGGAAAAGGGTACAGCTGCTAATTTTTTAGACATCACGAATCTGAATTTAAAATTATGTTTTTTTTCTGTCAAGAACGAAACTCGCCAAGAACGGACAGTATTAACCATGATTTCCAAACATTTTTTATGTTGTTATGATGTTCTCATACACAAATATTAGTTTTAAAATTTGTGAACGCACCAGGTTTGGGCAGATAATACGGGTAATAATATTTCAATACTCTTGTTTGAAGTTAAATATTGTGACTGTTAGCCTTAATAATATTTAATAGAAGTGATGGTCATTCACGTTTTGGAAATTTGTAACGTGTGTTAGATATCGTATTAGAATAGTCAATGGGCTCGTGGATTGGGCTAAGCTAAATGGCTAATAGTTATGTTAAGCTAGCCTTATGTAATTTATTATCCAATCCAAGTCCAATCCAAGCCCAAGCCCAAGCCCAAGCCCATAAGGGTAATATGTATGGAAGTACAAATACCCCTCAAATGGTCATTTGAGGGGTGTGCTTGAGTGTGTTTTGTGTGTGTTTTTCTTTAAGCAATATAACATCTTGTTTCATCTTTTCTTCTCTCTACATACACGGTTCACATATTCAAGTCACCATCTTTAATACTTCATCTTTACGCTTATAGTTTGTGTGTGTTACTTGTTTTACGCATACGTGTATTTGTGGTTTACGTGGTATACGCGTGGTAAGCTTGGTAACGTGATAAGGTTGATAAAAACAAGGTCCTACAATTGGTATCAATCGCCTAACAATGGTTTAGGAGTGTTGTGTTACGTTTTTGGTTAGAACTTTACACAAAAAGTTGCGTTTTTTACTATAAACGTGGGCTTTTTTGCTATAAAGTTTTGAGTTTTACGTGGTTTTAAGGTTAAAGTTGTAGTTTTTATTGATCATTAAGTGTTTTGGAAGAAGTTTGTGCAAAAGAAATCGTTTGGAAACGTGTTTTTGGGTGAAAAATTCGTGTTTTTGCATAATCTGGGCTGTCTACGCGTAAGGTGTGCAAGTATAGAAAGTCAAAACCCTAGTTTCTACGCGTAAGGAAAAGTCAAAACCCTAGTTTCTACGCGTAAGAAGTGAAAATCCTACGCTTAAGCATTTTGTGACGTTTCTTCGTGCAACAACGGTTACTCAGTGCTTCCCTCACTTGGATAAGTTTGTGGAACACTTCGACTTGTGGATATCTTTTACACTTGGACGAGTGTAAAGGATTTTGGTTTTAAACCTAAACTTACGCATAAGCCTAAAAACTTACGAGTAAGCACTTCTACGCCTAAGTTAATTCTTACGCGTAAGGTACTCTACTTATAAGAGTTTAGTCTACGCATAAGCTTACGTTTAACCTAAGTTTACGCGTAAGGTAAAGTCTACGCATAAGCTTCATCCTACGCATAAGCTTAATCCTACGCCTAAGGAAACCTACGCATAAGGAAGTCTACGCATAAGCACTGAATCCTACGCTTAAGAACAGGTTTACGAGTAAGATTTTGAGCAAAACTTCAAACGGCCATAACTTTTGAACCGTAACTCCGTTTTCAGCGTTCTACCCATCAAAACGACCGTGAGAACGAGGAGAATGACACGCCAAATAAACTTGGGTCAACCTTCGAGTCCTAAAAACACCCCGAACAGAAGTTATTGAGGTTTTTAAGTTTTTAGACAAAATTTTCACTTCAATAACGGAGCTTAATCTTCTTCAAACACAACTCCTTTATCGTTGAATCGATCCTACATCAACTTTATCATCAAATACCTTCATCAATGGCTACTCAACAAGACATTCATGCAGTCGGTGCCGAAAACCGTCCTCCTATGCTGGAAAAAGGTGGATATCTTCAATGGACAAGTCGTATGCTCTGCTACATCAAGACCAAACCTAATGAAAAAATCATGATTCAACCCATTACGAATGGACCCTTCAAGCCTCGACAAGTCCAAGACCCTGGAAATACTGATGCAACACCTCCCGTCCCACCATCTTTTCGTGCTCAAAATAAATCAGAATACACTGAAGAGGATCAGAAGCAAGTCGAAGCAGATGACATGGCAATTCACATTGTCCAACTAGGGTTGCCATGAGACATCTTTGCTGCAGTAGACAGTTGTGAAACTGCTTTCGATATGTGGGAACGTGTTAGACGGCCTTGTTATGGAACATAAATTGGTCAACAAGACACTGAGAACAAGCTGCTAACTGCATGGGAGAAGTTTAGATCTACTCTAAGAGAATCCATTGAATCCTACTATGGAAGGTCTTGCACTTTAATGAATGAGATTATCAGAAATAAGTTGGCACCCAGAACTATCGTGAGTAACATCAAATTCCTAAACAATCTTCCAGAAGAATGGGGACGATATGTCACTATTGTCAACCAAACAAAGACTTACATCAGGTGAACTTTGATCAACTCAATGATTTTCTGAAACAAAACCAAACTGAAGTGAATGAAGTCAGGAAAGAAATATTGGCAAAGAATCATGATCCATTGGCACTAATTGCAAAGACTCAAACTCCAGTGAATACACAACAACAAGCTTCATCATCTTCCACTAACAACAACTTGCAGCAATACACTCCACAACCACAAGCTGTTATCCCTCAACAACAATTCTATCCACAAGAACAACAAGTCAGTCAACAACAACAGTATCCACAATACCAGGAACAAGGAATCACTGATCTTGAAACTGAACAAGAACAAGCTTTGTCAACTGCATTTGCTTTTTTGACTAAAGCATTCAGAGGTCGCTATTCCACACCAACTAACAACAACCAAAGGATTTCATCAAACACTCGCAACATGCAAATTGCACAGTCGGGTTTGAATATGGGTCATCAAGGACAAATGGTTGGAGTTATTGGGAATCAACAGGGATATGCTACTGGATTTCACATAGGTAATCAGGAGGTTCCGTATCAGGGTAATCAGTAATGTTGGAAATCAGATGGGGCGAAATGTTGGGAATAGAGCAGTGGGTAATCAGAATGGGAATGCTGCAGCTCCAGTCGTTGGGAATTATGGAAATATGAATCAGGGTAATCAGGTTACGTGTTACAACTGTCAAGGAGTGGGTCACATGGCAAGGAATTGTCCTACTAAGCCGAAAAAGAAGAATGCTGCGTATCTTCAGAAAGCTATGCTGTTAGCACAGAAGTCAGAAGCAGGGATGCAGTTGAGTGCTGAGGAACATGACTTTTTTGCTATTATGGATGATTTGGAAGACCTAGAGGAAATCAATGCAAACTGCATCTTCATGGCAAATCTTCAGGAGACTAAGTACGACACTGATTCTGACGCACCTCCTGTTTATGACGCCAATGCAGTATCAGAGGTACCAATCATTGATCCATGCTATAACAATGTCATATTTGATGTGTTTACTCATGACGAACAACATTCTGTGACATCAGCACCTACTTATGATACATACCTGGACAATCCGAGTTGTAGCAATACTAATTCTGAAACTCCAGATGTGGATCCTAGTGGAGGCTGTGTGACACAAAATCCTGAGACTGATGAGGAAACACGTTCCTTATTTGAAACATTAATCAATAACTGTGGCATTGAAATCGAGAAAGTTCAAAAGGTCAATCGCGATGTTAAGGCCGTGAATGATAAATTGACCGCTGAGCTTGAGAAGTACAAGGAGAATGCAAAAGCCTTTGAATTTCATAAAAACAAAGAGTTAGTATTAGAAATTGGTTATCGAGATTTCGTTTTAAGAGAAACACAATTGCAAATCAAGTATAACACGCTTGATGTTAATTTGAACTTGAAAATAAAATCTTTAAACAAGGAAATTTCTGATCTTACAAACCAACTTTCTAAACAACAAGCAACTTATTCTGATCTTGAAAAAGAGAAGAAACAGTTGATTGCTGATTTTTCAAAACGTGAAGATTCTCTTCTTGATAAAAATGAAAAAATCAAAAAATTGGAAAATTTTCTTGTTACAACGGGTCATTCAGCAAAATCAACCAATATACTAATTAATCAAACGAATCCGTATTTTCATACAACACAAAAAAATGGCTCTTGGTAACACACCTCCTTGTTTCCTCAAGAAAGCTCAGAAAGAACAGAATGTTTTGAACAATGGAAAAGCTTTGCATGAACCCATAATTGTTCGTGATTCTCTTGAAATATTAGAACTATCTGACGAGAGTAGATCAAAAATGAAACAAAAGAATCTAGAAATAAAACCAATCGACTATAACAAATGGAACAAAATTAATGGAATTACTTTTGTTTCACAAAAAGAAAAATCAAAGTTTTCCATCACACCAAGTATTTCAAATAAAGAGTCAACACCTGTTTCGAAACAAGTTTCAAAACCTGTAGTTGATCAAAATCATTGTAAAACATGGAACAAATGTCTTCAAACAATCCTTTCAACACAAGTGATGCCAAAAGCATTTTAGAAGATGTTAAAACTAGAATTGGGAGACTTCAAGAGACTGTCAAATCTAAAACCAATATTACAACTAACATATGGTTTTCTAGTTTTGATGATGAAAATAAAAAGTTTTTTGAAACTCAAATTGCCCCTCAGCTGAATAACATCAATTCAAGGGTAATTCATTTTGAACAAGCATTTTTGAAAGAAACAGTTGACTTTGTCAAGGACCATAAATCCCTGGTAAAGAAAGCTAATGAAAGTGTTGAACACATCAAAGTTTTGGAAAATTTAAATGATTCTCTCTTCGAAGATGTTCTGTGTACTGATATTATGTCCATTATTTTACAAATATATTCTGTTAAAGATCATGAAAGACTCCAGCTGAGACCTTCGAAATTGTTTCAAAATATGAAAAAGCTCTTGAAAAACTTGAAAAAGAAAATGTCTCATATTTTAAACAACTTGATCGAAAAACTGAGGAATGTAAGTATGACAAACTGTCGTATGAGCGTGCCTTTAATGACATGAAAGAGAAAAATGATTTTTTTAGGGCTCAGCTGGAATGTCAAAAAGGAAAGGCAGTGGATACTAATATTTCAAAACCATTGACTGAGGAGAAAGAAAATGTTCCCAAACAGGTTTTCAAACAAAAAATGTCTATTTCTCTGCCTCCTCTAAAAGTCAATGAGAAAAATGATTTATCAAAACCAGTCACTCCACCTGCCTTGCCTAAACAAAATGAAAAAAATGAAAAAGCGGTTATCGGGGAACCAAAAGCTTTAGCACCTGGCCTTTTTAGGATGAGTACCACTAATGCGTCTGCCTCCACATCTAAACCATATGGAACAAACGACATAAGTTTAGAAAAGCACTCTAAAGAGACTAGGAAATCTGAAACCACTTCTCTTGATAAAAAAATGAATCCTAATGCGTGTGCCTTACCTTCTACAGGACTAGAAAGCACTTCTAGGAGCAGCAAACTAAAGCCTAAGAGCAATACAAGGAACAATAGAGTCTCGCATGCCTCTAAGAGTAGTAGCTTGAATAAAGAGAAGAAAGTAGAAGAACACCTTAGAAATTTACCGCTTTGTAATAAAAAAGACATTTCATCTGAATGTAATGAACCTATGAAATTTGCTAAGTTTAATGAATCTGTTTGTTTAACTTGCAAGAAATCTTTAATTAATGTTCATGATAATTGTGTTTCTAAGAAAGAGACTGTTAAGCCTGATCAGAAGAACATTCCTAAAAGAACTTATGCTAAACCCATAGGAAGACTAGTTGCAAGATTTAGGTCTTACACTACTGATAGGAAGCATAGTCCTTACTTTAGGGATGACATTTGGAAACCAACGGGTAGAACTTTCACACTCCAGAATGGTAGAATGAGTGATGAACCTGTCTTCCCAGTAGATAACTTCTATGAGTGTGATCAGGATTTTACCTCTAACCCAAAGGAACCAAAATCAAAACGGTTTCCAAAATCTTCTTCTTCTGTTCTTGGCAGGTTATCAAAATATGTCTTTGGATCGTCGACTCAGGTTGCTCCAAGGACATGACCGGGAATCTGAAGCTGCTGATCAATTTCGTCTGGAAATTCATGGGAACTGTACGATTTGGAAATGATCATGTAGCAGCTATCATGGGTTTTGGAGATCTACCTTTTGGAAATTATTTGATCACTCGGGTCTACTATGTTGAAGGGTTGGGACACAATTTGTTTTCAGTCGGGCAGTTCTGTGATGCAGATTTAGAGGTCGCTTTTAGGAAAAATGTTTGCTTCGTTAGAAACTTGGATGACACTAATCTCTTAACTGGGAATCGTGATACAAACTTGTATGCTATCGACATAAACCAAATGGCCTCTTCATCACCAATATGTCTTATGCCACGAGCATCTAGAACAAAGTCCTGGTTGTGGCATAGAAGGCTATCCCATCTTAATTTCGACACTATCAACAAACTTGCCAAAGACAACATCGTCAACGGACTTCCAAAGTTCAAATACACCAAGGATCACTTTTGTCCATCATGTGAACAAGGAAAAAGCAAAAGAGCATCATATAAACCTAAACCCGTACCTAGTTCGGAAGCTAAGTTGCATATGTTGCACATGGACTTATGTGGCCCAATGAGAGTTGAAAGCATTAACGGGAAAAAGTATATTCTTGTCATCGTCGATGATTATTCAAGATATACATGGGTTAGGTTTCTGAGATCAAAAGACGAAGCACCAGGCATCATCATCACCTTTCTGAAGCGTATTCAAGTACTTCTTCAAACTCCAGTAAGGGTGGTAAGAACAGACAACGGCACAGAATTCACAAATTAGGAGTTAAGAGCTTATTTTGAAGATGTTGGAATTACTCGTCAGACATCAGTTGTTAGAACTCCACAGCAGAATGGGGTAGTTGAAAGAAGAAACCGTACTCTTGTTGAAGCTGCTCGCACAATGCTAATCTATTCTTGTGCACCGTTATTTCTATGGGCTGATGTTGTTGCCACTACTTGTTTTACTCAGAACCGATCCATAATCCATCCAAGATTCAATAAAACCCCATATGAACTAGTGAACAATAGAAAACCTGATATCTCTTACTTTCACGTGTTTGGCGCTTTGTGCTATCCGACAAACGACAGAGAAGATCTAGGAAAACTGAAAGCTAAAGGTGATATTGGAATCTTCATTGGATATTCAGATAACTCGAGGGCATTAAGGGTGTATAACAGGAGAACTAGGAGGATCATGGAGACGATGAATGAGAATTTTGACGAACTTTCACAAATGGCTTCTGAGAGACTCGCTCTAGAACCCGCGCTTAATCCGATGGCTTCTAATCAAAACCGATTAGGACCCGCACCAAAACAGCAGACTTCTGGACACATCAGTTCAGGACTCATACAACAAAGAGCTCCATCAACATTTGCTGACACACCTCATGAAAAAGAATGGGAGAATTTCTTCGAGTTAATGGTCGATGAATACTATGGTGGAACTTCGACAAATGCATCAAACCATCATTCCGCTGCACCTGCTCAAAATCATCCACCACCACCATCAACAGAAGATGCATCTACCATGGTCGAAACCAATGCACCAACTCCATCAACATCATCTAAATCTACTCCAGCAACTCCAATTCTAGAAACAGTTATACCAGTAGTTGATGAGCAAAACCAAAACATATCATTTCAAGAAGAACCTACTCAAAACCAGAACGATGCAACGTTAGATGAAGAATTATTTGAAAACCCGTTTGCTACGGAATTAGCTGAATCATCTTCAAGCTTACGAGAACCATCTAACTCGCACTCGTATAATTTACGGTATCCTTCTACTCTGAAGTGGACAAAAGACCATCCGATTGAACAAGTTATTGGTGAACCGTCAAGGCCAATTCAGACGAGACGCCAACTTGCCACAGACTGCGACTTGTGTATTTACCTTTGCTCAATTAGCACTAAAGAACCAAAGAACATTCGAGAGGCAATGGCAGAAAATGCATGGATTGAAGCGATGCAGGAGGAACTTCTCCAATACCGTCTACATGACTCATGGGATTTGGTTCCAAGACCAATTGACATTCAAGTCATTGATCTCAAATGGTTATGGAAGAACAAAAGGGATAAAGAGATGACTGTAATTCGCAATAAAGCACGTCTTGTGGCCAAAGGATACAGACAGGAAGAAGGAATAAATTTTGAAGAGTCATTCGCGCCGGTAGCTAGACTTGAAGAAGTCAGGATATTCTTAGCCTATGCATCTCACAAAAACATCACGGTATATCAGATGGACATTAAGACCGCGTTCTTAAATGGAACTCTAAAAGAAGAAGTGTACGTGAGTCAGCCAGAAGGCTTCAGAGACATGGAACATCCAGACTACGTCTACAAACTCAAAAAGGAAATCTATGGTTTGAAACAAGCTCCGAGAGCGTGGTATGACGGACTGTCCTCTTTCCTGATTCTAAACAATTTCACCAAAGGAACTGTTGATCCTACCTTGTTTACACAAAAATGCAAAAACGACATTTTGATTTTTCAGATTTATGTGGACGACATCATTTTTGGGTCCACTAATCCGAATCTTTCAAAATATTTTGAAAATCTCATGAAAAACAAATTTGAAATGTCCATGATGGGGGAACTAAATTTTTTTATTGGTTTACTAATACATCAATCCCCCCGTGGAATTTTTATTAATCAAGCTAAATATACAACTGAGATTTTGAAAAATCATGGTATGGATAATTGTGATTCGGTCGGAACACCAATGGTAACTTCACCAAAAATTGGAGCTGATTTATTTGGGAAACCTATCGATCCGAAGAAATATCGGAGCATGATTGGTTCTCTCATGTACCTCACTGCTAGTCGACCCGATATTCATTTTTATGTTTGCTTATTAGCACGGTTTCAGGCAAAGCCTACCGAACTGCACCTCAAAGAGGTTAAAAGGATCTTTCGGTACCTGAAGACATCCATTCACATGGGACTTTGGTATCCGAAGGAATCGGATTTGATCTAATTGCCTTTTCAGATGCGGACCACGTAGGTGATCAAGTTACGGCAAAAAGTACATCCGGAGGAGCACAATTTTTGGGTGAAAAGTTAGTAAGCTGGTCTTCAAAGAAACAAGATTGCACCGCACTTTCAACCGCTGAAGCTGAGTATGTGTCTCTATTTGCATGTTGTGCTCAAGTTCTATGGATGAGAACACAACTCACAGATTATGGCTTTACTTTCGATAAAATACCTATGTATTGTGACTCGAAAAGTGCCATAGCCATATCATGCAATCCTGTTCATCACTCAAAGACTAAGCACATCCGTGTCCGCTATCACTTCATAAAAGAACATGTGGAAGAAGGTACTGTTGAATTATTCTTCGTGAAGACAGACTACCAACTCGCCGATCTATTTACTAAAGCCCTTCCAAAAGAAAGGTTTGACGATCTAGTTCGACGAATTGGAATGCGAAGCCTAATTCTAGAGGAGTTAGAACGTCTTCTTGAATCTTCTTGAAAATGATTTTCCAAAAAGCTTCGCTGTAAATATTTTTGAAAAACAAAATACAAAATTTGAAAAACCGAAAAAAGCAAAATATAAAAATATAAAACTTTCAAAAAATACAAAAACAATATAGAATCAAAAATCCAAAAAATATTCTTCTCACGACATGTCTCTCGTATAATTGATATTCTGTACGTTTCTAGAAATGTCATTCAACAATGATACGGACATGTACAGATGCTTGAGCGAGAGTTATTTTAATGTTTTCTAAAACATGTCATTCCTCAAAATCTCTTCAAATATGGCTTTCGTATACTTCATTACGAAACCTGGACTAAAATGATGACTTTTGATTATTTTCAAATCAAAACTCGTGTTTTTATAGAAAAAATATAGTGTACGCTTCAGTGCACTACATTTAAAACTGGTGAGAAATCATCATCATCTTGAGCACCTTTTTCAAGATTGTTCAAAAAGATTTTTAAAATCTTTCAAAATATTTTGTGCTCAAGATAACTCCCTCTAAACCCTTTGATTGATTATGCTTTATTAAAGGGGGAGTATAAAACCAAAATGTTCCAAATTCATGCTTAAATCAAATCCGTTTGTCTCCCCAAAAGATTCTAAAATGTTGTTTCCTCCGTTGATATAAAAAATATCACGAATATGCTATTTTTGAGGAGGAGAAGACGTGATTAAAATGTGATCAAAAAGTTTAATGATCGTTGTTTGAATCTCAAACGAGCTCGAATCAGTTGAAACCATTGAATTGCCGAGGAACTAATGTCTGTAAATGTACCATTTCCGAGAAACTTGTGATAGACATTAACTTACATGGGTCTAACCTTCTTTTCAAGGAGTGTTTACAACTTCAATTTGGTTATTAGAGCTAGTTGTCACCTAAAAGCTGACAATGGAACTCTTTAACTATGCAACGTAACCGTGTCTCGTGGGGAATTGTCTATCATGAGCCGATCAATTCAAAAAAGTGCGAACTCTACCCTCACTGTGCAGATTTCTGTCAAAACTTATAAGCACATGTGAAGGGGGAGTGTTTCTGAAAATATAAAACTCTCGGAGTGTTTCAAACATGTTTTCAATCATAAACACTCTGAGACATTTTCAAGAAAAGGTTTTATGGCAACGTGGGATAGTCATGGAGTTACAAGGTGACTAAGTATAGGAAATCCGTCCTATGATCCGCCAGAGCCGGAGGGATCTACCTAAGGACAATACCCATAGTTAGTATTAGAAGTCCTTAGGTATGATTGAAAAAAGGAGTAATGTGAGAAAGGAGAAAGAATGGGTTGAAGAATTAAAAAGAAATGTAATGAAAAAGGGTGAAAAGAAATAGCCCTCCATAATCAACCTTATGGCAGAAACCGGGTTCTGTTAGGAATGAGAAATTCTATTGTAAAGCATCGGTCACCCCAATTACTGTCTAGCTTAAGTTAGCTCGTAGACATATCATTTATTACGTTATTTGTTAGTTACTTGTTAGCATAGTTAATCTAGTGTAACACCGTGGAGGAAGGACGGGTCTTTACCCACTGTATGCTTGTTCCACATCCCGAAGGAGGGCGTGCTTCTTTGTATAAATAGCCCTCTCCCCACAAGGGAGAGGGTTGGATGTTCATTTGGAATCTAACCTTCCATAAGTTTCTCTCACTAGAATATCCCACTTTCTCTCTCTAAAACCATATAATTATACGCCTATATTTGTGATTGTTTATGTGTTTGTGAAATCCAATATGTTACAAATGGTATCAGAGCCATGGTTTGATCATCTCTCTTACTTATCCTTGGATTTCTAGTGGTTTTATATGGTTTTTGGGTTTGAAAAAGTTTAGTGGTTTTTGCATCATTTGTATCATTTCTTGTGTTAAAGTTAGAATTTTGAGTGTACTTTTGTGTTTAGAATCATTGTAAGTGCTTGGGTTTTGATTTGGAAAGCTTGAATCACTGTGGTTGAACTTGTTTTGGATTGAAAGTGTGGTTTTGAAGTTTTTCAACTTAGCGACTTGAGTCTCGGAGTGATTTTCTTCGTAGCGACTTGCTTTAGTAATTTCTAGCAAGTTGTACTATAAGTCGTAGCAACTTGATCTTAGCGACTTGTCTATTGAGACAAGCCGACAAACAGTACAAGTTAGTGGAGGCTCCACTTCGGCTAGCGAGTTGGTTGGGTTAGCGATTTGTTTCTATTATTTCTAGCGACTTGGCTTTATAGTTCTTAGCGAGTTGCTACTTAGCGACTTGGAAACTTAGCGAGTTGTTCTTAGCGACTTGATACTTAGCGAGTTGTTCTTTAATGACTTGTCAGCTTAGCGACTTGGTGCCTTAGCAACTTGGTGTCTTAGCGACTTGTTTCTAAGGTTTATAGCAACTTGAGTACCTAGCGACTTGGGTAAGTAGCGACTTGTCTTCAAGGTATTTAGCAATTTGGTGAATTGATGAAAGTTACCTGTGCCTAATATCCATCAACACAATGACATACATCACTGACCCTTTAATCCCCAAAGTACTTGAACTCTATGATGCCTCACAGAACAATGAAACTGTTTGCGATTCAGAATGTTTAACCATGATTGATTCAGCAAATCATGATCAAAACCCTTCACATTCTGAGTCAAATATCAATGAATCACACTTATTAATGACACATGATGCAAGGCAAATGGAATACAACATTGAGTCCTTTCAACTACTTCATCAGCACCTCACACAACGGTTATCCACAACTAGGGATCGAACATGCAGTGCTCTCTTCCGTCAGGACTTATCCTCATTGACAAGAACTGTGTTGCTGAACTTAGAACAACTAAAGCTTCAAATTACAAAAAAAAAGGTATTAATGGATGACTCTAATGCTGCACTTCAAGTAATCTACAACCAATTTCAGCCATTTATCAATGGGGAATATTCCACAGACTTTGATCAACACGTGACTGGAATTTCATTCAAGAAAATACTGGAATGGAAATTCATAAGTTCATCAACACATTTATCCAACTTATGGATAATGTGGAAATGTACATTAAGCAAGCTGCTCAAGAGAATGATAAGTTGAATGTGTTGAATGGGTGTCAAGTAAAATTAAGTGAAAGTTGTGATATGTCGGGTAATGGATCAGTTGAAAGAACGGATGATGCCGAATGCAGAATTTCAGTTGCAACAAAGGATGATGAAACCGGCTGTACTGAACACGAAGGCTCAGAGTCAGAAAATCTTGAAACAAGTTGCATGACAGTTACTCCTGTTATGCATGAGGTGAATACTAATGACATATCATCAAATGAACAGGTGTCTTGTGATGAGGTACCCTTAAATGATCAACATAATGCATTTGCTAATGTACCTAATCAATTAGATCCTAACTCTGAACATGATATTGTTAAATATGTCTTGGTTGAGCCCGAATCTAAAATTTTTAAAACAAATGACATGGTTGAAAAAGGGGTTTATGATGAACTTTCAAATAAATACTCAATTCTTGAAAAACATTGCATTTCCTTGGAAATTACATTACAACAAAGAGAAGAAAGTTTTCTTGCTGCAAAACCTTGCATTAATAAGGAATTCCCAGAATTTCAAGAATTTTTTGAAATTAATCACTTAAAAACCCAGATTCAGGACAAAGATTCGACCATATGCAATCTCAAATTACAACTCTCAGATCTGCATAAGAAAGGTTATCATGGAATGAACAATCCTAACCATGAGGTGAGTGGTAGATTAGATCTAGGAATGATGAATTGGCTCTATGTGTGTCCAACCTATTAAAGGAAAATGAGTCCTTAAGAAAGAACTTATTAGAGAACAATTCTAAGTTGATAGATCAAACTAACTCCTTCTTGGCTGACATTGATGCCCTCAAATCCCAAATTCAGGATAAGAGCTTCACTATTGTTGCCTTAAAAAATGAGCTTAGGAAATCTATTGGAAATAGGGTGAACACTAAGTTTGCAAAACCATCAACATTGGGAAAGCCAATTGTACTGAACAACTCAAAACGTACTGTAGTTAGGCAGCCCAATGCTTTTAGAACTGAAAGATTTAAACCATCGAAATCTAAGCTTGCCTCCCAAGTTGATGCGAGTACTGTTTTGTCAAAACCAGTCACTTCACTATTTCATTCCAATATGATGAATAACAATCCCCAGCTTAATGTTCAATGCCCTAAGATCATGAATATTAGGAGTTCATCTAGTTCTTATAAGAAGCATCAAATGACTGATCAATCCCCTAAGAAATAAACTAATTACAAAAGAACCAATATTCAAAACAAAGAAGTGGCTACATCCAAATCTACTAGCAGTTGTTTTAAATGGATTCCCACTGGTAGATTATTTAAGTTTTTAGGATCCAAACGGACTTACATTCCTAGATCTTTCCTTAAGTAGATGCCCACAGGAAAACTCTTCAAGAATATTGAACCTAAAGGGATTTCTATTAATGACACTCCGAGATCAAACTGTGCAACATCCAATAGTGAGGTTACTCATGTCACTAACTCATCTATTTGCAATACTACATGTGCTTCTAGTACAATGTGTCCTCAGTCTTTTTCAGGTACAATGCTTAATTCAATCATGAACATCATGACTTGGCTTCCATCAGAAATGAAGATTGCTCACTTAGGAATTGTAGCTTGTCAGAATTGATGTACCTCGTACTTTGACTCCTGTTCGACTTGAATCAGGACTCGTTCTCATGAATCAGTGTACAAATTAGTTTTCACTTAAAAAAAATTTAATTAAATTCTTCCCATGAACTTATGCACTTTTTAATTAAATTATTCCCACTATCTAATAATAGATGTATCTCTTGTAATCGATAACATCTACGGTACTAGAAATGTCATTCAATAATGACACGGGACCATATATGAAGTTCGAACAAAAGATATACTCTAGTTTAATAACGGGGGGTTAGAATTCAATCAATGTTTATTGGTGACATTGATTGAGGGGGAGAATATTTCAAGTTATCTCGTTATCTCTGTGTCTCTAATATTTCAAGTTATCTCGCTATCTCTGTTTCTCTCTGCACCATTGCTTGATATGTATTATGTCTTTGATGCATGTTTAAGTCTTGTTTCATGATGTCCTCTGTGTTAGATAGCTTATCTATGTTATGCCACTTTTGGTACTTGTCATATTATTCAACATGTTTTTATCAACTGTATTTGCATGCAATCTGATAAGTTCAAGGACTGAAAGTGTCAATAGTACAAAATTTGATAGATAGCGACTTGCTTTAATCAGGGATAGCGACTTGGCTTTTCTAAGGGGTAGCGACTTGTCCTTTATCTTTATTAGCGAGTTGCTTTTGAAGCACAAGTACATGGACTGAATGTGTGAACTTTGTAAACATGAAAATCCATTATTATCCCCTAGCGACTTGACTCTCGTTACATAATTTCAAAAACACAAAAGGTTTTCTTGTTTCCTCTCTCGTGACCTTTTCTTGCTAGCGACTTGCCTGTGGTAAGATAATCTCAACGTTTTTGATTCATATCATGTAGATTATATACCTCCCCTAACTCAGTTCTATTAACAGATTCCACTGTTCACTTGATCCTCGATAAATTGACCCCCTCATTTAGGTTTGTTAATGGATTCACTTGACATGTTTTTGATGGTTGTTTAGGCTTAATAGGATAGATTTGATGGAGAAAGTGTTGATTTAAAAGGTTGTTTTTGTGCGTATAGTTGTATTATTTGTTTGAGTATGTTGTGTTGGGATCATATGATTATGCTTGTGCTTGTAGTTGTTTGTATTGGCTCATTGTAGCAATTTGTTTGTGTCGTTGTAATGGTTATATCTGTGGATTGGACTGTTGTGATTTGCGTATGTCTTGTTATGTTCTTGGTAGCGACTTACCTGATAAGCTTAATGTTCTTGGTAGCGAGTTGGTTCATAAATTCCTCATGGCGAGTCGTGATAGCTTAATACATTCTTGCTAGCGACTTGCTTTGTAACTGAATTGTAGCGACTTGGCCATGTATCTTTTGATAACGACTTATCTTGACAAGTTAGCGACTTGCTTAAATGTTTTCATAGAGGCGACTTGTTAAGTATTTTTCTTATAGCGACTTGTTTTGACAAGTTAGCGACTTGCTATATTGTTTTTACGATGGCGACTTGTCAATATTTTTCTTGTAGCGACTTGTTTTGTCAAACTATGTAAAGCGACTTGCTGTAATTATTTCATGCTAGCGACTTGGTTCAAGTTTACTTGTAGCAATTTGTCTTGACAAAATCTCTCTTAGCGAGTTGCTATAACATTTTTGGTCTAAGCAATTTGTATCTGGTTCCTCTTGCAGCAACTTGATTTGACAACTTGCTTTTCTAAATCTGTTATAACACTTCCATAATAGCAATTTGTCTCATGAAATCCTATTATAGCAACTTTGTTCTTCACAATTTTGGCTCAAAACAACTTGTATCTTGAAAAACTTTGTCAAAATGATTTGTTACTTTGAAAATTACTAAAGCTACTTAATCTATTTCCTAAGCATGTCAATCTGCTTATTGGTAATCTATCATGGTTGCTATTCATTGTGTTTTGTCATGAAATTGCATTAAAAAATTGTTTAGCTAACCATGTCTAAACTAACATGCTCTCAAACATTATTTTTGTATGTGTGTCTCTTTAGATCATCAATGGCAAACACAATCTCATCTAAGAACCTTGGTACCTCTGCTCCACCCACAGTTCTTACAGAAAATGAAATTCTTCCAAAAGATAAATGGGTAGAGATAGGAAAAAGCAACTGCTATGTGGACATGGAAAGACTGCAACAAAATCCAATCTTCAAAGTGGCAATTGATATTCTTAAAAACACTAACTTCTTCAGTGCCATGACCAAGCAATGCACGACCCCTTCCATTTACCTACAACAATTTTGGAACACCATCACATGGGATAAGATCACTGCCACCTATTCCTGCAAGCTTAATGATAAGGAATTTCAAATCACATCTGACATTCTCAGTAAGGCCCTAGGAATCACACCATGTGACCCTTCCATAGAATCTGTCCCTCCACCTAGTGTAGAAGAGCTTATAGTCTTTCTAATTGACTTGGGTTATCAAGTTGGCATAACAAGGGCTTCAGATATCATCACTGGACACATGTATCACCCCTGGAGAGCCATAACTACCATTCTCAACTTATGCCTATCTGGAAAAACCTCAGGGTTCGATAAAGTAAGGATACCTATTCTGCAAATCTTATGGGGTCTCATCAAAGGGGTGAACGTTGATGTCTCGGAACGTATTTGGGAAGAATTCTCGTTGTCAATGCACACATTCATCACCGACAGAAAAAATGTTCAGAATCAAGCTCAAGGAAGAAAGAAAGTACACAAACTTGTGATTCCTAGCATCAGATTCTCGAAGCTTGTCATCCAGTACTTGCAACAGACTTATAACTTCAATCCTAGGAGTGAATCAGTCCTCCATAATGCTAAGGATGAATTTGTTTTAGGTAACTTCAAATATGTTGCTAGAGGTGTCAATAAAGAAATCTTAGATTGCCAATTCCTGATGTTCTTCTCACTGACGATATTAAGAAGACTGACCACTTCAAATTATACAAGAAAAGGGCATCCAGATCCATTGTTGATGACTCTCCCATTCCATCACAAACCAAAGATACAAAGTCCACTTCCAGTACAAAGACCTCATATGTTGCCCTTCCCAAGAAGAGACGTGACAGATCACAACCTACTGACACTTCAGTACAGAAGCAGAAAAGGAAGAAGAAAGATGTTGGAAAGGGGAATGTTGAAGGAACTGAGGTTTCAAAGGGTGACATGAATTTGATTGATGAAGATATGGCTGCTTTGCAACTGGGAATTAAACAAAGCCTTGAAAGCCAAAACATGAGACCACCAGTGGGAGGAGTTACAATAAGAGAACCTGAGCCTGCGCCACTACAAACAACTCCTTCCACTCAAGACAAAGGAAAAGGGATTGCTGGAGCGAAGCGAACAAGTCGTCACATGCTTCTGACCATCTCTTCTCCACCATCTGGAACAACCACCCAATTTGAGCTAAAGAAAATAAGTGTTGAATCATCTTCAGCTCAAGAACAAACTGGATTGGAAAAGGAGGTATCCGAAACACATGAAGAAACTCCTGCATTAAGTGATACCCAATCTGATCAGAATGATGATGAAGAGTTGCAGAAAGACTCACAGGAGAACCTTGAGTCAAGATCTAATGAAACCATGCATATGGAGGAACCTAACATGTCTACGGGCTCTCTTTCCTCACTTAAGAATCTAGATGCCAATTTCTCATTCGGTGATCAGTTTTTGAATGACAAACCTTCAGACACCGAGACTCATAAGCCTAATGATGAGAAAGAAGAATCGGAGTCCATGTACACGGTCAGCATCCAGCAAGACACATCAACCATCCCACCGATGTCTGCACCTGCTCTTACAACCGAACATCAACCACCTGATCCTGCTAAAGATCTATCACTTGAACCAGTGGTTATAGTTACTGACACGAACACTCCACCGGCTTCACCACCTCAAATTCTAACATCTGATCAATTACTCGACAAAGCAGTGAAAAGAATTGAAGCTCTTGAAAGACAGCTGCCTAAATCTGTCAATGTCCTCGAGGATCGTGTCTGCAGGCTGGAGCATCTTAACTTCGATGAAGGGGTAGCACACGCCATTGAAGGTGAAGTTAAGGATGCTGTAGAATGGGCAATGTAAGCTCCTCTGCTTCAACGGTTTAAAGACCTACCCATTTCAGATATGAGAGTTGTCCTTTCAGACAAGATGTATGAAGTTAACGAGCATAAGCATGAGGTGCATAAGAAGTTATTTGAGGCTCTCGAAGAATCGATTAAGCACGACAATCATCTATAGTTTTTAGAAGACATTGGAGAAATAAAGGCTAAGAAGAAAAGGAGGACTTTGGTGCTGGAGACGTTGCGTAAAGGTCCTAAACCTCCTCCTCTCTCGCCTCCAACTGGAGGAGCTGGAACTTCTGGTGCTGGTGGATCTTCTGGCATAACCACTACACCTTCACCACAACCACCAACATCTCCTCCAAAACCGACAAATCAATCCAGCTCATCCGGTGATCAGGGTACTCAAAAGAAGTCTGCAGCTTGGACCACAGTTGATTCAAGGTTTACACCCACATTCTCCACTATTCTAGAAGACCAGGTGCTACACGAAGAGTCTTATGTCACGGCAGAGTCAGAATCTAATGACGATGATGCATCCACAAAACATATCCCCAAGCCATCTGAAGATGATTGGTTTGATGCATATGTTTCGGGTGAACGCTCTAAAACCACTAGAGTTGCACCTTCTAAAGACATGACTCAAAGATGGCTCACCGAAGAGAGACCTCAAACTCCAGAACCTTCATGGTTCATCCCAGAGTCTGACACGATGATTCCTGACAACAACTGGGCTTCAAAAATCACTACCAACTATGAAGCCCTAGCTGAAGACTCTCTTCTTCACATCACAGGAGATATGGGCAGCTTTATGAAATGGTTTTGTCAACAGAAGGGAATCTCGTCCATCACTCCAAAGGATCTTGAAGGACCAGCTTTTGAAATCGTCAAAGTCTTTCACTCAGATGCCAATCAGCTTTAATACCAGATGGAAGAATGTCATAAGATGCTGAGTGATCAAGTCAGTGAGCAGATCAGCCGTTTCAATATGAACAAGCCTCTTCCTCTCGGTGGTGAACCTGGACAAATGACCATTCAGTCTGAGTTCTTCTTCAACCATGTCCTGGACTATCTATGTGCTCGTATATCTGAAAGAAGACCAACTTTATCAATTTCAAAGATGAAAGCTGCTACCTACTCAGTTCCGGGTCTTGAGCAGATGGTACTTGATCAATTCTGGACTGACAAAGAACATGTTTATGACATCGAGGCTTCATATGGCATTTCTCATTGGTTGTTCAAGAAGAAGAAATTCTACATTGAAAGACATGGAGTTGATAAAAGACGCAAAGTTGTTCGATCCAAGCTGCGGATTCTAAGTGTTGTCAGTATAGAAATCTTCCTAATATATGGTTATGATTATCTGAAGAAGATTGTTCTTCGAAGAGCAGACTTGAAAGATCACGTGATAGAAGAAAACGACTTCAAGCATTTGCTGCCAAATGACTTTGAAGATCTCTATCTTCTAAACCTTCAAGGACACCTTGATCACCTACCTGTTCGTGAGAAGAAAGCTCTCTCTGCTGCTGTCAATCTCTGGATCAGAGGCTTGGTCATTCGAAAAAGAGTTGAGGATTTTCAGCTAGGAATGGAAAGCTATCAGACCTGCGTCAACCTAACAAGACCGCAATGGGAAGCCTCAGGACTTGAATTTCACCACGAATATAAAGTGATTGACACTCCTAGAGCCATCATCTTTACCGACAGATACGGGACAAGAATGCTAATCAGGCTATGCGAGCTATACAAGTTCAGTGATGGTACACTCAGGATGGTTGAACAATAATTGAACTCAAGAGTGAAGGAAATCAAAATTGACATGAACCCGTGGAACAAAACTAGATTCTGGTCTGAACAAGACTTGAAGATGTGTGAAGATTTCATTGCTGCAATCGGACGAAGATTAAAGACTAGAATGATTTATCGCAGCCTTGAAAGTTTTGTGGGTGGTAGACTTCGTGAAGGTCACTACAAGCTGCTTCAAAGAACTGAATGAAGACTTCTTCCGAAAGTAGCTTCTGTTTTGTATTTTTGATATGTAAAATTTGGTGTATGTACCATGAACAACTATAATGTATGTAGTAGTGATAGGTTATGTATTGTGGTTTCCCTTTTATCTAAAAAGGGAACTTCAGTGTAGTCCACTTCAGATCATATAAAACCGGACACATTTTTCTCCAACAAAGTTTTGTTTCATACATATTTAAATCACTTGAGATCCAAAATCTCAAAGGATTTGAAATTTTTGATCGGGGGAGAAAATGTGATATAAATATGAAAGATGATAAAAGGTGACCAGTTTTGTCTCAAAGTGCATACTGCTCTCTAATATGTGCTAAACTCTTTTCGAATCTCGAAGCACATATTGAGGGGGAGCATTTCAATAGAAAATAAACTTTCAAGGTACAAAGTTTTATATGTTTCAACATAAAGTACCTTGATTGATTTTCCAAAGGTTTCTTAATGGCTTTTGTGATCGTGAATGTACCTCAAAAGAACTCTTTCCTCTATGTGAAAAAAATGATTTCAAATATCCTATGCACATATTGAGGGGGAGAATTTACCAAGAAAATCAAATGGCTTTTTCTTTAGAAATTGTGATCAACAAACTATTTCAAAGAACTCTTGCCTCCATGTGCTAAACAATTTACAAAACATATGCATGTAAAAACCAAGATCCGGACTCAACTAGGGTATAATAATAACAATGATTGAATGCACAGCGGAATAATAATTAACACAATCAAAGTTACCAACAAGGTTTTTCTCATAAAACAATGATCCTCTATGGATCTTTATCACTCTCTCTAAAGATGTTTTCCTGGAATGTTTTTCTTAAGAGTTATCCAATACAAAAGTCATATGTTCCTTTTATACACAAGGAACCCTAAATAAACAATAATATAAAATAAATGCATATCACTACCTAAAATAGCTCATGCATATCCTAACAAACTAATACTGATTGACTATAACAGTAGAAATACTATATCAGCAGAAACTCTTCTTCAGCAGAATCCATGTACTTCAGCAGATTCCTTCAGCATTATTTTCAACGGAATTCCTACTTTGCAGAATTCCCAACAATCCTCCCCTAAACTGGAATTTGACTAGGTTAAGTTCCAGTTTCTTGGTAGATCTTTAACACTTCAGAACAAGATGATTGTACTCGAACATCAGCATCAAAGAAACAAAATATTAAAATCTCAATGATGACAAAACTTTGAAACACCATATCTTTGCAGCAACAAATGACAACATGTACATCAAAACATATTAGTTTCAGACTATTCTCATCACATCCAGGTGTGTTAACTCCTGTGAGAGGTGAATCATTGAAAATAATGGATTTGATGTCTCTTTACCAATAGCCATCACTACTGGAGTAGCCAAATGTTTCAGTTCGAAAACTATGGTACACCGATAACCATCTGATTTATTAGCAAATCAGCAACCATATAAATGGATTTGAAATGTCTTTACCTGTAGCCGTTTGCTCAGGACTAGCCAATCCTTTGGTCACCCAATAGGGCAACAACCATGGTGAATTGATGACCATTTCAACTCTCAGCAATGAAGCATGGGTGAGTTGAGTATCCTATGATTTTGAGCAAACCATTACAGCTATCAACGGAATTGAGATGTCTTTACCAAAAACCGTTTGCTTTTGGACTAGCCAACTCTTTGATGGAATGCCGTCAGCATCATGGTGAGTTGATTACCATTTATGGATTTCCGCAGCCTTTACCACAAGCCATAATCCTGTGGGCTAGTCAACTCTTGTGTTAGAAAGACATGGTGAGATGAAAACCATTAGTTGTGTGGTAATTAACCAACACCAAAACCTGCAAGCAAGAAAGAGTAGAAACTGAACACAGACAGGTTAGAGTTTTTTTTGTTTTGTTTTGTTTTTTTTTTAACAATAGAAATTATACGATTTTTTTTAACTATAAAATAAAGAAAGAATAAAAATAACCAAAACATGTAAAATAAACCATCAAGTAGCAGTAGAAACCAAAGACAGTTGTAGTGTCAGCAGAAACACTAAGCCTCCCCTTAGGCTTATAAGGATCCAACAGCTGCAAAAATGGTTAGAATACAAAAAATACAACAATAAGCCTCCCCTCAATCAATGCACCTGATAAAGACTATTTTTCTTGGGTACCCAAAATAAACCTTTCCTTTGAGTTTTCCAAGAATAAGCTGTAGAGGATTTAACAACATTTCCTACTCGTACTCCACCATGTGCCATATTCATATGATATACATAAGGTGTATATGACTGAAGAACTTGTAGGTCTATAAGGCATAAGTCTAACATTACTGTTCCACCAACCAGTAGTAACTGGTGAAGAATATCCTCCAGAAAAGGCCTATTAAACCTGTCAGCAAAAACAGATGCATACACCTTTGGCTTACCAGTAGGAACTGGTTTACCTGCTCTCACATGTGCAACTTTGGGAACAAATGAAGGAATACTAGCAACATCAGTCCATGTGGGTCTAAAGGTCTGTTGGTCATAGGAAACACCCATCCTTTTCTCATGATAATCACAGTCTTTAATAAGATGGAGTTTACTAACACACACAAAACAAGATTTCTTCTTAAAAGACTTATTCTTAACACAACTTTGTTTATTACACATAAACTTATCAGAAACAGAACTAGAAGTAAAATTGTGTTTAACAGAATAAGTAACTGTCTTAGTTTTGGGCTCATCATTAGCTACTTTGGACTTGGGTGTGGTCATGGGTGTGTGCCTAGGTGAGTCAGACTTTTCACTTGAATCACATAAGGCATAGTCAGTGGACTTTAGGTCTGACGACTTGTCACTTTTAGAACAAGAGACAGAGTCATTAGTTTTGCTACTAAGGTCTGGCAAGTCACTTGACTTTTTTCCATATAAATGATGTGATCCATCAAAGTCAACTGTGGTGGATAGGTCAATTGGCATGTGTTCACCTCTAATAGGTCCACGTACAGCATGTAAATCACCTTCTTTTACAAAATTAGCTAATCCTGCTGGTGTAGATTTACGTGTGTCATCCCTAGCTTCTATCCCTACATACTTCTTAAAGCCTAAACCTATCACAGTATTAGGATTTTGACTAGCATAGATGTGATTAGCTAACTTGTTTCCATTCAATAACCATTCTTTATGCCTAGCAATTTCCTCATCTAGTTTCTCTTTAACACTTTGTTTTCAGACACCACATCAGCTTTCTCTTTCTCAGTGCGTTTTAAATCAATTTTAGTACATTCTAGATCAGTTTCTAACACCCGTATTTTCTCATCATAAGCCAATTGATTCTTTTGAAACCAAACTTTTTGTCTTTCTAATGTTTTTAAAGCCTGTTTATAAGCTTCAACTTCAACATAACATTCATTATATTTAGGTTTCAAAACATCATAGGCTTCCTTAAGTTCATTATATTTTTCACTACAACCAAACACATAATTATGTACCTGAGAGATGCCCATGAAGGCAAATTGTGGACTGTCAAATTCTTCAGCATCGCCTTTAGCATAAGCTTCCTTGCTCATCTTCTTGAATTCAGCCTTTCCACCATACCTTGCTTTGAGTGCATTCCATATACGACTTGCATCATCCATATAACGAAAATCTGCTACATGATCAGCAGGAATAGATTTAAGCAAGATAGTTCTGGCCTTTGACTCTCCTTGTACAACAATGTGTTCATCTGCAGTCGTTGGAGGATGAATAAAGATTTTTCCATCGCGATCCATTCCAGTTCTTTTCAAGCTGTTGCCATTTTGGATCACCTTCCAGATATCCATATCATTATTCATGATCCAGTGTTTCATCTTCTTAGCCCAGACCTCGTACTCATCATTCATCAAATAAGGAAACATAACATCATCCCTATTATTATCAAATTCTGCCATTTTTTGTGATAACAGCAGTAAAGTTATGTGATAGCAGGAACCAAAATGAATACCAACAGTAACCAACAGTCAATCAGAATAAATAATTATATGCGTTGGGACCAGCAGTATCAAGATGGCATTAAAATATCATCTCACGTGATCACAAAATTAAAAGACCACTGATGTATTAAATTATGAGACCAATGAAATCAGCCGCAATAATATACCAGCAGCAATGATATTATATGTGATCAATTGAAACCAATTACTGTCAATGAACAATCGCCACGAGATCTCTTCTAATTCGATTTGGCCAATAAAAATAATAGACCAAGATGACTAGTTCAAGAATAGTTCGTATGACCAATGAGTGACCAATCAATATCACGAGACTAATATTAAAGTCCCTAACTTGCCACTGCACAACCTGCAAGTGGGTCCCTCGTCTTATTAGTCAAAATAATACAGTACTCTGCAGTGCTACAAGATCAGTACCATACCACTAACCAATAAATCGTGTGAACACATTAACTACCATGCGTAGATCAAGTGGCCAATCCAATCAATATCTCATTCAAACCTTAGACCCACGTGTGAACAGCAGAAACCGAATGTGATCAGAAGAAACAAAATTGTATACCAAATAAAATGACTTGGTCACATTAGCTAATCAATATACTTGGAATATGATAGCCAATATGTCAGTCAATGAAAGAACTAGCCCCACGTGATAGACAATAAATCCACAAAAGTCAAACGCCAAAAGATGAATAAATAATATATACTGCCGTCACATGAACCAATTGATATGCCGAATGAAAATAATCACCCACACAAAGACGCAGCAATATTTGACCTCTAATATGATAGACCAATGAGATGCAGTCCTACAATGAACCAATTAAAACTATCCCCTACACACGTGAATAACAATTAAATCATAGGATATATGACCAATCAACAGTCACGATCAAAACTATTAATGCTCCAATGCAAATCAACCTCACGTGAGCTCAAGAATCAATACATATGAATTGTCCCATCGATACAGTAAAAATATAATTGTGACCAATTAAATCCAGTACTATATTAATTCGAATAATTAATTGATGCATATGATTGTTAGACCAATTAATGCATATGATTAATTAAGATATACGAATTAGGAACAACGAGTGGGGAAACCCGCGCGATGCAGCGGAATTACTTTTGTAGACGTGAATTTTACAAAAGACTTAGTTTGCATGATAACTAAACTTGAGGGACTATTTTTGCCATTTTGGTAAACATAACAATTAATGGTGAGGGACCATTTTTACCATTTTGGTAAACTTAGCAATTAATTGGGAGGAAGTTACTGTAGCAGCAACTTTCCTCCCCATGTTTAGGGTATATATAGAATACCACTGTCCCACGTGATTCGCTCTTCTTCAACAATTACTTTCTACCTGCTTCGTCCTTTTCCATCTGCTGCCATAGATCAAATACAGAATATAACCCCTAATTACATAAAAACCTTATCAACCCTAGATCGAGAGCCACCCGCTCTGAAACCAATAGTAAAAACCAAGATCCGGACTCAACTAGGGTATAATAATAACAATGATTGAATGCACAACGGAATAATAATTAACACAATCAAAGTTACCAACAAGGTTTTTCTCATAAAACAATGATCCTTTATGGATCTTTTTCACTCTCTCTAAAGATGTTTTCCTGGAATGTTTTTCTTAAGAGTTATCCAATACAAAAGTCATATGTTCCTTTTATACACAAGGAACCCTAAATAAACAATAATATAAAATAAATGCATATCACTACCTAAAATAGCGCATGCCTATCCTAACAAACTAATACTGATTGACTATATTAGTAGAAATACTATATCAACAGAAACTCTTCTTCAGCAGAATCCATGTACTTATTGATTCCTTCGGCATTATTTTCAGCGGAATTCCTACTTTGCAGAATTCCCAACAATGCACATGTTGAGGGGGAGCATTTCTAAATGATCAAAACAATTAAGATACAAAATGATTTGATATTATATCACAAGTACCATGATTGTTTTTCAAATGGTTTTCATTTGGTTCCAATGGCAAATGAACAATACCAAATAGACCGACCAAATTTACTTTATGTATGGTGATATAAGGATGATAAGGTTAGGTATTTGTTCCCATGATCCGCCAGAACCGGAGGGATCTACCCAGAGACAATCCACTAGATAGTGTAGAAGTACTTAGGTATGATGAAAAAAGGAGAAAAGTGAGATATGGGAAGAGTGTGGACTGAGACAGAGCTAGTAGTGGAATAAACCCAACAAGGTTCTAGTTATGAAGTCTCGGTAAGCACTGAAGGGGTTGAAGAATGAAAAAGAAATGAAACGAGAAAATGGTGAAAATAAATAGCCCTCCAATAATTCAACCTTAGGGCAGAAACCGGGTTCAATACATATGCTACTGGTGGTTACTAAGGTAACACTGGTATTGAAGACAAGACGTCATGGACCCAGTGACGCACTGCACTAAACTTCCCATGCTACTCAAGTTCCACTTAAAATGGCTTGTTTCATTCTCACGGGGAACCTACATAATCTATCGACTTTCTCTTAGAGATTGTTGATATTGAAGAAGGAGACCCTCTCCCTAGTCTCCGATATAGGAAACCAAATGTGCACTATTGAGTCTAGAGCCATGAGATCAGCAAATAAATCTCTTTAGGACACTGTCAATGAAGACTCTCTGTTTCACACAATGTGGAAAGAGAGATTATATTTTATGAGTCCTACGCATTATCCTTGTGGTATTGCCAGAACATCTGAGTGATTTGCAAACATATTCACAATGAAGATGGAAAGCCTTCTAGAGCCAACATCAAACAAGCTCTTGGTAGGTGGCATGTGAGATCTATCTAATAGATCAACCATTTGACAACTGAACAGAAACAATGGGGCGATTCAATATTATGAATCAATCCTGGTTCAGGTTATGGATTGACGGATACCTTTAAAAAAAACGGTCGTTGTGCTCAAAACTATTTTCACTAGCACATCAACTGTGTATTAATATTTCAAAATAAAAGGTGTTTATGATTGATAATTGATTTTCTTTAAAACCTTCATTGTATTGCAAAAACACTTTATTTTGAGCAGTACACGATTGTTTTTCAAATCTTTCTTCATCAATCAGTGAATCTCAAATTCGCTGGTTCACTCACTCCGTGTTGTCTTCTTTGAGACGTTCCGGTTTGAGAACAGCTAGAACAGCTGCGAAACCCTGTCAAGGAGATTCTTCGGAATTATACCTGATCACAGGCAGTACTTGTACTGATCAACGGGGAACCATGGGCCGTGTACCTCAATTCAACGAAAGTGATCAAAGACACTTTCGCGCGCTTTATTGCTAACTGTTTTATGCAGGTACGCCTGACGTTTGCAACTGATCAGAATGGAGAGGTCAATCCATAGCCACATGCTCACACAACACATTCATTTCAAAAGAAATCATGATAAGTGCATCAACATCTCTGATATTTTCATTCCATGCTTCTGCTTCGCTGCTGCAAATATCATGAATCAACTAAATCTTCCGCTACTCTGATAAGAAGATATCATGATCCAGAATGTGAGCATGTCGGTCCAATTGTCACAACATCATATGCGGGCAACACAACAATGTGTGATGCTGAGATCAACTGTGGCTGATGATCTCATATAAAGCTCAAAGGTCATCATAATGTGGATCAGCTCTATAACCTCCACTTAATGTACATTATAGTTGGATTATGATAATATCACCATGAAAGCACAAAGATTGATTATTTTATTGAAGTGAAGTCTACGAGCTCAAGACTAAAGATTAATTGGAATGCTAGGTTGCTAAATTGTATATCATGGGGTGACCTCCCTTAGGGGGAGATTGTTAGGAATGAGAAATTCTATTGTAAAGCATCAGTCACCCCAATTATTGTCTAGCTTAAGTTAGCTCGTAGACATATCATTTATTACGTTATTTGTTAGTTAGTTGTTAGCATAGTTTAGTCTAGTGTAACACCGTGGAGGAAGGACGGGTCTTTACCCACTGTATGCCTGATCCACAGCCCGAAGGAGGGCGTGCTTCTTTGTATAAATAGCCCTCTCCCCACAAGGGAGAGGGTTGGATGTTCATTTGGAATCTAACCTTCCATAAGTTTCTCTCACTAGAATATCCCATTTTCTCTCTCTAAAACCATATAATTATACGCCCATATTTGTGATTGTTTATGTGTTTGTGAAATCCAATATATTACAGGTTCAATTCATATGCTACTGGTTGTCACTTAGATGACACTGGTATTGAAGACAAAGACGTCATGGACCCAGTGACGCACTGCACTAAACCTTCTAGCCACTCAATTCCTCTTAAAAGGGATTTGTTTCATTCTCACTGGGAACCCTACATAATCTATCGACTTTCTCTTAGAGATCGTTGGTATTGAAGAAGGAGACCCTCTCCCTAGTCTCCGCTTAGGAAAACCAAAATGCACTAATTGAGTCTAGAGCCACGAGATTCATCAAAAGATCTCATAGGAACACATGACATTTCATCTCTTGATGTTCAACAATAAGAACACAAGTGATACATTCTAGAATCCTACGCAGATCTTAGCAATCTGCCAGAACATTTATGAGAGGTTTTACAATTGTGATCTTCAGTGATTGAACGGAAATTCCAGCGAAGGTCAACATCAAGCAGCCCTGACAGTAGGTCACTTCGGTAATTCTTATGGATTACGCTTAGTGTGTCTCAAACGGTCTTTAGTCATGAAGTGATGCTTCGGTGTACTTCAGCGACTCACCTGAACTGTAGATGTACTTTGGTATGTCGTGTTAGCCTTCTTGAGGGCCTCTAGTTTCAGGAACAGCCTTTGCTAGAATTAGAGATGTGTTTTCACACTATGCTGTTAACACCCTCGACATTCGAACCTGTAAGTGCTGGAAATCCCGCTAAGGAGATTCCTTTCACGAATCGAATCCTGAAGACGTGAGTCGTTACTTGAATTTATTCAATGTAATGCCAACTGTCCCTTATGGGATTCGGACGGCTGATTCGCCCGACCAAGGTGAATGGAATCAAGACATTCATCAGTAGAACAATTGTAGTAATCAATTCTTTAAGAAAAGATTACAATGATCAATTGGTTTTCGTGACTGTACCTGGGAAGCTGCTGCTGATGGATGCTTGCGGGAGGAAGAGATCGTATTGATTCTCCACATGCTCATACCAACAACACATGAAAGTTCTCATCAAAATCAAAGGCAACACAAAGTTAAAGATGATTCTTTGTCAATGTCAAAGGATCTTCAAAGTTTAAAGACTCGAGAACCTCATCATTGGAAACTCAAAGTCAAAAAGAAGTGTGAGCATGGTGGAGAATGACGTGGAAACACCTAACCAAAAAAGTTGACGTATGGCAGAATACCACATTAACTGATCACAAAGCATGAAGGAACAAAGAATTAAGACTATTCTATATCTACATACAAAGTTCAAGCACAAGGAGAGTAAAGACCTATTCAAGTGGAGCATCTTTTGAATGACCACCCCTTAGGGGGAGATTGTTAGCCTTAATAATATTTAATAGAAGTGATGGTCGTTCACGTTTAGGAAATTTGTAACGTGTGTTAGATATCATATTAGAATAGTCAATGGGCTCGTGGATTGGGCTAAGCTAAATGGCTAATAGTTATGTTAAGCTAGCCTTATGTAATTTATTATCCAATCCAAGTCTAATCCAAGCCCAAGCCCAAGCCCATAAGGGTGATATGTATGGAAGTATAAATACCCCTCAAATGGTCATTTGAGGGGTGTGCTTGAGTGTTTTTTGTTTATGTTTTTCTTTAAGCAATATAACATCTTGTTTCATCTTTTCTTCTCTCTACATACACGGTTCACATATTCAAGTCACCATCTTTAATACTTCATCTTTACGCTTATAGTTTGTATGTGTTACTTGTTTTACGCATACGTGTATTTGTGGTTTACGTGGTATACGCGTGGTAAGCTTGGTAACGTGATAAGGTTGATAAAAACAAGGTCCTACAGTGACAATTCATAAATGCGTAGTTTTGTAATGATTAAGCATTTTCTAAAAAACTATATTAAATTTTAAAACTTGTAGTAGTTTTAATACCCATGAACGCACTAGTTTTTCAGAATGCTTGCGCCAACAAATATTTCTTATGGTATGTGTAATTATTTGATTGGAGAGTGGAAAAGTGGACAATCATTTTATCCTGTAAAATTAGGACATGTGAAATTAAAAGAATTTTAAGAATGTTTTTTTTAGGAAGATAAAACATCACTTTAATTTTTCATTATGTGTTAATATCAATTCATGCTTTGTATACATTTTGGTTGTACAAAAAATTTGACTTTGTTTAACTATCATGGTGTTTAGGTTGATCTTATATAAATTTAACTATTAATATCATGTTCTAGACATTATTTGTGTTTAGTAACACATATTGACCCTTGAAAAAAATATGTGTCGTTGTTATATGTAGGGTACCGTCTATTTATTTTCATCTCACACTAACATGTGAGGTCGTGCCTCTATTTTGATATTACAGTCATCTTAATAATAATTTAAGACGATTTTTAAACTCATGCACGAGTTAAACTTATAAAGAGGAATAACATGGGTTATTATTAAATGCGAATAGTTGAAATAAGATACTCTTTTCAGATATCCTTACTTAATCTCATAAAGAGTGAGAAGATGAGTCATTTCTATATGTATAATCGTGTGTATTATTTAAACGTCACATCAACTCGACCTTTTTTATATATTTATAATTCCGTACAAATATATTAGTTTAATGTATACTAATAATAATATTTATAAATAACAACAACATACTGTTGTATTTTTTCGGTAAAATACAAAGTATATGAGGTATAAAGTTTAGGGGTATTTATTAAATTTATAAAGTTCTTATAAATATTTCAACCGATAAGTATAATTATTTAAAATTTAACAACAAAAGTTTTATTAATTACCCTCTCATTTTTTATTTAATTTTTTTTTACAAAATTGACACATATGTTTTAGCACAATATCTTACTTTCTTATAATGGATGAAGCCCTTTTAGGGCAATAATTACACTAAGATACTAAAAACTTAAAATTAAGCATCACAAGTAATAAAACTAAATGTATAACCAATTTAAACACAATCTCTTTATTAAATGTCATTACTTATATATAATAACTAATTTTATGCATTACAACTTGTATAGCTGGGTTTAAAAATACTTAATGCACAAATACATAAATTCACAATTATAATTAATGATTTTCTTAAAACACCCTTTCACTTAAAATTACAATTATATTATCACATGGTACAATCTAAGATAGATTATAAACATAACTCAAGCGTGACTTCTAGCCATCACTTTCGCCTTTTGATGTCGTAAACATTTATTTTAGGGTACCCAGTGCTGCAACGCGTGGGTACCATGCTAGTACTATATGTGGAAAACTAGAAGGGGGGGGGGTTTGAATAGTTTTACCAATTAAAACTTCGTTTTAAACTATGTAGATCGACTTATGTCAATCTATTTGGTATGTGTGTTGGATATTGATAAATGAGCATATAAGTAAGTAATGCAAAAATAAAGAGTAAATGAACACAAAATCACGACATGAGTATTTATAGTGGTTCGACTACAAGGACACCTTCCTTGCCCTACTCCACTCCCCGAGTACCCCACTCGAGAGTTTGTAAGCACTACACAACACAAGATCCTTAATGTGGCGGAGAAGCCATCACAACGTCGCCTACTATTTTTCCGGTACAAGGCTAGCCACCGAGTTCTTCCACGAGGTAGAACCAAACCTATCACAAGTCGCCTACACTTTATCCGGTACAAGGCTAGATACCGAGTTCCATTACAAAGGAAGAACTACTACCCAACACTACACCACAACACAACTATCCCAAATGAAACACACTCCTTGTTACAACACTAGAATGATATCAACATCCTTTAACCCAAACTATCTAACTTGTACATCGATGCACCATATCGAATGTACATCCTTGGCACCTTTCACTAATGCCTTCAACACTACCCTTCAGCACCTTTCACTAATGCCTTCAACGCAACACTTCTATGGAGGGAGGAAAGAATTTTCAATAAGATGCACTTCAGTGGTATTGATGATGGCGAAGCTTAGAAACTCATGACTTGAGCTTGCACATCTTCAAGAGGTGGTGATCTCGCCTTTAGGAGGAACCTAGAGAATCACACAAATATAAAACTACATAGAATGATCCTTTGGATCAGTGATTAGAGATGTTAGAATACTGGGAGAAAGTGTATCTAAGATTGGTGGTGAGCAAGAAAGAAATGGCTCACTATTTATAGACAAATTATGTCTACTGTCCCACGGATCCCTCCCCATAGGGATCCGGCTAGTGCAAAACCTGGGATCTGGCTACTGGGTCAGTTTAGTCCGGATTTTGGATTGCAAACCGGGTTATGGGTTATGGGTTATGAAACATGGGTTATGGGTAATGAATTATAGATACCCAACAAGATGCAATGTGCCTAGTCATTGGGTTATGGATCTTTGGTTATGGGTCATGGACTTTGGGTCATGGATCATGGATAATACCCAACATGACTTCATGCATGATGTCATGCAATGGGTCATGGGTTATGGATCATGCTCCATGGGTATGCGTTATGGACTTTGGTTTTTACCCAAAAATATTCATTGTACCTAGTTAATGGATCATGGTTCATGGGTTATGGACTTTGTTTTTACCCATTACTTACCCGTTACAACATATACAAAGTACATATACATTTTTATAAAATGTAAACACTAGTTGTTATACATATGCATTTCTATAAGATGTAAACAATGTTACTTGTTAGTGTTTTATAAAAATGTTTTTGGTTTTATAACTTATTTTACTGAACATGTTTTGATATAGTTTTAATATGTTTAGTAAAGGTGTGTTAGTAAACTATTGGCTCAAATCATTTACGTAGTTTATTTGTTTCTTTAAAATGATTTTACGTTTGTTATCGACAAAATATTAGAAGATCGTAAAATATAAATAAACGTTTTTATGACTTATTTGTATTAACAATCTCCCCCTTTTTGTTGATGACAAAACATAAGATTATTTTAAGAAGAAAATAAAATTCGTAAATTTCGTAAATTTCGTAAAAATTTTAAGAAGAAAATAAAATTCGTAAAATTCGTAAAAATTTGAGATTATTTTAAGAAGAAAACAAAAAGAGCGTTGAAAAGAAACTAACACATTGTTTTGAGAAAAACTTGTGAAAAGTAACAAAATGAAAAATAAAGAGTAAGATGAGAGAAAGATTCTCGTCTTAGCTCCCCCTTGACGGATGCTCCCCTTTGTTGAGGGCGTCAAGTAATTAGGGAGGCTAAACGAGTGTGTTGCAAGTATTTTTGCAATGGTTTCGTCTTTGACGAAATGCTCCCCCTTGACGAGTGCTCCCTTTTGAGGAGGCAGTCAAGCAATTTGGAAAACCTAAGTGAATATATTGCAAGAGTTTTTGCAGTGCTTTGCTTTGACCAAAAGCTCCCCCTTGTTGAGGGTGTCAAAGTCTTCAACTCTTCATGTGTATTTTGAAAATCTAAAAAGCAAAGGTTAGAGAAAAAGTATATGGTGTCTAATTTCCTGCAAATGAGATTCATATTAGTAAGAAAATATGCTTCTGTTGCACGGATCCCACAGATCCTTCCTTTGAGGGTTCCGCCTAGGCTAATTTGAGGGAACCGTGTACTTGCATTCTATTGGCAACAATGTAGATGTAAAAAGTGACGTAAACATCCAAATGAGTTATGTATTATAGCACAAAACATATTCTCATAACTATATAGCATACAACATGTAGTTTCATTCAATAAAACAAGAGAAGTGATACATATATCTCTAAAACTAAGAGAATGATACAAGCATGTAGTACATTTCCAAACAATTCTAAGTTGCGCCTAAGACTAAAGGAGAGCATCACTTGTGCTTATATTCCTATGTTCTAGGGACGATTAGATTTGTTGAACTCATCAAAATGTTCGAGAAGGTGATAAAACATGAAACGTAATTCGTCACGTACTTCATGGACTAGTCCTTCGACATGTTGACAATGAAAGCAATCATTTTCATGGCTAGGGAATGGTGGTGGTAGGAATGGACGGGTTTGAGGTGGAAGATTTGATGAAGAAGGTGGAGGTTCCACAAAAGTTTGAGGGATTTGTTGAGGCACGTTTAATGAGGTTTGAGGTGGTTCAACTAAGGGTGAAGGTGGTGGAATATGTGTTGATGGTGGTGGTAAAGAAGTATCTACTTCCATAGGATCTGGTTGTTGATTTTGATGATTCCTCATAATCCAAAATGGACCATTTGAGGGTGATGGAGAAAAAGATACGGGTGCTAGTGTGGTTTAAACACCAAAGTTTTGGTGAGGAGGTTTTTGTGGCACCATTTTCTCGGTTAAAGAAAATGTTGGTAATGGTGGTGGATGAAATGGCCTAGGTGGCAAGTCCTCTAAGTTGTAAAGGTGTGGAATGTGAGTGGAATGGTGAAAGGAATAGCTCTAGAAACTAGAGGTGATGGTTTAATGTAGGTATGGGTGTTTGGCTTAGGAGATATGGTAGTGTTTGACAAGGGTTGTCTTGTGGGAATAATCCTTTTGGGAGTTGGTTTGATTGGTAGAGTTGGTTGTGAGGGAGTTCTAGTGTTTGAGACTTTGACGGGTGATGACTCGGTTGAGGAGATTTCATGCATAACCCGAGCAATTTTCTTGGGAGGCCCTTTGGTTGATGAGTTAGCACTAGGAGCTTTTCTCATGATGAAATGACACAAAGATAGGTGTAAAAAGGAAGCTTTAGCTACTGAGAATGAGTGTATGAATGGTGATTTGGAAGTTCTAACACAAATGGTTTATAAAGAGAAAGATTTGGTACGTAAATTAAAGCTTAAACCACTAAAATCCTTCAAATTGCAATGATTTGCATGCACAAGAGTTAACTACAGAGTTGTACTGATATATGGATTCATTTAAGACAATGTGGAGTGTTTATATTAATAAAGAAGGTTTGAAATGATTATATCAAGTAGGTTTTGTTAGTCTGTGCAGACGGTTGATGTGTGCTAAAACACACATCATTTTATATCTAAAAATATGCTAAATCGGACTAATAACTATGAAATATGTCAAATTATATTTCAAATATGTTGGATATGTGTTATTATGTCTTGCAAGTACAAGGGTTTGAAAACAAAGCAAAAACGGTGATTTTCGGATGATTTTCGACGACATTTTCATATTTTTCAAAGTTCAAAAGAAGTCATAAAGATTAACCGAGCACACCATTGGAAAGATCATGGAAAAACGATTCAAATGGTTATTTTATTTGGAGTATCAAGGAAGAGAAGAAAATTTGAAAGATCAAATGGAGCATGAACGAAGATTATTTTGAAGATAATATCTAAAAATTCGGATCAAGTAAAAGAGGGTTAAAAAGAATTAAATGCAAAAGACTTAACCCAAAAGAACTCTTGGTCTAATGGTTGGGTGCATCTTTGCTGAACAAGAGATCAAGGGTTCAATTCTTACTAATGACATATTTGTTGATAATTTTTTGGTATTTAAACAGCAACATCATAGGCCCAATCAACAAGCCCAGTCCGAGTTTCTTGTCTATCAGGCCCACGTCCAGATCCAGCCCAACAAAAGCCCACGTCCAGACCTAGCCCAATGCAAAGAATAAGCCCAGCAGTGCAAAGTTATGCATTAGAAGAGTTGAAGTGAAATTACATTTTTTTTTTTTGCAAATGTGGCTAGCAAACTGCAAGTAATATATATGGTCCCATGTAAATTCACCACGTGGCCGTATCAAGGGAAATTACAATTGAAATGTGTAGCCTATGTTTTATCAGCGTGTAAGATGCACTCTCGGAAATTAATTCATCGCAGCGCGTCACTCACTTGTTGCATCTCCACTCGCTCCACTAACAAATGTTCCATCCAATCCAACCAAGCCACGTGGCCACTATCAAACGAGGAGATATTTGCATCGGAACAATCGAGAATATCATGAGGCTATAAATATCACTTGATCCGAGACATTAAGGGGGCTGATCATACAAAAATTTACACACACAGTTTTCAGTTTATTTTATTTTTTAGAGTAGGTTAGGAGTAAAATAGAGTAGAATAGTAGTGATATTTATTTTATGTTGTAGCTTATTTTCTAATAGCTTATTTCAAGTGCTTATTTTGTAACCAACTATTTTACTTATGAATGAAAGTAATATTTAGTACTTGGCTTATTCTCTTCTTCTATTTTTTTTTCTTTTTCTTTTTCTTATCTTATCTAATAAGATATGATAGCTTATTAGCTTTTTGTGGCTTATTTAGATCTATCTTATTTATTAAGCACTCATTTTCTACTTTGTTTTAAAAGCTTTTATAACTTTAGATCTACTTTTTATTTTACAAAATACTTTATAAAACACACAAAAAGATTTGATTTTTATTAGTTTTCTTTTATAAAAAGTTATTTATTATCTTATTATTCTAGATCTATCATTTTGAGCTTAAAAAGTTTTAATCTTTCTTTGATTTTCTTAATCAATAAGCTTTTCCATAGCTTATTTGATCCATATTATAGATTATTCGTTCTAACCTTTGATAAAGTTGTGTTCTTTTCTTAGTTTCTCATCATTTTAATCTAAGGCGAGGAGCTTTAGGGTTTTATAAACTAGCTTATTTATAAAGTTTATAGCTTTTTAGTCTTAATAAGCTAAATAGTTAATAAAGTCACAATCTTTATTGATTATTTGGTTATATTAATGCTTAAAAAGAAGTAAACTTTACATTTTGGCAAGTTTATAAAATCGGGTGGTTTATTATTCTCGTCTCATTAGACCGGGTTTTATTTTCTTTACTTTCTCTTTAGCTTATATTTTTAATCATTAATGTTTATTATTGTTGAGGTTATTATCGTTGGTTTAGTAGTTATGCTTATTGAGTAGATTTTTATATGCTTGTTAAGTGAGTAGTGATATGGGATTTGTGTGTGAAAAACTTAGAAATTGTTGATTAATAATCTTTGGTTACTTGGATTGAAATTTGTTGTTTTGACGGGCAAAAGCCGTTAGAGTAATTTATTAAATCTAGTAATTTTACCTAGATAAAGAATTGTTTTCAAAATAAACCAACGTTGTGAGAAAGTAGTTTTTTAAACGGGTATCGAAGATTATTGATTAATAGTTTCCGGATTATTTATAGATATATTTGGTTGATTGTTTTAACGGGCAAAAGCCGTTGGGATAATTGATTATTTAAATCTAGTGATCATTACCAAAAGAAAAATTATTGTTTTCAATATAAGCCAACGTTGTAAGAAAATAATTTTATTTCGACGGGTATTAATTACACGAGCTTAATAGATTATTCACACTTAAGTACCTTTTCACCTCACTTGACAAGCATAGCTTTTACTATCATATTCTTAGCTTAATTTTATTTCGTCATTAGTTGTTGTTTTATTTTAATTAGCATAAAATAGTTTTTTATATCGTTTATAAAGTTCAAAACCAAAGTTATTTGATAATCAAGCATCAAACGAAAAACATAAACGTAAATTTCAATTCATATCTCGCCGTGGAATACGACTCCGGAAGGTTGATTATCATTTGTCCTCAAGTGATTATTAAATCTTAATCGGGAAATACAAATTTAAAACTGCCCTTCGCTACAATTTCGAATCAGTTTTTGGCGCCGTTGCCGGGGAGATATGTTAAGATTTTTGCGTTTTGTTTCGAGTTAGTGCCTTGAAGATCCTTTCTTTTGAAAGTTAGTTTTCGTCATTTTAAAAGAAAAATCACTAAAAATTTTTAAAAATTCAAAAAATCCAAAAATATTTTTCTTATTTTTCAAAAATTAAAAATAATCTTCTTTATCCTCTAAAACGATAATTCTATCTTCTCAACCCTCTCGTTTTTAATTCTTATGGTGTCTCGCGATAAAACTATGGAAGAATTACTATTCGAAGAACTAAAAGCTAGCCTTCGCGAGATGCACTTGATTGGTAACGACGACGATTATGACGAGGAGAGTGCTATTCCATTGAACGATGTTATCTCTCAACTCCCTCAGTCTATTGCAATCACTTCCGTCTTACCCAACGAGGATCCCGAGGACTCTCTCATAATGGGGGACGAGCATCTCAGCACTATTTCGGAAACGGAATTGTCTAGTATTGAGGACCTTGTCCCAATCCCATGTGAGTCCGAGGTTATTCCCGATAATACATGTGATTTGCCTTTTTCTGATTCTCTTGACACTTCTGAGGTTACTTCCGGGATTTTCTCAAATCCACTTTTTGAATTTAACGATGACTATACTTTTTGCGGAGTAAATCCTCTTTTTGATGAAATGTCCGAGTCCGATACAGAGACCATAACGGAAGTGGTGGAAATTGCTAGCTCTCAGAGCACACCACTTGTCCCACCTCTGTATTACGACTCATCTCCTCCGTCATGTGATGACGATTCTACCCTTAATGATGAGTTATCTTTCGAGTATCCCATTGAGACATCTTTTGAAGACAAAATTTTTAAACCAGGGATACTCGTTGGAAGAGAAAATGAGTTTTTAAAATGTGATCAAAATGTTTTTCAAAATTCTCTATCCAAATATGAACTCCTTCTTCCTATGGAGTCATTTGAGCTTGAAACGTATATCATCAGAACCTTTCTTCCCTTCCTCACATATAATGTGACTTCTCCTATCCTTCACTCCTTCGGGAATGAGGATACAATCTTTGATCCCGAATTCTCATGATTGATGAATTCCACATTTGCTTCCCCAAGGACAAATGAATTCGGGGTCGAGTCAAGCTAGCGACTCGGTTAACAAAAACACAAGCGCTTCTCGGGAGGCAACCCGTGTTATCTATCTATCTATCTATCTTTATTTTCTTTTTCTAATAAGTGTGTTGTAGATTAGTGTGGGGTTGTGTTTCTTTCTATGTGTGTGTGCAGGTTCCCGTTTTGCTTGAAGAATCCCTATGATCGAGAAGACCTCCGTGCTTGTTTTCAAACCCTCCAACACTCGGTCTCTGATCATTTATATGTTATATCTTGGGATAACCCTTTGTCATAATTAAAAATGATTTTTCACCTTTCACACTTAGAATTTGTTAAAACATTCGCCTTTTTCAATTCTAAGTGTGGGGTTAACACCCGAAATTTTTAAACATTGAGGACAATGTTAAGTTTTAAGTGTGGGGTGGATTTCTATCGAAATATGACTTTTTATGCTTTTGTATGGTCCCCATGCAACCCCGTTTTTAACCGATTTATGCAAAAAAAAAAATCAATCAAAAAAGTTTTGAAGCTTTTGCTAGTCTTTTTGAATGAAAAGTTTGCTAGTCTCTTAGACAAGAAGCTATAAAAAGCGAATTCTAGCTCACAAGGCCAAGGATTTGCAAGTTTCACTGAGTGACTTTAAATATGCATAACTTGATTTCATTAGACGAAGCATTTGCTAAATTAATATACGTTTTGACACCTTGTTGACTTTCCGCTGGTGAGAGTAGGAATAGAATTCTGACTTGACCGGGCGTGTTGAGCCCTAGCTTGTTCCCTTAACCATAGATAATTTAATTATCGGCTAAGCATCCGCGGATCTCATTATTTGGGATTTTAAATTTGCGGAGATCGAGAAATGATAGAGTTACTTATGAGTTTAGATGCTAAGCGTGGAGTAGTTGGTTCTCTTTAGAGCCCATCGAAGGTACTTATGGCTTTTTGTTCCCACAAAATTGTTTCACCCCATATCTGTGAATAAATAATTAGAGATGTTGAGTTTTTGGCGATAGTTAGTTCTTTATTCTTCTTTAGAGAATCCTTGCCCATGAGAGTTGGGTACACATCAAGGTACTGTCAGTTTTGCGGTGTAATAGACAACTGATTCCTGATAGTTTGCTGCTATTGTTTCTATTGTTATAAAAGCCGTAGGGTTTGGAGTTTGGCACAAAAATTAACATGAAATAAAGCCCAAATGTATTAAAGTTGAAAAATCCAAAGCCATAAAAGTTTTCTATGTCTGACGGTACCCCCATTGTCATGGACTTCTAAAAAGGTTGAGGAAAATCCAAAGTCATAATATGACTTCTGATAAAACGGTAATCCCGTTGAGTTAGGGGTTGAAAAGACCAAGGGCCTAAATTGCAAAAATGCAAATGTGCTGAAATAAGTGTTAAGCCAAACTTTGAATCCGGGAGATGTCTAAATAAAGCCTCTGTCTCTGGACTCGTAGATGAGTTGTCTCGGTCGCCATAAAAGGATATTCTCCCTAAATCGTGTGAAATTAGGACCTTGATGTGGACCTCATTCTTGTATGCAATGATTTTCGAGGGAAGATGGATAACTAATTATCGACTTAGCTTCATATCTTTATCAGAATAAAACTATCGAAACGAGAAACTTGAAGAAATTCATTTCTCCCCAAAAATAAAATAAATAGAGGAAAAATAGGAAAATGGGAGCAAGAGGTAATTACACAAGTAACTTCCATGGGTAGTGTTAGCATCTAAAATCTTATTTAACAATGATTTCGATTTTACGCTTAGTTTGGGGACTTGTGAAAAATCAGGGACGATGTATTCTATCCGTATGGTCACTCCTCGCTGAGTTGTGTTTCCTACTCCGTGATCCTAACATGTCTTTTGAAAAATGTGGGAGTTATCGATTGACATGAAAGTTCAACAAACCGTCACAAAAAGGAAAGTGCTTAATGATATATCTATATATGCAATAAAATGGTTTAAACGGGGCGTTTTTAATGCTAAAATTTTTTGTACCCCTTGATGAACATCTTTCTGTTCTTTTTTGATGTGAGAGATCATTAGTTAAGGGGGTTTAAAAAATTTCTTTCACTACGTGTTTAATTAACATTGCGTGTGGGACCAGCAATGGTTTTAGTGTGGGGTATTCTGATGTGTGCTAAAACACACATCATTTTATATCTAAAAATATGCTAAATCGGACTAATAACTATGAAATATGTCAAATTATATTGCAAATATGTTGGATATGTGTTATTATGTCTTGCAGGTACAAGGGTTTGAGAACAAAGCAAAAACGGTGATTTTTGGATGATTTTCGACGACATTTTCATGTTTTTCAAAGTTCAAAAGAAGTCATAAAGATTAACCGAGCACACCATTGGAATGATCATGGAAAAACGATTCAAATGGTTATTTTATTTGGAGTATCAAGGAAGAGAAGAAAATTTGAAAGATCAAATGGAGCATGAACGAAGATTATTTTGAAGATAATATCTAAAAATTCGGATCAAGTAAAAGAGGGTTAAAAAGAATTAAATGCAAAAGACTTAACCCAAAAGAACTCTTGGTCTAATGGTTGGGTGCATCTTTGCTGAACAAGAGGTCAAGGGTTCAATTCTTACTAATGACATATTTGTTGATAATTTTTTGGTATTTAAACAGCAACATCATAGGCCCAATCAACAAGCCCAGTCCGAGTTTCTTGTCTATCAGGCCCACGTCCAGATCCAGCCCAACAGAAGCCCACGTCCAGACCTAGCCCAATGCAAAGAATAAGCCCAGCAGTGCAAAGTTATGCATTAGAAGTGTTGAAGTGAAATTACATTTTTTTTTTTGCAAATGTGGCTAGCAAACTGCAAGTAATATATATGGTCCCATGTAAATTCACCACGTGGCCGTATCAAGGGAAATTACAATTGAAAGGTGTAGCTTATGTTTTATCAGCGTGTAAGATGCACTCTCGGAAATTAATTCATCGCAGCGCGTCACTCTCTTGTTGCATCTCCAGTCGCTCCACTAACAAATGTTCCATCCAATCCAACCAAGCCACGTGGCCACTATCAAACGAGGAGATATTTGCATCGGAACAATCGAGAATATCATGAGGCTATAAATATCACTTGATCCGAGACATTAAGGGGGTGATCATACAAAATTTACACACAGTTTTTAGTTTATTTTATTTTTTAGAGTAGGTTAGGAGTAAAATAGAGTAGAATAGTAATGATATTTATTTTATGTAGTAGCTTATTTTCTAATAGCTTATTTCAAGTGCTTATTTTGTAACCAACTATTTTACTTATGAATGAAAGTAATATTTAGTACTTGGCTTATTCTCTTCTTCTATTTTTTTTTTCTTTTTCTTTTTCTTATCTTATCTAATAAGATATGATAGCTTATTAGCTTTTTGTGGCTTATTTAGATCTATCTTATTTATTAAGCACTCTTTTTCTACTTTGTTTTAAAAGCTTTTATAACTTTAGATCTACTTTTTATTTTACAAAATACTTTATAAAAACACAAAAAGATTTGATTTTTATTAGTTTTTCTTTTATAAAAAGTTATTTATTATCTTATTATTCTAGATCTATCATTTTGAGCTTAAAAAGTTTTAATCTTTCTTTGATTTTCTTAATCAATAAGCTTTTCCATAGCTTATTTGATCCATATTATAGATTATTCGTTCTAACCTTTGATAAAGTTGTGTTCTTTTCTTAGTTTCTCATCATTTCAATCTAAGGCGAGGAGCTTTAGGGTTTTATAAACTAGCTTATTTATAAAGTTTATAGCTTTTTAGTCTTAATAAGCTAAATAGTTAATAAAGTCACAAACTTTATTGATTATTTGGTTATATTAATGCTTAAAAAGAAGTAAACTTTACAATTTGGCAAGTTTATAAAATCGGGTGGTTTATTATTCTCGTCTCATTAGACCGGGTTTTATTTTCTTTACTTTCTCTTTAGCTTATATTTTTAATCATTAATGTTTATTATTGTTGAGGTTATTATCGTTGGTTTAGTAGTTATGCTTATTGAGTAGATTTTTATATGCTTGTTAAGTGAGTAGTGATATGGGATTTGAGTGTGAAAAACTTAGAAATTGTTGATTAATAATCTTTGGTTACTTGGATTGAAATTTGTTGTTTTGACGGGCAAAAGCCGTTAGAGTAATTTATTAAATCTAGTAATTTTACCTAGATAAAGAATTGTTTTCAAAATAAACCAACGTTGTGAGAAAGTAGATTTTAAACGGGTATCAAACATTATTGATTAATAGTTTCCGGATTATTTTTAGATATATTTGGTTGATTGTTTTAACGGGAAAAAGCCGTTGGGATAATTGATTATTTAAATCTAGTGATCATTACCAAAAGAAAAATGATTGTTTTCAATATAAGCCAACGTTATGAGAAAATAATTTTATTTCGACAGGTATTAATTACACGAGCTTAATAGATTATTCACACTTAAGTACCTTTTCACCTCACTTGGCAAGCATAGCTTTTACTATCATATTCTTAGCTTAATTTTATTTCGTCATTAGTTGTTGTTTTATTTTAATTAGCATAAAATAGTTTTTTATATCGTTTATAAAGTTCAAAACCAAAATTATTTGATAATCAAGCATCAAACGAAAAACATAAACGTAAATTTCAATTCATATCTCGCCGTGGAATACGACTCCGGAAGGTTGATTATCATTTGTCCTCAAGTGATTATTAAATCTTAATCGGGAAAATACAAATTTAAAACTGCCCTTCGCTACAATTTCGAATCAGTTTTTGGCGCCGTTGCCGGGGAGATATGTAAAGATTTTTGCGTTCTGTTTCGAGTTAGTGCCTTGAAGATCCTTTCTTTTGAAAGTTAATTTTCGTAGTTTTAAAAGAAAAATCACTAAAAAATTTTAAAAATTCAAAAATCCAAAAATATTTTTCTTATTTTTCAAAAATTAAAAATAATCTTCTTTATCCTCTAAAACGATAATTCTATCTTCTCAACCCTCTCGTTTTTAATTCTTATGGTGTCTCGCGATAAAACTATGGAAGAATTACTATTCGAAGAACTAAAAGCTAGCCTTCGCGAGATGCACTTGATTGGTAACGACGGCGATTATGACGAGGAGAGTGCTATTCCATTGAACGATGTTATCTCTCAACTCCTTCAGTCTATTGCAATCACATCCGTCTTACCCAACGAGGATCCCGAGGACTCTCTCATAATGGGGGACGAGCATCTCAGCACTATTTCGGAAACGGAATTGTCTAGTATTGAGGACCTTGTCCCAATCCCATGTGAGTCCGAGGTTATTCCCGATAATACATGTGATTTGCCTTTTTCTGATTCTCTTGACACTTCTGAGGTTACTTCCGGGATTTTCTCAAATCCACTTTTTGAATTTAACGATGACTATACTTTTTGCGGAGTAAATCCTCTTTTTGATGAAATGTCCGAGTCCGATACAGAGACCATAACGGAAGTGGTGGAAATTGCTAGCTCTCAGAGCACACCACTTGTCCCACCTCTGTATTCTGACTCATCTCCTCCGTCATGTGATGACGATTCTACCCTTACTGATGAGTTATCTTTCGAGTATCCCATTGAGACATCTTGTGAAGACAAAATTTTTAAACCAGGGATACTCGTTGGAAGAGAAAATGAGTTTTTAAAATGTGATCAAAATGTTTTTCAAAATTCTCTATCCAAATATGAACTCCTTCTTCCTATGGAGTCATTTGAGCTTAAAACGTATATCATCAGAACCTTTCTTCCCTTCCTCACATATAATGTGACTTCTCCTATCCTTCACTCCTTCGGGAATGAGGATACAATCTTTGATCCCGGAATTCTCATGATTGATGAATTCCACACTTGCTCCCCCAAGGACAAATGAATTCGGGGTCGAGTCAAGCTAGCGACTCGGTTAACAAAAACACAAGCGCTTCTCGGGAGGCAACCCGTGTTATCTATCTATCTATCTATCTTTATTTTCTTTTTCTAATAAGTGTGTTGTAGATTAGTGTGGGGTTGTGTTTCTTTCTATGTGTGTGTGCAGGTTCCCGTTTTGCTTGAAGAATCCCTATGATCGAGAAGACCTCCGTGCTTGTTTTCAAACCCTCCAACACTCGGTCTCTGATCATTTATATGTTATATCTTGGGATAACCCTTTGTCATAATTAAAAATGATTTTTCACCTTTCACACTTAGAATTTGTTAAAACATTCGCCTTTTTCAATTCTAAGTGTGGGGTTAACACCCGAAATTTTTAAACATTGAGGACAATGTTAAGTTTTAAGTGTGGGGTGGATTTCTATCGAAATATGACTTTTTATGCTTTTGTATGGTCCCCATGCAACCCCGTTTTTAACCGATTTATGCAAAAAAAAAAAAAAAAAAAAAAGTTTTGAAGCTTTTGCTAGTCTTTTTGAATGAAAAGTTTGCTAGTCTCTTAGACAAGAAGCTATAAAAGCGAATTCTAGCTCACAAGGCCAAGGATTTGCAAGTTTCCCTGAGTGACTTTAAATATGCATAACTTGATTTCATTAGACGAAGCATTTGCTAAATTAATATACGTTTTGACACCTTGTTGACTTTCCGCTGGTGAGAGTAGGAATAGAATTCTGACTTGACCGGGCGTGTTGAGCCCTAGCTTGTTCCCTTAACCATAGATAATTTAATTATCGGCTAAGCATCCGCGGATCTCATTATTTGGGATTTTAAATTTGCGGAGATCGAGAAATGATAGAGTTACTTATGAGTTTAGATGCTAAGCGTGGAGTAGTTGGTTCTCTTTAGAGCCCATCGAAGGTACTTATGGCTTTTTGTTCCCACAAAATTGTTTCACCCCATATCGTGAATAAATAATTAGTGATGTTGAGTTTTTGGCGATAGTTAGTTCTTTATTCTTCTTTAGAGAATCCTTGCCCATGAGAGTTGGGTACACATCAAGGTACTGTCAGGGTTGCGGTGTAATAGACAACTGATTCCTGATAGTTTGCTGCTATTGTTTCTATTGTTATAAAAGCCGTAGGGTTTGGAGTTTGGCACAAAAATTAACATGAAATAAAGCCCAAATGTATTAAAGTTGAAAAATCCAAAGCCATAAAAGTTTTCTATGTCTGACGGTACCCCCATTGTCATGGACTTCTAAAAAGGTTGAGGAAAATCCAAAGTCATAATATGACTTCTGATAAAACGGTAATCCCGTTGAGTTAGGGGTTGAAAAGACCAAGGGCCTAAATTGCAAAAATGCAAATGTGCTGAAATAAGTGTTAAGCCAAACTTTGAATCCGGGAGATGTCTAAATAAAGCCTCTGTCTCTGGACTCGTAGATGAGTTGTCTCGGTCGCCATAAAAAGGATATTCTCCCTAAATCGTGTGAAATTAGGACCTTGATGTGGACCTCATTCTTGTATGCAATGATTTTCGAGGGAAGATGGATAACTAATTATCGACTTAGCTTCATATCTTTATCGAATAAAAATTATCGAAACGAGAAACTTGAAGAAATTCATTTCTCACAAAAATAAAATAAATAGAGGAAAAATAGGAAAATGGGAGCAAGAGGTAATTACACAAGTAACTTCCATGGGTAGTGTTAGCATCTAAAATCTTATTTAACAATGATTTCGATTTTACGCTTAGTTTGGGGACTTGTGAAAAATCAGGGACGATGTATTCTATCCGTATGGTCACTTCACGCTGTGTTGTGTGTCCTACTCCGTGATCCTAACATGTCTTTTGAAAAATGTGGGAGTTATCGATTGACATGAAAGTTCAACAAACCGTCACAAAAAGGAAAGTGCTTAATGATATATTTATATATGAAATAAAATGGTTTAAACGGGGCGTTTTTAATGCTAAAGATTTTTTGTACCCCTTGATGAACATCTTTCTGTTGTTGTTTGATGTGAGAGATCATTATTTAAGGGGGTTTAAAAGATTTTCTTTCACTACGTGTTTAATTAACATTGCGTGTGGGACCAGCAATGGTTTTAGTGTGGGGTATTCTGATGTGTGCTAAAACACACATCATTTTATATCTAAAAATATGCTAAATCGGACTAATAACTATGAAATATGTCAAATTATATTGCAAATATGTTGGATATGTGTTATTATGTCTTGCAGGTACAAGGGTTTGAGAACAAAGCAAAAACGGTGATTTTTGGATGATTTTCGACGACATTTTCATGTTTTTCAAAGTTCAAAAGAAGTCATAAAGATTAACCGAGCACACCATTGGAATGATCATGGAAAAACGATTCAAATGGTTATTTTATTTGGAGTATCAAGGAAGAGAAGAAAATTTGAAAGATCAAATGGAGCATGAACGAAGATTATTTTGAAGATAATATCTAAAAATTCGGATCAAGTAAAAGAGGGTTAAAAAGAATTAAATGCAAAAGACTTAACCCAAAAGAACTCTTGGTCTAATGGTTGGGTGCATCTTTGCTGAACAAGAGGTCAAGGGTTCAATTCTTACTAATGACATATTTGTTGATAATTTTTTGGTATTTAAACAGCAACATCATAGGCCCAATCAACAAGCCCAGTCCGAGTTTCTTGTCTATCAGGCCCACGTCCAGATCCAGCCCAACAGAAGCCCACGTCCAGACCTAGCCCAATGCAAAGAATAAGCCCAGCAGTGCAAAGTTATGCATTAGAAGTGTTGAAGTGAAATTACATTTTTTTTTTTGCAAATGTGGCTAGCAAACTGCAAGTAATATATATGGTCCCATGTAAATTCACCACGTGGCCGTATCAAGGGAAATTACAATTGAAAGGTGTAGCTTATGTTTTATCAGCGTGTAAGATGCACTCTCGGAAATTAATTCATCGCAGCGCGTCACTCACTTGTTGCATCTCCGTCGCTCCACTAACAAATGTTCCATCCAATCCAAGCAAGCCACGTGGCCACTATCAAACGAGGAGATTTTTGCATCGGAACAATCGAGAATATCATGAGGCTATAAATATCACTTGATCCGAGACATTAAGGGGGCTGATCATACAAAAATTTACACACACAGTTTTCAGTTTATTTTATTTTTTAGAGTAGGTTAGGAGTAAAATAGAGTAGAATAGTAATGATATTTATTTTATGTAGTAGCTTATTTTCTAATAGCTTATTTCAAGTGCTTATTTTGTAACCAACTATTTTACTTATGAATGAAAGTAATATTTAGTACTTGGCTTATTCTCTTCTTCTATTTTTTTTTTCTTTTTCTTTTTCTTATCTTATCTAATAAGATATGATAGCTTATTAGCTTTTTGTGGCTTATTTAGATCTATCTTATTTATTAAGCACTCTTTTTCTACTTTGTTTTAAAAGCTTTTATAACTTTAGATCTACTTTTTATTTTACAAAATACTTTATAAAAACACAAAAAGATTTGATTTTTATTAGTTTTTCTTTTATAAAAAGTTATTTATTATCTTATTATTCTAGATCTATCATTTTGAGCTTAAAAAGTTTTAATCTTTCTTTGATTTTCTTAATCAATAAGCTTTTCCATAGCTTATTTGATCCATATTATAGATTATTCGTTCTAACCTTTGATAAAGTTGTGTTCTTTTCTTAGTTTCTCATCATTTCAATCTAAGGCGAGGAGCTTTAGGGTTTTATAAACTAGCTTATTTATAAAGTTTATAGCTTTTTAGTCTTAATAAGCTAAATAGTTAATAAAGTCACAAACTTTATTGATTATTTGGTTATATTAATGCTTAAAAAGAAGTAAACTTTACAATTTGGCAAGTTTATAAAATCGGGTGGTTTATTATTCTCGTCTCATTAGACCGGGTTTTATTTTCTTTACTTTCTCTTTAGCTTATATTTTTAATCATTAATGTTTATTATTGTTGAGGTTATTATTGTTGGTTTAGTAGTTATGCTTATTGAGTAGATTCTTATATGCTTGTTAAGTGAGTAGTGATATGGGATTTGAGTGTGAAAAACTTAGAAATTGTTGATTAATAATCTTTGGTTACTTGGATTGAAATTTGTTGTTTTGACGGGCAAAAGCCGTTAGAGTAATTTATTAAATCTAGTAATTTTACCTAGATAAAGAATTGTTTTCAAAATAAACCAACGTTGTGAGAAAGTAGTTTTTTAAACGGGTATCAAAGATTATTGATTAATAGTTTTCGGATTATTTTTAGATATATTTGGTTGATTGTTTTAACGGGCAAAAGCCGTTGGGATAATTGATTATTTAAATCTAATGATCATTACCAAAAGAAAAATGATTGTTTTCAATATAAGCCAACGTTGTGAGAAAATAATTTTATTTCGACGGGTATTAATAACACGAGCTTAATAGATTATTCACACTTAAGTACCTTTTCACCTCACTTGACAAGCATAGCTTTTACTATCATATTCTTAGCTTAATAGTATTTCGTCATTAGTTGTTATTTAATTTTAATTAGCATAAAATAGTTTTTTATATCGTTTATAAAGTTCAAAACCAAAATTATTTGATAATCAAGCATCAAACGAAAAACATAAACGTAAATTTCAATTCATATCTCGCCGTGGAATACGACTCCGGAAGGTTGATTATCATTTGTCCTCAAGTGATTATTAAATCTTAATCGGGAAATACAAATTTAAAACTGCCCTTCGCTACAATTTCGAATCAGTTTTTGGCGCCGTTGCCGGGGAGATATGTTAAGATTTTTGCGTTTTGTTTCGAGTTAGTGCCTTGAAGATCCTTTCTTTTGAAAGTTAGTTTTCGTCATTTTAAAAGAAAAATCACTAAAAATTTTAAAAAATTCAAAAAATCCAAAAATATTTTTCTTATTTTTCAAAAATTAAAAATAATCTTCTTTATCCTCTAAAACGATAATTCTATCTTCTCAACCCTCTCGTTTTTAATTCTTATGGTGTCTCGCGATAAAACTATGGAAGAATTACTATTCGAAGAACTAAAAGCTAGCCTTCGCGAGATGCACTTGATTGGTAACGACGACGATTATGACGAGGAGAGTGCTATTCCATTGAACGATGTTATCTCTCAACTCCCTCAGTCTATTGCAATCACATCCGTCTTACCCAACGAGGATCCTGAGGACTCTCTCATAATGGGGGACGAGCATCTCAGCACTATTTCGGAAACGAAATTGTCTAGTGTTGAGGACCTTGTCCCAATCCCAAGTGAGTCCGAGGTTATTCCCGATAATACATGTGATTTGCCTTTTTCTGATTCTCTTGACACTTCTGAGGTTACTTCCGGGATTTTCTCAAATCCACTTTTTGAATTTAACGATGACTATACTTTTTGCGGAGTAAATCCTCTTTTTGATGAAATGTCCGAGTCCGATACAGAGACCATAACGGAAGTGGTGGAAATTGCTAGCTCTCAGAGCACACCACTTGTCCCACCTCTGTATTCTGACTCATCTCCTCCGTCATGTGATGACGATTCTACCCTTAATGATGAGTTATCTTTCGAGTATCCCATTGAGACATCTTGTGAAGACAAAATTTTTAAACCAGGGATACTCGTTGGAAGAGAAAATGAGTTTTTAAAATGTGATCAAAATGTTTTTCAAAATTCTCTATCCAAATATGAACTCCTTCTTCCTATGGAGTCATTTGAGCTTGAAACGTATATCATCAGAACCTTTCTTCCCTTCCTCACATATAATGTGACTTCTCCTATCCTTCACTCCTTCGGGAATGAGGATACAATCTTTGATCCCGGAATTCTCATGATTGATGAATTCCACACTTGCTCCCCCAAGGACAAATGAATTCGGGGTCGAGTCAAGCTAGCGACTCGGTTAACAAAAACACAAGCGCTTCTCGGGAGGCAACCCGTGTTATCTATCTATCTATCTTTATTTTCTTTTTCTAATAAGTGTGTTGTAGATTAGTGTGGGGTTGTGTTTCTTTCCATGTGTGTTTGCAGGTTCCCGTTTTGCTTGAAGAATCCCTATGATCGAGAAGACCTCCGTGCTTGTTTTCAAACCCTCCAACACTCGGTCTCTGATCATTTATATGTTATATCTTGGGATAACCCTTTGTCATAATTAAAAATGATTTTTCACCTTTCACACTTAGAATTTGTTAAAACATTCGCCTTTTTCAATTCTAAGTGTAGGGTTAACACCCGAAATTTTTAAACATTGAGGACAATGTTAAGTTTTAAGTGTGGGGTGGATTTCTATCGAAATATGACTTTTTCTGCTTTTGTATGGTCCCCATGCAACCCCGTTTTTAACCGATTTATGCAAAAAAAAAAAAAAAAAAAAAAAAAAGAAAAAAATTAAAAAAGTTTTGAAGCTTTTGCTAGTCTTTTTGAATGAAAAGTTTGCTAGTCTCTTAGACAAGAAGCTATAAAAAACGAATTCTAGCTCACAAGGCAAAGGATTTGCAAGTTTCCCTAAGTGACTTTAAATATGCATAACTTGATTTCATTAGACGAAGCATTTGCTAAATTAATATACGTTTTGACACCTTGTTGACTTTCCGCTGGTGAGAGTAGGAATAGAATTCTGACTTGACCGGGCGTGTTGAGCCCTAGCTTGTTCCCTTAACCATAGATAATTTAATTATCGGCTAAGCATCCGCGGATCTCATTATTTGGGATTTTAAATTTGCGGAGATCGAGAAATGATAGAGTTACTTATGAGTTTAGATGCTAAGCGTGGAGTAGTTGGTTCTCTTTAGAGCCCATCGAAGGTACTTATGGCTTTTGTTCCCACAAAATTGTTTCACCCCATATCTGTGAATAAATAATTAGAGATGTTGAGTTTTTGGCGATAGTTAGTTCTTTATTCTTCTTTAGAGAATCCTTGCCCATGAGAGTTGGGTACACATCAAGATACTGTCAGTGTTGCGGTGTAATAGACAACTGATTCCTGATAGTTTGTTGCTATTGTTTCTATTGTTATAAAAGCCGTAGGGTTTGGAGTTTGGCACAAAAATTAACATGAAATAAAGCCCAAATGTATTAAAGTTGAAAAATCCAAAGCCATAAAAGTTTTCTATGTCTGACGGTACCCCCGTTGTCATGGACTTCTAAAAAGGTTGAGGAAAATCCAAAGTCATAATAAGACTTCTGATAAAACGGTAATCCCGTTGAGTTAGTGGTTGAAAAGACCAAGGGCCTAAATTGCAAAAATGCAAATGTGCTGAAATAAGTGTTAAGCCAAACTTTGAATCCGGGAGATGTCTAAATAAAGCCTCTGTCTCTGGACTCGTAGATGAGTTGTCTCGGTCGCCATAAAAAGGATATTCTCCCTAAATCGTGTGAAATTAGGACCTTGATGTGGACCTCATTCTTGTATGCAATGATTTTCGAGGGAAGATGGATAACTAATTATCGACTTAGCTTCATATCTTTATCGGAATAAAACTATCGAAATGAGAAACTTGAAGAAATTCATTTCTCACCAAAAATAAAATAAATAGAGGAAAAATAGGAAAATGGGAGCAAGAGGTAATTACACAAGTAACTTCCATGGGTAGTGTTAGCATCTAAAATCTTATTTAACAATGATTTCCATTTTACGCTTTGTTTGGGGACTTGTGAAAAATCAGGGACGATGTATTCTATCCGTATGGTCACTCCTCGCTGAGTTGTGTTTCCTACTCCGTGATCCTAACATGTCTTTTGAAAAATGTGGGAGTTATCGATTGACATGAAAGTTCAACAAACCGTCACAAAAAGGAAAGTGCTTAATGATATATCTATATATGCAATAAAATGGTTTAAACGGGGCGTTTTTAATGCTAAAGATTTTTTGTACCCCTTGATGAACATCTTTCTGTTCTTTTTTGATGTGAGAGATCATTAGTTAAGGGGGTTTAAAATATTTTCTTTCACTACGTGTTTAATTAACATTGCGTGTGGGACCAGCAATGGTTTTAGTGTGGGGTATTCTGATGTGTGCTAAAACACACATCATTTTATATCTAAAAATATGCTAAATCGGACTAATAACTATGAAATATGTCAAATTATATTTCAAATATGTTGGATATGTGTTATTATGTCTTGCAGGTACAAGGGTTTGAAAACAAAGCAAAAACGGTGATTTTTGGATGATTTTCGACGACATTTTCATGTTTTTCAAAGTTCAAAAGAAGTCATAAAGATTAACCGAGCACACCATTGGAAAGATCATGGAAAAACGATTTCAAATGGTTATTTTATTTGGAGTATCAAGGAAGAGAAGAAAATTTGAAAGATCAAATGGAGCATGAACGAAGATTATTTTGAAGATAATATCTAAAAATTCGGATCAAGTAAAAGAGGGTTAAAAAGAATTAAATGCAAAAGACTTAACCCAAAAGAACTCTTGGTCTAATGGTTGGGTGCATCTTTGCTGAACAAGAGGTCAAGGGTTCAATTCTTACTAATGACATATTTGTTGATAATTTTTTGGTATTTAAACAGCAACATCATAGGCCCAATCAACAAGCCCAGTCCGAGTTTCTTGTCTATCAGGCCCACGTCCAGATCCAGCCCAACAAAAGCCCACGTCCAGACCTAGCCCAATGCAAAGAATAAGCCCAGCAGTGCAAAGTTATGCATTTGAAGAAGTTAAAGTGAAATTACATTTTTTTTTTTCAAATGTGGCTAGCAAACTGCAAGTAATATATATGGTCCCATGTGAATTCGCCACGTGGCCTTATAGTATCAAGGGAAATTACAATTGAAAGGTGTAGCTTATGTTTTATCAGCGTGTAAGATGCACTCTCGGAAATTAATTCATCGCAGCGCGTCACTCTCTTGTTGCATCTCCACTCGCTCCACTAACAAATGTTCCATCCAATCCAACCAAGCCACGTGGCCACTATCAAACGAGGAGATATTTGCATCGGAACAATCGAGAATATCATGAGGCTATAAATATCACTTGATCCGAGACATTAAGGGGGCTGATCATACAAAAATTTACACACACAGTTTTCAGTTTATTTTATTTTTTAGAGTAGGTTAGGAGTAAAATAGAGTAGAATAGTAGTGATATTTATTTTATGTAGTAGCTTATTTTCTAATAGCTTATTTCAAGTGCTTATTTTGTAACCAACTATTTTACTTATGAATGAAAGTAATATTTAGTACTTGGCTTATTCTCTTCTTCTATTTTTTTTTCTTTTTCTTTTTCTTATCTTATCTAATAAGTCATGATAGCTTATTAGCTTTTTGTGGCTTATTTAGATCTATCTTATTTATTAAGCACTCTTTTTCTACTTTGTTTTAAAAGCTTTTATAACTTTAGATCTACTTTTTATTTTACAAAATACTTTATAAAAACACAAAAAGATTTGATTTTTATTAGTTTTTCTTTTATAAAAAGTTATTTATTATCTTATTATTCTAGATCTATCATTTTGAGCTTAAAAAGTTTTAATCTTTCTTTGATTTTCTTAATCAATAAGCTTTTCCATATCTTATTTGATCCATATTATAGATTATTCGTTCTAACCTTTGATAAAGTTGTGTTCTTTTCTTAGTTTCTCATCATTTCAATCTAAGGCGAGGAGCTTTAGGGTTTTATAAACTAGCTTATTTATAAAGTTTATAGCTTTTTAGTCTTAATAAGATAAATAGTTAATAAAGTCACAAACTTTATTGATTATTTGGTTATATTAATGCTTAAAAAGAAGTAAACTTTACAATTTGGCAAGTTTATAAAATCGGGTGGTTTATTATTCTCGTCTCATTAGACCGAGTTTTATTTTCTTTACTTTCTCTTTAGCTTATATTTTTAATCATTAATGTTTATTATTGTTGAGGTTATTATCGTTGGTTTAGTAGTTATGCTTATTGAGTAGATTTTTATATGCTTGTTAAGTGAGCAGTGATATGGGATTTGAGTGTGAAAAACTTAGAAATTGTTGATTAATAATCTTTGGTTACTTGGATTGAAATTTGTTGTTTTGACGGGCAAAAGCCGTTAGAGTAATTTATTAAATCTAGTAATTTTACCTAGATAAAGAATTGTTTTCAAAATAAACCAACGTTGTGAGAAAGTAGTTTTTAAACGGTATCGAAGATTATTGATTAATAGTTTTCGGATTATTTTTAGATATATTTGGTTGATTGTTTTAACGGGCAAAAGCCGTTGGGATAATTGATTATTTAAATCTAGTGATCATTACCAAAAGAAAAATGATTGTTTTCAATATAAGCCAACGTTGTGAGAAAATAATTTTATTTCGACGGGTATTAATAACACGAGCTTAATAGATTATTCACACTTAAGTACCTTTTCACCTCACTTGACAAGCATAGCTTTTACTATCATATTCTTAGCTTAATAGTATTTCGTCATTAGTTGTTATTTAATTTTAATTAGCATAAAATAGTTTTTTATATCGTTTATAAAGTTCAAAACCAAAATTATTTGATAATCAAGCATCAAACGAAAAACATAAACGTAAATTTCAATTCATATCTCGCCGTGGAATACGACTCCGGAAGGTTGATTATCATTTGTCCTCAAGTGATTATTAAATCTTAATCGGGAAATACAAATTTAAAACTGCCCTTCGCTACAATTTCGAATCAACGGTTCCAACGGATCCCTCACTTGAGGGATCCGGCTTGGCTAAATCCAGGGATCCGTCTCTCAGGAGCCAAGAAAAGAATTGATGAAGTTCTATCAAGGTTTAGCACCTATGTATCTTGAGTGTATTTAGTCTCTTCAGGTGTCTTAAATGATATGAGACTTAAATGATCAAGGGTAATGAGTGAGGGTAGCTAATGATGTCCTTTATAGAAAGAAATGGAGTTCTTATGAACACCAATGGGTGATCAAGGATGACACTAAGAATTTTGAGGGTGTTAAGTGGAGTCAAATGATCCTAGAAATCAGATGATGATGTAAGGAAAATTTAGAGAATTCCTTAAAAATTACAAGAATTGAAAAACTAACTTTTAGACCATTTTAAGATCAAGATGACTAAAATCAATTTACTAAAATTGAGAGAAATATTAAACTAAGTGTTTTAGGATGAGAGTGACAATGTGTGAACATTTGAGCAGAGAGATGATGAGTTTTGAGGTAATGACAAATCAAAAGTACTTTTAAATGTGATTCTAAGTCGTTCATGAGTGAGTGTGAGATCAGCTGAGCTTAAGAATAGTTAAGGTAATCCTAATGAAACATGTTAAACTAGTTCAATAAGGTCTGGAAGGTTGGGTTGATGTAATAAAAGGAAAACATTTCTTCTGTTTGCCCGGATCCCACAGATCCTTCATTTGAGGGATCCGTCTAGTTATAAACTAGGGATCCGACATCTGGGACAGATTTCTTAACAGTGAGCCTGAAATATTTTGCTCTAGGTTTTGAATTATGAAAATAATGTTCTTTATAGAATGCATACATGTATACAACTAAGATATGGTAAGAATAGCATGAAAGAACATCAAAAATTCAAGAAAGATGATCAACAAATGATTTATTTCATAAGTATGATCAAGTTACAATGGTAAACTAAAGACAAAGCCTACAGATCGATTTTATTAGAGAAAACTATTTTGCTCATACGTTTTCGTTTGATGGATCGTCAAGTGGGTTGTGATTCAGGAGTTAAGAATGAAGTAATGAAAGAAGTGTTCAACGGTTCCATCATTTTGTTCACAAGTATATATTGAGGGCTTTGAAATTGAGGGTGATAGTACATGACATGATGATATAGGCATGTCAGAAACATCCCATATGGAATTAGTTTGTTCTTGTTGCCTTGGAGGTTTACAATTCTCCTTGCGAAGAAGTAAGCAAGATTGTATGGTTGTTGAGTTAGGAGACAGTAAATCATGTGAGCACAACATGCGGGAAGTATCTCACGATTTCCTGTAAGACTCCAAACATTTTCATGTAGAATGACTGCAAGAGGTTTGAGATCATCTCGGAGATCACGTGTATAAATTATGTTTGGATTTGAGTAATTGGATTGAGGAGTGCATAGAAATCGAGTGATTTCTTGAGGAGAAGGTATGTATGAACAATATGGACTATTTTCTTCATGATAGTTCAAGAGAGAATCAAGGGACCAATCTTCAGTGAAAGCACATTGTCCATAGTTTGGAATTCGGAGAATGTGTTAGGATTTAGAAAATCCAGTAGTTAAAGATTCGGTCACCTCAAGTATATGTATTCGTTAGAAAGCTCGCAGTCGTAGTCATTTAATGTTATTAAGTAGTTAGTTAAGTAACACCATGGAGGACGGACGAGTCTTTACCCACTGTATACCTGATCCACAGCCCGAAGGAGGGCGTTTAAGCTTGTAACTATAAATACCCTTTGCCTTGCAAGGAAAAGGGTTGGAGCTTTTCAATATCATTTTTCTTTGTCTCACTAAGTTCCCAAAACTCATCACTTTCTCTCTCTAGAACTTCATTAATAAGCCCCATATGTATTATTAGTTATGTGTTTATGAAAACCAATATCTAACAATTGGTATCAAGAGCCATGGTTTGATCACTCATCTTTTATTTTCTTGGATTTCTTGTGGTTTTCATAAGGTTTTTGGGTTTGAATGAGTTTAGAGTAGTTTGCATCATTTGGATCATTTCTTGTGTTAAAGTTTGAATTTTGATAGTACTTTTGTGTTTAGAATCATAATAAGTGTTTAGGTTTTGGTTTGGAGGGCTTGAATCATCGTGGTTGGATTGCTTTTGGATTGTAAAGTGGTGTTTTTGAAAATTTCTTCTATGTGATTTGAGTCTCGTTAAGAAATTCTTTTATGCGATTTGTCCTAAAAACCTATGCGATTTGTCTCTCTTGTGAACGCTTATTGAAGCGATTTGTCACATTTTGTATGCAATTTGTCATTTTCTATGAAGCGATTTGTCTTGCATGCGATTTGTCTATTGAGACAAAACGACAAGAAAGGACAAAGTAGTGGAAGTAGTGGGTGTACTTGTGTACTATGCGATTTGTCAACATAAGCGTTTTGACACTTATGTGATTTGCCCATGGTGCGATTTGTCCAGGGTGCGATTTGTCTAGGGTGCGATTTGTCCAGGGTGCGATTTGTCCAGGGTGCGATTTGTCAAAGTGTGCGATTTGTCTTTTGAGACTTGTCGTTTCTTCGTGTTACGTTTTACGGTTTTCTCTTTATTTAGTAAAATCCTGTGAAAGAATCTATTTCCCGGTTTAATCAAAGAGCTGTAAAATCCCGTGGAATCTGTAATCATGTCCACAATCACCTCTTCCGTTGCTGATGACGTTGAAGCTGCAGGGTCTGATACTCGTCCTCCCATGCTGGATAGAACCGATTATGACTCGTGGGCTCAAAGAATCAGACTGTACTGCTTAGGAAAGGAAAATGGGGTTAACATCCTTAAGTCAATTGATGAAGGACCATATCAAATTGAGACTACCAGAAATATCCTTGAAACTGCTGCTGATGGTTCAATTATATTAGGATTGGATAGACCAAAGATGTATGATGAGATTGATGATAAGGAGAAGAAGAGATACGATGCCGACAACAGGGCTTCAAACATTATACTTTAGGACATTTACAAGTTGATCAATCACAACACTGAAGCTAAGGCAGTATGGGACAATGTTAAGATGCTTCTCTCTGGTTTTGAATTGACTAAAGAAGACAGGGAGTCTCAACTTTATGATGACTTTGAGAACTTTAAAATGAAACCAGGGGAAAGTGTTACTGAATATTATGTGAGATTCCACAAACTTGTGAATGATATGAGGAATATCAAAATGACAATGCCAAATATCTAGATCAATTCAAAGTTTGTGAACAACATGAATCCCAAATGGCACAAATTTGTCACTGCAGTCAAACTGAACAAAGGATTAAGGAACACCAAATACGAGCAATTGTATGCTTATTTGCTCCAAAATGAAAAGCATGTTGCATTTGAAAGAATGATCATGGAAAAGTTTAATGCCAGTACTGGTGATGCAAGTTCTTCAAATGATTCAACTACATTATACACTAATGTAGGAATAACCACTAAAGCATCACAAGTCATACCTACTGGGGATGGTAATCACAAACTTATTTCAGATCCAAGTTATAAGCCTTGAGATTCATTAATGGAACAATTTGCTCATCAAGTGGCTCTAATGGTTAAGCAAAACCTAAACTTTACCCCACCCACTAACAATCATCTCAGAACTGCTTCTAACCTTCACAATCATGCTACGGTTAAAGATGGAAGGGTTGTTGTGCAAAACGTGCAGGGAAGGCAGAATGCTTATCTTCCACATAATGAGCAAGGAAATGTTGGGGTTAGTGGTGGCTATGGAAATGCTGAAATAGGTGGAGGATATGTGGGTAATCAAAATCGTGGAAGGAACATAGCCCAGGGACAAGGAAAGCCAATCAAGTGCTACAACTATGGTGGAGAAGGACACATAGCAAGGAACTTTACTCTTCAAAAACGTCCACAAAATGCAGAGTACTTTAGGGATAAAATGCTACTGGTTCAAGCTCAAGATAGTGGGGCTGTGTTGAATGAGGAAGAATTGATGTTCCTTGCTAAGGGAAATGCCAAAATGTATGATGCTGATGTGGATGAACAACCAGTGCAGTGTATGGGTCAAAACCATCCCAATGCATTTCAAGTTGCAGACTGTGATATATTTGATTCAGATGTCGATGATGAACCAACTGCCCAGACCATCTTCATGGCTAGTATTTCACCAATGGTCTCTCCAAAGGTTTTTCACCACAACAGGCCAGTCCCTCCAAGGAATCGATCATATCAGAGGTATTAAAACTATACGATAAGTCAAATGTACAAAAGATACATGACAAAGTACAATCAACTAAAATTATTGAATCAGATACTGAAAATATGGGTAATAGCAATGTTGTCCCATATGATCAATATGTGAAGCAAGATGAAAGTGAAATTGTACCAAGTGATGCATCTTCTGCAGTCAATGATGATTATGTTTTTGATGAATACACTGCCCCTGATGATTCCATAACCTCTGAACTAAATGTCTATAAGGAACAAGTTGCCATGTATGAACAACATGCTAAGTTTGAATTGACCACCCGTGAGCAGGAAATGGATAACCAAATACGTACAGTTATTAGAAAAAGTAATTTTAGGGAAGAAATTTTAAAACAACAGTTAAATTCCTTACAAGAAAAGCTTCATAAAACTGTTAAGCAAAAGCAAGAACTTCAAGAAAATGTAAAAGTGCTCAAACAGGAATTTAATGCTAAAGAATCAAAACTTTTGAATGATTTTTCCAAATTAAAAACATTAAAAAACAAACTTGAAAACAAGTTGTACGTACAAGGGAACACTATTCAGACTGCTCACATGATCACTAAGCATAGAGTTTTAAGCGATAAACATAGTATCCCCCTGGTAGAGGAAACCAATCCTGAGGTTGGTAAGAAAGCAAAAGCTGCTCAAAAGGTAATCTATGATGGCAATGAGATTCTTAAGCCAAGACAAAAGCCTACATGTGTTGAGTGCACTGAGGAGGATAGAGAATTAGAAGGTGTCACTAGAAATAAAATGGATAATAAACTTAAAGATCCTTGGTGCGCAAAGCATAACATCACATTTAAAACACCTAATTACTCTAAGGAAAACTAGATTGCCTTTAATAAGTTTAAACCTCAGACCCAGCTGACCCCTGAGCAAGTTTTCTAGAAGAAAGATATGGATAAGCAAAAAGCAGATGATCTTGTTGAAAAGAATTCCCCTTGTAGGAAATTGCCCCCACCCACTGTGTATCCTCCAAATACACCTATGCATTTAGTGCCTAGAACTCTTCCTACGCAAAGCAAAACCTTAGTCAGCTTATATGTAGTTTACCAACTATTTGTTGACTTTGAGAAAACATGTAAGAAGAGAATCACTCCAACTGGGATTACTGAAGGGGAAAGGGGTTTTGAGCAAACTAAAGAATGTTGTTTAACTGAGGTCATGCCTTTCTTTAAACTACTAAAAGAACAATTTGAGAGTCTTCAAAAGGGCATTGATACAGAGATTAAAGAAATGAAAAAGGTGTTTAATGAAATGGAAATTAAGGTCAAAGATTATGAACGTGAGCTTAAAAGTAATGAAATTGAGAGGAAAAATCTGCATATCTTAAATGATAACTTGATTTCTAGATATGTTGCTCAGGATGTGTTCTATACTGTTACAAATTATTCTATCACTGCTTCTCAATTTCAGGAATTATCTGTTTCCTTGAAAGTTTACCATGATCGTGCCATTGAGCTTGAGTCTACAAATTCAAAATTGTATGAGAAAATAAAACAAGATGATCATGATAACTTGGTCAAATATTTTTCTAAATTGGAAGTTGAACATCTTGCTTTGCAATTAAAATATCAACATCAAAAAGAAAATGTTAAAACCACAAATGTCAAGACATCCTCGGATGCTCCTGAGTTTGATGCCGTTTTTGAAATTAGCAAACGTGAGGAACAGATTCGAGCTCATTGTATCACGATCAAAAGATTGAAAACCCAAATTTCACAACTAAAGAGTGAAAAGAATGATGTGACTGGCCCCCAAGTGCCTCCTCCTTTAGATTCTCAGAATTCTCAAAACTTTCATCTTCAAAACATCATTAATGCATTACAACAGGAAAATGAGGCCTTTCAAGCAGAAAATGAAAAAGTTAAATAGCATTTCAAAGAGTTATATGAATCAATTAAGGTCACTCGTGACAAAAATAACGAAAAAATGACTTCTTTGCAAAATGAAATTGAGAATCTGAAGAGTCAGGTAAAAGGGAAAATGCCAATCACCAGTGGTGAGAATGTTACACCAATGGTGCCTGCTTGTACTAAAAAAGCTATGTTTGTGAAGTATATTCCCCCTCATCTTAGGAATAACGATCTTGCAATTCAAACATATTTTTCGTACCTTAAGGATAGTCTAGAATGTCTCCGTGAGATTGTAGAAGAGGATAAGATTGAGAAACCACTTGATAATGCGATTAGGCATGCATGCTTATATGCCGAACGATCTCAGGAACTTTTAGAATGCTTAATAGCAATATGTCCTAAATCTGGTACTAGGAAAGATAGTGTCATTATGCCTTGCTCTATGCCTAAAGTCAAGCATGTGACCCTTGATATGCCTTGTTCCACGTCAAAATTCAAGAAAGTGACCTTTGATGTGCCTCCTAGTACTTCAAATTCCAGCACTTTTAGACCAGGAATGCAGAAAGTAGTAAAACCAACTAATGTTCCCATCGTTCCCTCTACAGGAGTAATCAGTGACACTAAGGCACGCGGGTCAAAGCCTCCAGGCAATACAAAGCAAGATAGGACCTCGCAAGCTAAGAGTGATCAATGGAAGGAAGTAGAAGACCACCCTAGGGACAACAAGTTTGTGTTGAATAAGACGAATCATGTTGATTCTAGTATTAGCTATAAGCGTACTGTAATTAATTCGAACTCTGCTACTACTTGCAAAACATGTAATGAATGTTTGGTTTCCGGTATGAATCATGAATGTGTTGTGAATGATTTGAGTAATGCTGTTAAATCTCGGGTCAAAAATGTTAACATTAGAAAACAGGTTAAGGATGTCAGAAAACCAAGGTGGAAGAAGGTTAGAAAACATTGGAAACCAACAGGAAGAAAATTTGGAAATGTAGGTTATCAATGGATACCTACTGTCCATAAATTCCATCTAAATGAGTTGTGCCCTAAATTATCCAGATCAATGCCCATTAGGAAATGGATGCCCACTGGTAGAGTGACACCTTTAAGAAGTGAACACACTTTGAATAGATCTAATGTCACTACGAGTCCTGCATCTACATCTAATGATATCATTGATTCTGCTTTTGATGTGGGTGTTCCAATCACTTTTACTAACCATGTGGAACCCATTCTCGCATGGGGATCCAAATTATCCAGTCATCCATACTTGTTTGTGTTCAACTGCAGGTCGTACAAATCGTTCTGTGGTATTTGGACTCAGGCTGTTCCAAGCATATGACTGGAGATCGCTCACGGCTCATGAACTTCATGAGTAAATTCATCGGGACTGTTAGATTTAGAAACGACCATTTTGGGGCAATTATGGGTTACGGAGATTATGTTATGGTGACAGTGTAATTTCCATAGTTTATTATGTTGAAGGTCTTGTTCATAATTTGTTTTTTGTTGGTCAATTCTGTGATTCTGATATAGAAGTGGCTTTTAGAAAACATACTTGCTTCGTTAGAGAACTTGATGGTGTTGAACTTCTAAAAGGAACACGTGGAACGAATCTGTACACCATCTCTATCGAAGACATGATGAAGTATTCTCCAATATGCTTGCTGTCAAAGGCTTCTAAAACAAAGTCATGGTTATGGCATCGTCGTCTCAATCACTTGAACTTCGGCACCATAAATGATCTTTCTAGAAAGGACCTCGTTAGAGGCTTTCCCAGATTAAAGAATGAGAAGGATCATCTTTGTTCAGCATGCCAATTGGGAAAAAGCAAGAAATACGCCCATAAATCCAAACCTGATAACCCAGTTATGGAAGTTCTTCATACTCTTCATATGGATTTCCGCGGACCCATGAGAGTGCAAACTATAAACGGAAAGAAATATGTGCTAGTCGTGGTTGAAGACTACTCTCGGTTTACTTGGGTTAAGTTTTTGAGGTCAAAGGATGAAACTCCAGATGTCATCATCAAATTTATTAAACAACTACATGTTCGTCTTAATAAAACTGTCAGAATTATCCAAACACACAATGGAGCTGAGTTTGTTAACAAAGAACTGAGTCAGTTTTATGAAAGCATTTAAATCAGTCATCAAAGAAGTGTTCCACGTACTCCTCAACAGAACGGTGTAGTTGAAAGACGAAATCGGACTCTTGTTAAAGCTGCAAGGACGATGTTGATTCTACTCAATGGTTCTGTTAGGTCACTAGATTTACAACACAAGCTTAATAGAAAGAGATAAATGCGATTGAACAATAAACCAAACACACACACACACGTATAATAATGAAAGGTTAGGCGTAGAGGTGAGTGAAAGAGAATGAATTGAACAACCAACCCTCAAGTGAGGGTTATACAAGAGTATTTATAGGAGGGAAGCTAGGGCAACACTCCTAGTTCCTATCCTTTTCCTTATTGGACTAGGCCTAGGCTTATGGGCCTTCTACATAAGCCTAAGGCTAATAACAAACATAAAGGCCAAAATTAATGTCACACCCCCAAATTACCTGTTTTGCAGCGGAATGGAATTCCTGGGGGTTGACTGTCATAGCATCACAATCACAGTTATATTGAACGACCTAAAGTGTCGTTTGGAAAATACATCGTTTGATTTAATAAAATATTCAGAGTTTACAAAGTATAGGTTCCAAATGAAAATCAACATGTGCGGAAAATAAGTTTAGTACAAGTCAAACGATGTTTTTAAAGTGTATAAGTCCCCTGTGAGACGCGTCGTCATCGCGACTCTATGATATGTCCACATGCAAGCCATGAAGTGAATGCCTTAGTTACCTGAAAATACATTGCTAAAAGTGTCAACACAAAGGTTGAGTGAGTTCATAGAGTTGTTAAAAATGTTTAATACGACTACCACAAGTATAGGCCATGTATGACAATATGCCACAAAAATGATACAATTGCTATAAGTCCATGACACCAAAACTAGACTGATCATGATGTTCGCCCCAACAGAGTATTTGCCAAACAACTCAAATAGTGATATTAAATAAAATGCATCCGTTTAACCAGTTGGAATTCACCAACCCGGATGGAGGAGTCACCCTCGATAGATCTATCCACTCACCCTCGCTTCTATGTAATTAACGGTTCATGTTATATAATGGGGACATTCAATTTGCATGAGGTAACTTAAGCAATGTAATGAATTTGATATACTTGGTATCGTAATAAAAATGATGTGCAATGTATTCTCCCCCGTAGGTTTGAAATAAAGTAAAAACTTGAATAAATCGGGGCTATGAAAACTCACCTGTTGCAATGATAATGATGATATAATGGCAATACTGAAATGAGGCGCAACCTCTGACCGTGACCTATTATGAATGATATGTTCTAATGTAAATCATGAAATAATGTCGTGCATGCAAATCCATATGTAATCTATACCACCTGTACATTTGAAAATAATGTTTAACGTCGAAATGTATGTTTATGACATCTCGTCATATTATAAAATACTTTACAAGTATTTACGTTGAAATGATATCCTACGATAATCATTTGGTGATTTATTATGAAATTATAACTTTTCGTCGTAAAATAATGTCGTTGAAAATTTCATGAAAGTGACTAAATGGCCTTGAAAAGCTAGCCGTAAAATGGTGCACGTCGAGTGTTAGGAAACAAACTCAACGGTTTTGGGAAGCTTGTATCATTATCTCTAAGTTTTAGCATTTAAGTTTTCATCCTAGAGGTCTCGATCATGGAGAAAAATATAGGTTAAGTATGGTACTTTTGTCCAAAATATCGTTTAAGGGTGGTTTTCGGCAAAGTTTAAGTGACCGTATTTTATTCTTTACAACTCCGCTTGACGAACGGTTGGACATTTTGGGAAATAGGCTAGGCGAACTCACTTTTACTAGAAGACATCACGTTATAAAAAGTACTACGTCAATGTTAAAAATGACCCTCAACATGGTCCCTTGTGGCCGTTTGTATATTTGTCTAATAGAAATATACTAGTTTTTCTTATATAATATAGTTACGGCAACTTTGTGTAAACGTATATAATTTAATCGTTACAAGTCCGTTTTCTACGTTTTATATGTCCTTAGCTTCATATCAAAGTATACTAATATATTTTTGATAAGTCGACACATTTCATAACGCCTAAGCCTCATTTTTGACTCGTAAAAAGTTGACGTAACATGCTGAAATTTCTGAATTTTATAGTTTTCGTCGCCTAACTTGAAAAATTCATAACTTCTTCGTTATAGCTCCGTTTTAATCCGTTTAAGCGGCCACGTTTTCGTTTTAAAGTGTATTTTCTAAATATCTAGGCCAAAATTTTTTACCTACTGTCGAAAATTCCAGAATTCAAAAATATGGACAGACCCTTAAGTAAACTTGGCGAAATGAGTTTTTCTCGCGCAAAACCTATTCTAACCAATTCAAACCAACTCCGAAGCTATTCTAATCCTACCATACACCTTCTTAGGGAGTCATGGGTTCCTAGACATCACCAAAAGTAATATGTTTCAAGGGATTCATTGTAGGATAATTATATTACATAATAAGTAATAAAAACAACAAAAGTGGTATAAATTCATATGTAACATGCATGTTTTGCTAAAAGGAACATAAAAATACATCAAGTAAGAGTATGAAAGATTATGAAAAATTATTAGAACACTTACTTGAAGGATTGAAGAGTTTTGAGCAAAGTATACTTAAATAAATCATGAGGTTTTATTTCAAAACATATACTAGATCACTACATGAGCTTGATAATCACTTGAACCTTGAAAAATTATGGATTCTCCTTTGTTTCTTGATATGGCCGGTCACCACAAGGAAAATGGAGAGGATATTGAGTGGTTTTCACCTTTGTGTGTGTGTAATAATGTGTTTGTGATTTAATATATTAGTGGTACTTAACAAATATCTAACAATAATGCTTATGTGTAAAGCTAGGTAGGAAGATTTCATCATTTCTTGTTGTGTCATCCTTTTTAGTCGACAATGGGAAAAGAAAGAAAAAGGTGGTGTGTTTTAAATGAGTAAATGTAATAAAGTGTAAGTAAGTTATGTAATTAGTAAGTATAATTAAGTATTTAAGGTAGCGTTAGCTAAAAAAAAATTTTAACGGGTCAAAATAAAATATATTGAAGCCATAAAAATTATAAAAATACATTCCTTACAAAATTTGAGTGAAATAATAATTATCGAGTAATATTTACGAAAACTGTAGTAATTATATAAATATAACAATTTATATACAAAATAAATTTAAAACACCGGGTAAACTAATAATATAATTTTTATAATCTTAATATGAGTATAAAAATATATTAGGATAATTTTTGGAAATGTCGGATCGAATGTTCAAAATAAATGATTACGCGATAGCGTTTATTTAATAGGAAAATAAACGTTTAAAGAAAAATGCAAATCTATGCATGAACCGATATGAAATGATGTTATTGATGATATGTAGACTAAATCTAGTCTATATGAAATGTCCTTGATGATATGTTCATGAATACGTAGCTTAACCCTCCAGGTTACGCGTATTTGATACTCGTAAACCTAATTTACGAAAAATGATGAATAGTGACTCATGAATAGTGATTTTCTCCGGGAATGAATAGTGTTTCGTGAATAGTAAAATTTTGAAATACCCTTTCAAAACATCAAATCGACTTCAAAAACGATGAATAGTAAAATGATGAATAGTAACCAGTAAATAGTAAATTCCCGAGATGAATAGTGAAATTTTCAAACTTTGTAAAATGACCTGAAATTACGAGTTGTCACATTCGCCCAACCAAAAAGGAATTCAGTCCCTGAATTCAGTCAATGTTAGGTTCCACAGTGTTACTTGTGAAAAGGTGAGGATATTTGAGTCGCATTGGGTCGTCCAATGTTTTTCTGAATCATACCACGCCTTTCTAAGACGGGACTTTGAACATAAATTTGTTGCCAACTTGAAATTCTAATGGTTTGCGACTTATGGAACATTCTTCCAATATTTTGCGTCGTATATCGACGTAGCTTATCTAGCTATATGTTGTTACTTGTAACTGATTTTTTATTTATACCATCACTTTGTTGTTTCATGAATGACTTATGGACTTGTGAGTTAAACTTTCCTTGTTTTGACCCGTGAATAAGTGATTGACACCTCGACCATAGAGTGCCTCAATTGGTGCAGTCAATATGTTCAGGTGCTAGCTATTGCTGTAAAGCAACTTGTTCGATTAAGAATGATTTGCCTAATCCTTTCTAGAAAATCACACATGCCATGAGTATATCTTCTAATGTTTGAATTGTCCTTTCACTTTGACCATCGGTTTGTGGATGATATGCTGTGCTCATCTCTAATTTGGTTCCAAATGAATCTTGTAATGATTTCCAGAAGTTTGAAATGAATCGACTATCTCTGTCGGAAATGATGGAAATTGGTGCACCGTGCCTTGAGACTATTTCCTTGACATAAAGTCTAGTAAGTTGTTCCATGGAATAAGTCTCTCTAATTGGTATGAAATGGGCTGATTTGGTAAGACGATCGACGATTACCCATATAGCGTCGTAACCTCCCGATGTCTTAGGAAGTTTTGTGACAAAGTCCATCGTAATGCGTTCCCATTTCCATTGGGGAATTTCTGGTTGTTGGAGTAACCCTGAAGGTTTCTGATATTCGACTTTTACCTTAGATCAAGTAAGGCATTTGCTAACATCCGTGGCAATTTCCGCTTTCATGTTCGGCCACCAATAAAGTGTCTTGAGATCCTGATACATCTTATCAGAACCTGGGTGAATAGAATACTTTGACTTATGCGACTCATACATAATCAATTCTCGTATCCCGCCATAAAATGGTACCAACATTCTATCCTTGAAGCATAATACTCCATCTGCTCTCTTTACAAAGCCATTTGCATTATCGGGCATACCATAAAGCTTTTCACTTGGTCGGTTTTCCTCCTTGCGTGCCTCGATTTGTGCCTCGAGTATTTTTGACGGTAAAGGTGAACTGATCGTCATTCCTAATGATCGGACTCTTAAAGGTTTGGGTCTTTCTTTCCGGCTAAGAGCATCATCCACAACATTGGCTTTTCCCGGATGATACTTGATTTCACAATCATAATCGCTGAGTAATTCCAACCAACGACGTTGCCTCATGTTAAGTTCCTTCTGATCAAGAACATATTGTAAACTCTTGTGGTCCGTAAACACTGTGCACTTTGTACCGTAAAGGTAGTGTCTCAAATCTTGAGTGCAAAAACTACGGCCCCCAACTCAAGATCATGAGTGGTGTAATTCTTCTCATGAACCTTAAGTTGTCGAGAAGCATAAGCTATCACCTTCTCGTTTTGCATTAATTCAGCTCAAGCCTTTATGTGAAGCATCGCAGTATACAACGAAGTTCTCAATTCCTTCGGGTAGTGCAAAATTGGCGCATGCGCAAAGCTTTTTCTTCAACAACTGAAAAGCAGCGTCTTGTTTCTTTCCCCATTCGTACTTTGTTTTTCTGTGGTCAACTTGGTCAAAGCTTTAGCTATCTTTGAAAGAAAAAAAAACCTTCGATGAATCTTCGGTAATACCCGGCGAGTCCTAGATATTGTCGGATTTCTGTAGGATTTGTTGGAGTAGCCCAATATTTTACGGCTTCAATCTTTGCAGGATCAACTTGTAGTCCTTGACTATCAATGACATGACCAAGAAATTGTACTTTACGGTTCCAAAAATCACACTTCGAAAATTTGGCATACAACTTCTCATTCTTGAGTAGTCCTAAAATCGTTCTTAAATGCCCTTCGTGCTCTTCTTTGATCTTTGAGTAAATCAATATGTCGTCGATGATTACTATAAAAAACTTGTCCAAATACGGTTGGCATACCCTATTCATGAGATCCATGAATACTGCAGGTGCATTAGTTAATCCGAACGGCATTACTTGAAACTCATAATGTCCATGTTCTAACGTGTTCTAAACGCCGTTTTCGGGATATCCTCCTCCTGAACTCTAAGTTGATGGTAACCTGACCTTAGGTCAATCTTTGAGTAGATACTAGAGCCTTGCAACTGATCGAACAAGTCGTCGATTCTGGGGAGTGGGTAACGATTCTTCACCGTTAACTTGTTCAGCTCTCTATAATCTATACACATTCTGAAGGATACATCTTTCTTCTTCACAAACCATACCGGTGCTCCCCAAGGCGAGGAACTTGGCCTAATGAATCCTTTGTCTAAAAGTTCTTGCAACTGATTAGACAACTCTTGCATTTCTGATGGTGCTAGACGGTAAGGCGCTCGTGCAACTGGTGCAGCTTTGGGCACTAAGTCAATATGAAATTCTACTTGACGTGCCGGTGGAAGTCCTGGCAAGTCTTCGGGAAAGACTTCAGGAAATTCTCGGACAATTGGTACATCCTCAAGTCGTTTCTCTTCCGACTCTTCTCGTTATATGTGCTAAGAAAGCATAACAACCTTTCTTTATGTACTACTCCGTCTTGATGCATGATATAATACTGAGTCTAGTTCCACTTCGTTCCCCACGAATGATCAAAGTTTCGCCGTTGTAAGGAAGATGAACAACTTTTTCATCACAAATGATTCTTGCACGATGTTTAGATAACCAATCCATGCCGATGATGATGTCGAAACTACCAAGTTCTACGGGCATAAGGTCTATATTGAAGGGATGATTTAGAAAATTGAGTGTACAACCACGGACAATGGTGTCGGTGCTAATTAGTTACCATTAGCTAATTCAATGTTGTATGACGTGTCTAATGTGGTTGGTTTTCAAGACTTGTTTCAATATTGAGTGCTTCTAAAATATTTCATCACTTATATTGCTATCATGCTAGCAAGAAAATAGATATCAGCTCATACCATGTCGAAGAATGTTTGTTCTAATTTCACTTGTAGATGGAGAGTCATTTATTGTCCGATATGTTCAAACCGGTTGCATCTCTTGATATAGAAGTGAGGTTACTTGGAATTTCTATGGAACACAATGCCTTAGGGGAAGTTTATATTTATAACCTTAATTTAACCAAATTTTTCTTTAAGGAAAACTCATTGTAGGGAAGTTCACATATTGTTGAAGCCATGTTTAGTGAAATGTTCTGTAGTCTCAGTTAGAAGACTTGGTTTCTCCCTATAGTGTTGCTTAGTGTGTATTCGCTTCGTACTAAATCTTGTAACTCGGTCTAGCTAGTACTTTTGAAATGATATAATTTGGCTTTTAATCCAAAGATAGTGGTTCGGAATGTCTCGTGATGTCTTGAGATTTTTTTAGGTTTTGAAAGATCTCGCTACCTACTTCTAGTCCTTGTTGGAAATTCCGAAATCCTTTCATTGTTTTCTTGTATCGAGGAATCCTCCTCACAGATGGTATAGAAAGCCTTTCCTAAAAAGGTAACTCATCAAATTCTAACTTATCGGTTGAGTGAGGGATGAATGGCGTGGGCTTCTATAGAGTGTTAACAAAAAGAAATGTTTATGAACAATTTATCTGATTACAAAGCTTTGCTTTTGAGTGAAGATTGTTTTCATGACATAATTCTTCCTAAATTATACATAGGTGATCAGGCCATGTATAATCGAGGACAAATGATGTGATGCTTGTTTCTGTTGAAATGGTGTTATGTTTCTCCGATTTTTTTTGATGGTATTCAACGTTTTGTTTTGTGAGACAATTGTTCAAACAATTTTTCGGAGTAATATGAAAATCGTTTCGCGTGATGGTATTAAATAGTTGATAAAATGACTAAAAACCAATTGATAGGGTGGTAACAAAACAACTTTTTTTAAAACTTTATGAAACAATGTTTCTAAGATGGTGTAAAATAGCTCGAAATAAAATTAAATGAAATAATTTCATGAAATGGTAGCAAAATAACTTGAAATATAATTTGTTGAATGGTTTGTAGGATACACGGGGAAATCTCATAGAATGGTAATAGTCTCCTAATTGGTCAAGAATAAAGTTGGCCTAACCCCTAGTAAGATAGTGAGGTATCATCGCAAAATGATTGGAAATTGGGCAATTGGAATAAGAATGAAATGAACAAAAGTTGTGATTATCGTGGAGATAATAAATGAGACAGATTACATTAGCTAAAAAGGTACTTATTATCTGTTCCTGTTGGTAGTCTAATCATGTCTCAAGTGTAAAAGCAGTAGGCGGTCTAGTGGCAATGGCCTTAGAACTCTCACAGTCCTCAAACCTATGAGATGGTGTAGTTTCTGTAGTCTTAGTGGTAGATGGTAGTGGTGTGTCAAATCATGCCCGCTTCCCAAGCGGCAAGTCATATGTATGAGTAGTGTATATGAGATATGATGGTACGAATGATGCTCTAGATGATAATGATGACGATGATGATGGAAATCCTAGCGGTAAGCTAGGAGATGATGGTGAATGAAATACTACTATCTTCCTTGTAGTAAGCATCCTAATAGGTCCATTAGGACTAAGCCTATAAGTCCTACCAAATGGTATGATCTGTCTCAACAGAATGATAAAAATTGTCCTGATCCTATAGTGAATCAATGGTGATCGTGATGGTGTAGGTGCAACTTCGTCCTCCTAAAAGGGTCAGTCTCATCATGATGTTACGGTGTTGAGTCAACTTATGTTAAAATTGTGATAGGGAATGACAGGGCATTCTCCATGTCAAAGTGATGTGAGTATGATGGGATGGGTATTTGAAGGCATCTATGTGACAATCGATTTGAAATGAAAGTAAATAACTGTTGGAATCACTCCTAAACCTTATTCAAGTGTTAGTTACTCATATGTAATAGTTAGCTTATTATGGCCTTCATGTTTGTTATTAGCCTTAGGCTTATGTAGAAGGCCCATAAGCCTAGGCCTAGCCCAATAAGGAAAGGAAGGGAACTAGGAGTGTTGCCCTAGCTCCCCTCCTATAAATACCCCTTGTAAACCTTCATTTGAAGGTTGGTTGTTCAAGTTTTCTTTTCACTACATACTCTACGCATAACCGGTTTATTATCTCGTGTGTGTGTGTTTGGATACTTGTTCAATCGCCTCTCTATCTTTCTTATAAGCTTGTGTGGTAAACCTTGGGACCTAACAGTGGTATCAATCGCCAAATAGTTGGGTGTATTCGATTGTTTTGAAGTTTTTTGGTTTTGGGTCTTACGCGTAAAGATAACGCATTCTTTAGCTCTCTTAAAACTTGTTTTTTACACTTTTTAATCCAAGATTCTTGTACTTTCAACGTTTAAGGTGTTAAAATACTTGTTTTTGGCAAAAAGTTTCAAACTTTATGCGTGGATCATTGTTTTTGAACTAGTTTTTATTCGTGGGTGTCATTCTACGCATAACTGTTTTAAGTGCTTTGGATCATCAAGTTTCACACTTTTGTGTTATTTTGGTGTTATTGAAGCTATTTCATCACACAAAAACTGGTTTAGAAACATCTTTGGGCAAAATCAAAATTACGAGTAATCCTACGCATATTGAAACCCTAAAATTACGCGTAAGATTATCCTTGGTTTGATCTTCATTTTCGTGGTTTATCCGTGTTTTCTACTTGGATAAGTCTGAAAATACGTCGACTTTGGATATCTCTTGCACTGTGATAGTAAAAGATCATTTGGGAAAACCCACAAACTTACGCATAAGCATAAACTTACGCGTAGACTCTTTTTACGCATAAGATTCATCTACGCTAAGTTCCCCTCGCCTTACGATAAGTTAATCCGCAAGCTTTCTACTTAACTTCTGTTTACGATAACTTTAGTGCTTTCTCATTACCACGTAGCTAATCCTACGTACGAACATATTGCCGCTAATTTATTATTTGCGTTTTTACTAAGAATGCTACTGGCTTCATTCTCGTCCATTCTACGCCTTAAGAATACATCAATGGTTACCCTCACCAACAACAACACAAAGATCAACAATTTAATCAAACAAGTTTATCAACAACCACATCCCAACGTTCCACACAACCAGTCCAAACCAGTACACAAACTTCTACAATCAATCAGGAATACTATGAAGGAACCGGCATGGTTTGGCAAGATGTGTGAAGCCTTGAGTAGCCAACAATCAATTTATGAAGCTGGCTCACTTGATAGACCTCAATGCTTTCACTCCCGGAATTATGATCAATCGGTAATTCGGTTCTTTAGGTTTTGTGATCTAAAGAAGCCACATGGAAAGTTTTAAAGAAGGTTATGGAAGGTCCATTTTGTGATGCCTACTGTAGATACACTGAGATCCTAATGTTGTTCCACAAGAGATGATGTCACCAACATTGCAATCATGGTGGAATCTCACGGGTGATCAACTTCTACACTTTGAAGCCAACGAACTTGCAATGCAATACATCCTTTTAGGATTACCCAATCCAATCCTTCAAAGTGTTGATGCTCAAAAGACCTGCAAAAGCATGTGGGAACAAATTCATGTTCTTATACAAGGCACAACACTCAATCAGGAAGATATGGAATCCAAAATCTACTTGACTTATGAACACTTCATGATTGAACCAGGAGAGTCATTAGAATCTTATCATCATCGCTGTTCAGACATCATTAATGATTTGGACAAACACAATATCATCATGCCGAATTGTCACAACACAAAGTTCCTAAGTAGTCTTGGTCCGAATGGAGAAGTATGTCATTTTCTCCGCAAGCTAAAGATATGCATCATGCTACCTACGGTTGTTGTATGCGACTCTGAAGCCTCACCAACAAGAAGTTGATAAGGAAAGGATTCTCCGTGGTCAAACTGTTTCACCATCACTTCCGGACAATCAATAACTTGCTTTGTGGGCTCAAACAAATATTCCTCCTCAACAAGCTCCTCAACCCGGCCTCCTCAAACAACTGCAACCATCAAACCTTCAGATCCGTCACAGCAACAACCTCAACAAAATCAATTGGTTCCATACAACAACAACAACACCGCCTCTTGCAGTGAATCGATGAGGACTCCGATTCCTTTGATGAATTGCAACAAGGATTTGTTATGATTGCTAAAGCATTTGGCCGTTATACAAACAAATCCAACAATCGCATTCGTTCTCCATCTAATACAAGGAATCAGGCTGTTGTGAACAATGGACGCGTTGAAGTTCAAAACCGTGGTTATGGTTGTCAAATGGGAGGAGGTCAAGGGTTAAATGCTATGGGAAGGAATCACATAGGTGCTCCGCAACATCAAAGGGCTCAAGTGGTTGAACAGGGAAATCATCAGAATGGGGTTAATGGTCTTCGATGCTATAACTGTCATGAGAAGGGTCATCTGGCTAATGCATGTCCTAAACCCAGGACACAAGAATACTTATTTCAAAGAGGCTTTGCTCTTGGCTCTTAAGGATGAAGCGGGTGGAACTCTTACCAACAAGGAACAGAGCTTTATGGCGATGCGATTCGATGATGATATGGAGGAATTGCAGGCTAATGCAGCAGTGATGTTGATGGCACAAATGCAAGCTCTACACATGAGTGACACAAGCCCAGTGTATGACACTGATGGCTTGTCTCAGGTACCTGAACAAACAATTATCATTAATAATATGATATCTCCGCCATTTTCTCCATCCGAAAATGATCAAAGTGTTCAACATGAGTCTTCCACATCTCATTCCGATGATAATCAAATAGATCCCGTAGTTATATTTGATGATCAAGATAACCTTATGGTTAATATTGATAATCAAGTTGACTCCGTCATTATATTTGAGGATCTAAAGAATGATCATGTTGAGAATCACGTTGAACACGCCGATGAGCTTTTGTCGACAGAGAACCGAAGCTCTTGACCTTAATTAAAGACCAAGAAACTCGTTTGGAAATTTGCACGAAATTAAAAGAGAAAAATGCACTGTTAACCAGGGATAATGAATGTTTAATTCGACAACTCAATTTTTTCAAAACTCAAGAAAACTGTGAAAAAGGTTTTGAAGCCGCTTTTGCCAAATCACACCAAAATGAAAAATCTTTGGAACGACAGATTAAGTGATCTAGCCGCTTCGAAGAATGCTTTGTTGTCCCAAATAGAACAAATGAAACATGAACATAAACAACAAATTAACGCTCTTACTTTGGAAACTCAAAAGCCAAGGCTGAGTTGTTAACTTGTCAAAAACAGTTCTCTGAGTACAAAAAGCATTCAATGAAACGAATAGATGACTATCTTGAGGAAATTGTCGACTTACAAAACAAAATCAAAGAGTTTAAAACTGTTGTTTATAAACATGGTGAATCAATCACAACGATTCAAAAGTTTTCTTTCAAACCAAATCCAAATGGATATGGACCGAATCTTGCTGATTATAAACCTAAGTTTTCACACAGAGCATTCAAACCAAATCCTGAAGTTTACAGTAAAGAACATAGAATTGATGATTCAATTATGACTGTTGTTGAATATAATCGCATGGAGGAATTAGATGCAAGGACGAGAGTCGGTCGAAATGGAAAATGTCGTTTATAATAAACCATTTAACTATTCGAATGCCGTAACTTTTGTAACACAACAAGATACTTCAAACACACCTTTGATTGTCACACTGAGTCTCTGAAGTTAGTCCCCGACACAATGGTGCACAAGTTAATGGTCCTTTACCTTCACTTAGTGAAGTAAAAACTAAAGCCGAAAGTTGTCGTGTTATCAAATATTTTGACACTTTCTTATCTGACATCAAACTTTTGGAACATGCGATTGAATTTCATTCTGAAATAAAAGTTGAACATTTTACCTCGCCATGGGCACGAGAACAACGAGATATTTTTCAGAAAAGAATTTTACCCCATGTCAAAAATTTGAAAAACTGTGCACTATATTGGGAAAGGGATTTTCACAAGGAACTTGGTCTCATGAAACAGTGAGGTCGAGAAAACAGAAACATCAATTTCAAATACTAAACGCCAAAAGAAATTATTGAGAAAAGATGTTGATCAACTCTTGGAAGATGTTATCTGTGCTGATATCTATAATGTTGTGTTATTGCATTCTTTGCATATGCATTTGATTCTATACCTCTGCTGCTGATACTGTTGATCCTGTTGGCTGTTGAAAATACGGATAAGGTGCTTCAGTTCGAGTCTTTAAAAATTGAAAATGAACGATTGTCAAACGAGCTTTCAACTGCAATACGTCGTCTTAATTGGTGTCAAAAAGATATTCACGATCAACAACTTGTTTTTCATAACAAAATAGCCCAGTTGCGTGCAAAATCTTCTGATCCAAAAATTAAGCAACTGGATGATCAAAACGTGTCTTTTAAGCGTCAAATCTCAAAATATGAACAAGAACTTGCAAAAGTTAAAAAGGAATATGGTGTCATATTTGATTTACTAAAACAGACTCGTGATGAAGCATCAAACGAACTTGATCATTATCTTGCATACACTAAAGAAGTCATGAATTTTTCTAGAAATCTTCGTTGAAAATCAAGAGTTGGTGCACACTATCTTTAAGTTAAGAGAAATGTTAGGAAAGTATGAACAAGTTCAGCCTAGCATCATTAAGAGAGTTGCACTGGTAACACTTAGCAATCATGTCCCCAGAATACCTACTGACAAAACACAAGTTACTAATGTGCTTCCCTCTACTGAAACAGGACTAGTTGCCTCTTTTCCAAACGTCCGCACTTCACAGCCTAGGAGCAATACAAGGAAGAATAGGAAGTTGCGACCTAAGAAAAGACAAATAAAGAATGTTTAAGTAAACGAACACCGTAGGACTTTGCATAAGACTCCAGTTGCACCACTTTAGATATTGCGTCTGGCAAATGTAATGGAAAAAGTGTTGTAACTAATGTTGAACCTTTAAGTACTTTTGATATTCAGTTTGATGCATCTTGTGTTATTTGTCATAAAAGTATGCGTTCTGATTGTCATGATAAATGTGTTGCTAAGGCTATCTTGTCACGTTTAAGGAATCCTAAGACCCGGAATACCTCTAGGCCCACTAATACTTCTAAGTCTGTGCTTGGTAAACCGCCTCTTTAGATTCTAAGAAATGATTTGATGTCCCTGTAGTTCCAGTATCACCTCCAAGGATTGTTGTACCACCTAGCACATCACTAAGACTAAAGCTAAGACTAGTTGGAGATGGCAGAAATGGATACATAATACACTAGGATTTAAATGGATGCCTAAAATCATTGATGTGTATATTTCAACTATAGCCGCGAGAACCCTCTAACACTCCGGGTTCCACATCTACTTCTATTCCATCTGTGTCGTCTGTGTCTAATGCGGGTGATACAGATCATCCTTTGATTGTTGATAGCGGATGTTCCCGACACATGACCGAGCAACTTAAACTGTTATCAAACTTTGTTGCAAAGTTCATTGGCACTGTCCGATTCGGGAATGATCACTTCGCAGCTATCATGGGCTACGGAGACTACATTAATGGCAACATCGAAATTAGCAGGGTTTATTATGTGGAAGGCCTCGGTCACAATCTTTTTTCTGTTGGTCAATTTTGTGATGGATACTTGGAAGTCGCTTTTAGGGAGAAAACTTGTTTCATTCGTGATCTACAAGGAAATGATCTTATGTCTGGTCAATGCTCATCCAGTCTCTACACTATCTCCATGCAAGACATGATTGCTTCATCTCCCATTTGTCTACTCTCAAAGGCTACATCTACAAAATCTTGGCTATGGCACCGTCGTCTATCACATCTAAACTTTCAAACCATCACCAATCTTGCACGACACAAACTCGTTGAAGGTCTCCTGCGATTCCGGTATTCTAAAGATCACCTATGCTCAACTTGTGAACAAGGGAAAAGCACTCGTGCTCATTTTCCTTCAAAGGTGGAACACAGCTCTCAGCATGTGCTTCATCTTCTTCACATGGATTTGTGTGGCCCGATGCACGTGCAAACGATAAATGGCAAACGCTACATCTTGGTAATTGATGACTACCAAGATGGACTTGGGTATACTTTCTTCGAAGTAAAGATCAAGCTCCACAAATGATCATCACCTTTCTCATGAAAATTCAAGTTCAGCTCCGGAACACCGTCAGACAAATTCGAACAGACAAAGGAACTGAATTTGTGAATCAAACCCTTCGGGAATATTATGAGAAAGTGGGAATTAAGAATCAAACATCTATTGCCGCTACACAGAACAAAACGGAGTTGTTGAAAGACGAAACCGACGTTAGTGGAAGCGCGAACGATGTTAATCAATGCTAAACTTCCAGATTACTTATGGCTGAAGCTGTCTCAACTGCATGCTACACTCAAAATCGTTCTATGATTACAAAACGCCACAACAAAACACCATTTGAGCTTCTCCACAACAGAAAACCGAATCTCAAACACTTTTATGTATTTGGATCCCTCTGCTATCCGAATAATGATCGTGACGACTTTGGAAAGCTCAAAGCCAAAGCTGATATTGGAGTCTTTATTGGATATTGTGAGAATTCTAAAGGTTACCGGATCTGGAATCGTTGTACAAATCAGGTTATGGAAACGATTCATGCTCATTTTGATGAACTTACTGAAATGGCTTCTGAGTATAACAGCTTGGAACCCGGTCACAACCGCTTAAACTTCCCACAAACCCCATCATCAGCAACAAAGCCCCAGCTTTTACTCGTCAACAAATGGAAAGACTTTTGCTCCGTGTTCAGGTGACGATATTGATGAACGTGCTCGGTGTATCCGCTGTTTCCGTGCTCAACCTGATACTACTCTTATACTGATACACCGCTACAACAACCACTATTGACGAAGCACCACCAGTTGACTCCAACACAACAGTTGAACAAACCGCTTCCAACAATGATGAACCGGCTGATGATGTTCTTAATGAAGTACCCCCACCTGCAGATTTTGATCCAAATGCGTTCTTTAACCCGTTCGCCAATGAAACTGCTGCACCTGATATTGCAGAATCATCTACAAGCCATTTGAATCCTCAGAATCTGCACAATGTATACTAACATCAACCCTCTACACATCGATGGACAAAAGACCATCCTCTGGAAAATATTATTGGCAACCCGAATCAACTAGTCGTTACGAGACAACGTCTTCACACAGATGGTGAACATTGCATTTATGCACTCACTGTCTGCCAATATGAACCTAAAAACATTAAAGACGCAATGACAAAAGACAACTGGATTGAATCCATGCAAGAAGAACTCAACCAATTCAAACGTCTTGAAGTATGTGAACTGGTTGAAAGACCAACAGGGGTCTACGTCATTGGTCTCAAATGGATCTGGAAGAACAAATTGGATGCTGAAGGGAACGTAATCAGAAACAAGTCACGTCTAGTGGCTAAGGGTTATCGTGGAGGAGGGGTATTGAATTTGAAGAATCATTTGCTCTGCTGTTCGTCTTGAGGCTGTTAGGATATTTCTCGCGTTCGCGGCTCATATGAATATGACGGTCTTTCAGATGGATGTCAAAACTGCGTTTCTAAATGGACAACTGAAAGAAACGGTTTATGTCAGCCAACCAGAAGGATTCATCGATCCCGAGTTCCTGAACCATGTCTACAAACTGAACAAAGCTCTGTATGGTCTCAAACAAGCTCCTCGGGCATGGTACGATAAGCTATCATCTTTCCTCATTGCCAATAATTTCACCAAAGGTTCGGTCGACCCTACTATTTTCATACAATATCACGGGGCACATATCTTAATTGTTCAAATTTACGTGGATGACATCATTTTTGGGTCTACACATAAAAAGTACTCAATCACTTTTGCAAAACTAATGAAGAAATTTTTTGAAATGTCCATGATGGGTGAACTTACGTTCTTTCTAGGATTACAAGTTCATCAATCACCCCGTGGTATTTTATTGAGTCAGTCCAAATATGCCCTTGAATTGTTACACAAATTTGGAATGCAAAACTGTGACACCTACGCCACACCAATGGCTCATACCAAGAAGCTAGACGTGATTTACATGGAAATTGGTGGACCCTACAAAATACCAAAGTATTATTGGGTCTCATGTATCTAACACCATCGGACGATGTTGTCTTTGCCGTTTATCTTTGCTCCCCATCACGCGACCAATGAACCCACCTCTCGAGGCTAAAGAATCCTTCGATACATCAAGGGAACTATTAATTTGGGAATCGGTATCCGAAGGATTCGGTTTTGAACTAATAGCTTTTTCAGACGCTGACCACGCAGATGCTTAGATTCACGTAAAGTACTTCAGAGCTCTACAATTTCTTGGTGATAAACGGTGTCATGGCAATCGAAGAAGCAGATTGTACACGCTGTCCTCAACCGGCGAATATGTAGCCATGTAAGCGTGTTGTGCTCAAGTCATCTGGATGAGAACACAACTCAAAGACTATGGTTACGTATTTGACGAATCCCGATGTATCTGCGACAATCGAGTGCTATTGCGATCTCGTGCAACTCGCAGTTTCGAAATCAAAGCACATCGATCTTCGATATCATTTCATCAAGGACCACGGAACAGGGTACAGTTGAATTATACGTGGTACATAATACCATTATGGATCTACTCACCGCCTTGCCTCCCGCTAGGTTTAATGAGTTGGTCCACCGGATTGGTATGCGTGTTGACCAAGAGGAACTGGATGAACTCTAAAAACGATCTTAAAAACAGTCAAACACCAAAACCTCTTTTGTAAATAAATTTTTCAAAAACAAAATATAAAAATATAAAAATTAAAACAACAAAATTATTCTTCTATCTATATTTCTTTATACATGGCAAGTACATTTCTTCCTTCAACACTCTAATCTTTCAAAATTTAGTATTTTTTCGATCAAGTGTTGAGGGGGAGAAAATAAATACTTAACTGTTTCAAAATAACACTATACTTGCATGTTACCTATTCCCGGTTGTTTCTTTAAATTAGTGGTCACATTTCTGGTTCACTGACACTCCTTGGACTAAAATTTATAACCTTTCTTTATTTCTTAAGTCGAGGGGGAGTGTCGTCAAGTTTCGTTCTTAAAATCTTTCGTTTGGTAACCAAAATGGAAGTTAAAAGGCTTTGGATGAAAATGGAAAAGGTGGAGGGACTAAAACTGTCAAAAGCTTAAAGTTATTTTAATAAAAACACTCCACCAAACACATTTATTTCTCATATTTAATATCTCACCTACCCATCCTACTTAAAATTAGTCAACAAATCCAGTGTTTGGATCATCAATTTGTAAGTTGTTTCATGATCTTTACGTGTTTACAAACAATGGGTTTGAATCTTTTACAAATCCAACGGCTAAAACGTGAGATATGAGTGATTATGTGTTCTACGCATAAGCGTATGAACACACAATCATTGGTGTGTGTTTGTGGTTAAAATAAGTGTGTCAAAACGTTTAAATAACATCAATGATACTATGTTTATCCTCAAAATCCACCTAGAAACACGAATTGATTGTTTTTCAAAATTAGGGTTCATAAGTCATTTTGGGTGTTTTTATATGTGAACGTTTTTGGTGAAAAAGATTGTTGCGTGAGGTTGATATTATAGTGAATTGATAATATCTAAGCTTTGAAACAACCCAGAAACACTAATTGATTGAGAATTAGAGATTAGGGTTTAATGTTCTTGAGAAATGGGTATTTTTGATTCACTGCGAATTGGATGTTAATACTTGGTTATATCACTCACATGACATCTTAGAACTACCAGAAAAACTTTGGTTCAATTCCTATGGTTAAAAATCTTACGCGTAATCTTTGAACTATTAGGGTTTTGGCCTACGCATAAGGTTCTTTACGCGTAAACTGTTTGATGAGTTTTCATGCCATGATATGTTATACAATGAATGTATGTGTTAATATTGATACTATGATGAATTTATTTCAGGATTGTTACAAGTGAAAATTCAGAATCAAGGTTATTAGCAATCTCGCAAGATAAGGATCACTACGCGTAGCATGTTATGCGTAAGAATCTTACGCGTAACGTTTACGCAAGGTTCTACATGGGACTACGTGTATCCTGTGAAGGATATGCGTAAGCAGTGACCTCTACGCATAAGGTCTACTCTTACGAGTAAGCCTTACGCGTAAGGTTTTATATGCGCGCTTAGCGTAAGCCCTACTTAAGGTCCCTTTTTCCTATGGCGTAATATTTTACAGCGTAAGTAAAGATCCTACGCGTAAGCTTGCGTCTACGCGTATACCTCCCTGTTTACGATAAGCTGCCATTACTACCTAAGCCTTGATCAAACCTTCATTATTAATTGTTACGCGTGCAAACTTGTAAATAAATAAATCATAACGTCACGAAACCAACAATGTCACTAATAAGCTTAAACGTTTAATATGTTGTGGAAAATAAGTGATTACATAAACTTTAAAACTTAAAGTTAACTAACTCACAAAACCTATCACGACGTCATTGGACTTTTGAACAAACAAGTGATTGTGGACTCGTAACAATCATTGACATATCTCATTCAATAAGTAGACAATAAAACCTTCTGTTGACTAACATTATGTCTTTCGATATGTGTTTGTTGGCTAAATATATTTCAGATCACGACATGAACGCTCAAATAAATGTGGATGCACCAAATGTTCTCACCATTGCTGATATTTTCCCTCATGGTTATCCGATGAAGATTGGAAAGAATAATCTTCGTGTTGACTTTGATACTCTCACCTGCTCGGAATCTTCTTGTCTCATTGCAGTGGATATTCTAAAGAACCATTCTTATCAGAACATGCTCACCAATTGCCTCTTGTGACGGAGATCTACATTCGCAGGTTGGAACACAATGCAAAGATCAAAGGACGAATCGTGGATTGTGACTCTCAACCACAAACAAGTCACTATCACACCTGCAGATTTAAGAGTTGTTCCTCATTCCCGACATCATACCAACCGAATACTGCTGCACCAACGAAGAGAATGTTCAACAATTCTTGATTGATATTGGGTACGCAAGCTCGGAGTAATCAATAAGCATCGTGGATCTAAAGAACATTCCTCAGCCTTGGAGAACCCTTTATATCATCATAACAAAACCGTTTACGACGCGTGACAACGGCTTTGAGCATCCAAGCTCGTGGAACTGCAAATCTTTTGGGCTCTAATCAACATGAAACACATCGAAATTGAAGCTCTGATATGGGATGACATGATGACATTCCTCAAAAAGCTTGGCTCAAAGATTCCTTATATCAGATATACAAAACTGTTGAAATAAAACTTCTAGAGGATAAGGACTAATAAATAAAACTTCTTTTGCAAGCAAGTCCTTCCATCTTTTTGTAGGTTTCCTTCTTGTCATATTAAGTCCCTCTTGTTTCATTCTTTTTGTCTTATCAACTCAAACGTATAATTCCCAACAATCTTCCCCTAGTTGATAATGACAAAACCATTCTTGAACGAACTTCCCTAGACGAAGTAGAGAAATTGAGATCAGGGATCTCACCATGAATGAAACAAGTATGTCTTCCTTTGTCTTCCCCTTAATCCATGCCATGTCACTCAAACATCTCTTCCCCTTTTTGTTATTATCCAAATAGGAAACGTATGCAAATAATGATCTTGACCACCACGAACCAATATCATACTTCCAATCTAAGACTTCCAATGCTTCAAATCGCCCACCATTACGCACCATAAGAAAAATTGATCCAAAACAGTAGAAAACTCCAACTAGCAGTAGTAATAATGATCAACAATAGTAAAAATCAAACACTTCCCTTTGAGTGATGCATGTAGATGGTTAAACTTTTAACAATAAGCTTCTCTTAAAAACCATATGTTAACCATCTTCTTGATTCTTCAAAATCTGTAAGCTCCTTGTAATGATCACTGTGTGAAGAAAACCAAATATAACGAACTTGATGAAGAAGTAAAATTTCCCAAACTTGTGTCTTAAATCTTTGAATATCCACGGAACTCCATACTTATACGGACAAAATATAAGTAGACCGCAATCCCTTGACAAGAATCCTCAACTAGTATAAGACACTGAGCACTACAATGTAACTCTTTCAAGTGATAGCCAATGTGTGCATAGAGCATCATAAGAAAAATCACACATTGCTAGATTCACTGTATGATAAGAACACAAACTAAGTAATTCCACTTCACCTTCAAATAAGTGATAAATAATCCTCTTCGTAATCAATTCTTTAATAAATCTCCAAAACGAGCTTTTAAATCCTTTTAAGAACAAATCACCAAACTCCTTGTGTGTGTGAACAATAACCTGTATGTGTCATCCAAAAATCATGCTCGACTTCCCCTTAAATAAAAAATCTTCTCGTAATAAAGCATGAACAGTATGTTGGAAAGGAGCAGTACTTTCATCAAAATCTTGCATCCAAGCAGTACTTTAAGTCGATAAGCAGCAGCAGTACTTTAACAAATTACCAGTACTTTAAAAAACCTTCGAGCAGTACTTTCAGCAAGCGCGAACAGTACTTTAACAAAATTCGATCAGCAGTACTTTCAAATAATCATGCATTAGTACCTATAAATATCCTCGAGCAGCACCTTGAAGAAAACGCAGCAGTAGTACTTTCATCCATCCAAGCAGTACATTCAAATCTGCAGTACTTTGACACAAAAAATACGAGCAGCACTTTGACATCAAACAGTACTTTCATTATTCGAACAGTATTATCCAAATATTATTTCAATCACATCATGAGTCCACCGTTAGATGTCAACCAATCAAAACCCATTCATCACGTGATCACTTCAATTCCACAAATATATCAAGCGGTACTTTGATAAATATATCAATAAATCCCACGTGCGTGCCCCATGTGATTTGAACAACACAAACTATTATGCTGCAACTTCTGACTAATCAATTAAAACCTTGTTCCTTTGACCAAGCCATGT
>OU343224.1:367675888-367787801 GCA_910596185.1 Chrysanthemum makinoi
GTTGAGGGTCGTTTTTAACATTGATGGAATACTTTTTATAAAATGATGTCTTCTAGTAAAAGTAAGTTCGCCTAGCCTATTTTTCAAAATGTCCAACCGTTCGTCAAACGGAGTTGTAACGAATCAGTTACGGTCACTCAAACTTTGCCTAAATTTACCCTTCAACAATATTTTTGGTACAAGTACCCTATTTTACCTATGTTTTTCTCCATGATCGAGACCTCTATGATGAAAATTTAAAAGCTAAAACTTTGAGATAATGCTACAAGCTTTCCAAAACCGTTGAGTTTGTTTCCTAACACTCGATGTGCACCATTTTACGAGTAGCTTTTCGAGGCCATTTAGTCACTTTCATGAATTATCAAATGACATTGTTTTACGACGAAAAGCTATAATTTCTTGATAAATCATTAAATGATTATCGTAGGATATCATTTCAAAATAAATACTTGTAAAGTATTTTATAACATGACGAGATGTCATAAACATATATTTCGACGATATACGTTATTTTCAAAAATTCACAAGTGGTATAGATATCATACCCAATGCATGCATGCTAACATTACATCATGACTTATTATATATCATATCATTCATAATAGGTCGCAGTTAGAGATTCACGCTACATTTCAGTATACTCACTTTTGCCATCGCATCATTGTACCAAGTGAGTTCATAGCCCCACTTTCTATTACTTTATTGTTTTACAAACTCTTGGGGAGATACATGATCAACTATTTTTAATCGAACACAAATGCTTTGAACTGTATGCTATATCCAAATGTTTTATTGTCACTAAGTAATCAATTGCCATGTTTGAAGTCCCTACATCATGCACCATTATTCACTTGCGAGTGAGTGCGAATATTGTGAATAGGCCTATTGAATTAACACTGGTTTTATTGACCCAGTTAGGGAAATCAACGCACTATATTTGAATCATTAAGGTAAATTGGTAAGTTTACCATATAAGGGTCGCTGATGAAACGATTTTACCACTTTCTATTGGTACGAGGTTTACGCTTTGGTTGTCATGAACTTAGTGAAATAAATGATGTTTTGTTTTCAACGATGAGTGTGAAATAATGTAACTCACACTACTTAATATTGTGTTCAAACTAATTAATTAAACCTATGGATTTCAACCTTTTGTTGACTGATTTATAGCATGTTTTATCTGTGTATCTAAGGCATACACTTCATGGCATGCATATGGACTTATCATAGAGTCGCGTACGACGCGCTCACAGGGATTTTATGCACTTTTAAAACATCGCGTTGCTTGTATCAAACTTATTTCCGTACATATTGATTTTCATTTGGGACCTACACTTTGTAAACTCTGATTATTTTATTAAATCAAACGATGTTTTTTTCCAAACGACACTTTAGGTCGCTCAATATAATCAGAATTAGGATGTTATGACAAGCCAACCCTAGGAATTCCATTCTCACAGAAAATAGGTAATTTGGGGGTGTGACAAAATATGTTCTCAAATGGAGCATCTCCGGGAGTAGCAAAGGGGTTATCTCCATCATAGGTTCCAAAAACAATTCTATGATGTACACTCGATGATTGAGGATTTGATGATGAGGATGAATGATCTCAAAGAGGCGATCTTGACTCAATGACATGGAAACTCCAAGGGTTATCTACGCTGATGGTTAGGCGCCTCTCATGATGGATTTGACTGATCATTAGCAATAGACTCATAGTGTTCATCAAACATTGGATCAAACAATTTCTTCAAATCATCTTTCCTAAGGGGTACATATGGAATTGCTTGTAAGGGGTTATGTACAAGAGAAGAACTAATGGGATTACTTAATGAATGTTGAGATACGGGTCCAATCCTGATTGTCTTGGAGCCATTTCCTACCATCGATCGTGACGTAATAGTTTCCATGATATCTCGGTTCTTTGTTGTAGATCTCGTAACCCTTCCCTGCTTGGCATAACCTACAAATACCCAATGTCCGCCTAGCTTTAATTTACCTAAATCTTGACCATCATTCGTTGGATAGCACAAAGCACCAAACACACCTAAGAAAAGAGAGATCGTGTTTCTATTGTGAACAAGTTCGATGGAGTTTTTCCATGAGTGGTGTGGATGAGAGAGAACGATTTTGGGTGTAGCAAGCAAAGGGTAATGACTTCACCCAAGAGAAACATTGAACCTTGAGAATTAGCATAGTTCTCTGCTGCTTCCACAAGAGTTCGATTTCGCTTCTTCAACTACACCGCTCGCTGAGGAGTTCGTGGAACACTTTTGATGATCATTCCAATGCGCTTCATAAAACTCGACTTAGTTCTTGTTAACAAACTCAGTTCCCTATTGTCCGCTCGATGATTCTAAATTTTGTTAAGTCTAACTTGCAATGTTGATAAGTTTATTGATGACATCCGAGTTTCATCCTTTGTCCTCAAGAACTTAACCCAAGTGAATCGATAGTAGTCATCAACAACGACTAACACATACTTCTTTCCATTAATTGTTTGCACTCTCATGGGTCTACACAAGTCCATATGAAGGGTATGAAGAACTTCCATAACCGAGTTTGTGGTTTGGGTTTGTTGGCATATTTCTTTGCTTTTTCCCAATTGGGCATGTCAACAAAGATGATCTTTTCATACTTAATCTTGGTAAGCTCTTACTAGGTCTTTTCTCGAAAGGTCATTAATGGTGCCGAAGTTCAAGTGATTGAGATGACGATACCATAACCATGACTTTGTTTTCGAAGCCTTTGACAACAAGCAGATTGGAGAATACTTCATCATATCTTCGAAAGAGATGGTGTATAAGTTTAACCACGTGGTACCTCTTAAAAGTTCTCTACCATCAAGTTCTCTAACGAAACAAGTATGTTTTCTAAAAGCCACTTCTAAATCAATCGTAATTGACCCATGTAAAAACAAATTATGACCAAGACCTTCAACATAGTATACCCGAAATTACACCGCCACCAACCACATAATCTCCATAACCCATAATTGCCCCAAAATGGTCGCTCCGAATCTAACAAATTCCGATAAATTTACTCACAAGTTCATGAGTCATGAAAGCGATCTCCAGCCATATCCTTGGAATGCAAAAGTCAAGGTACCACATAACACTTTGAATGACCTCGCAATTGAACAGACAAGAATGGATAATCGACAATTGGGATCCCCATGCAAGAATGGGTTCCACTTGGTTAGAAAACGAGATTGGAACATCCAGATCAGAAAATGAGTCAATACAATCATTAGAGGTAGATGTCGGGCTAGTAGAAACAGTAGATCTATTCAAAGTATGTTCACTTCTTAAGGGTATAGTTCTACCAGTGGGATCCATTTCCTAATGGGTATTGATCTAGATAATTTAGGGCACAACTCATTAAGATTGAATTTACGACCAGTAGGAATCCAATGATAACCTACATTACTAAATTTTCTTCCTGTTGGTTTCCAATGTTTTCTAGCCCTCTTCCTCCTTGGTCTTCTAACCTTTTTATCCTGTTGTCTAGTGTTAACCATTTTAACAGGAAATTTTGCAATATTACTCATATCATTCACAACACATTCATGATTAATACCAGAAATCAAGCATTCATTACATGTTTTGCAAATAGTAGCGTAATTCAATTAATTACAATACGCTTATAGCTAATACTAGAATCAACACGATTTGTTTTATTCAAATCAAACTTAATGTTCCAAGGGTGATCTTATACTCTCTTCCATTGATCACTCTTAGCTTGCGAGGTCCTATCTTGCTTTGTATTGCCTGGAGGCTTTGACCCGCTTGCTTTTATACCACAGATTACTCCCGTAGAGGGAATTATGGGAACATTAGTTGGTTTTGCTACTTTTTGCATTCCTAATCTAGAAGTGCTGGGATCTTAAGTACTTATAGGCACATCAAAGCTTACATGCTTGACTTTCGGCATAGAATAGGTTGCATACTTAGCACTAGGCATAGAACAAGGCATCACAGCTTTATCTTTCTCACATAAGGATGTAGGGCATGTTGCTCTTAAATATTCTAACAGCTCCTGAGATCATTTGGCATATAAGCATGCATACCTAATTTCACTATCAAGTGGCTTATTTATGCATTCCTCTTCTACAATCTCATGGAGACATTCTAGACTATCCTTAAGGTGACATAAATAGTTATGAAACACAAGTTCGTTATTTCTAAGATGAGGAGGAATGTATTTAAAAGTCATAATATACTTAGAATCTGCAGATGCCTTTGATGCAACATTCTCATTAAAGACAAGTGGCATTTTCCCTGCTACCACTCTTCAGATTCTCAATTTCCTTTTGTAACGAAGTTATTTTTTCATTGTTCTTGTCACAAGTGAGTTTCATTGAATCGTATAACTCTTTGAAGTGTCGTTTGACCTTTTCATTTCTTCCGAAAACTCTCATTTTCTTGTTGTAATATGTTAATGATGTTTTGAAGATGAAAGTTTTGAGAAAATTGAGAATCTAAAGGAGGAGGCATTTGGGAGCCAGTCACATTGTTCTTTTCACCCTTTAATTGTGAAATTGGGTTTTCAACTTTCGATCGTGTTACAAGAGCTCAACTGCTCACACGCTTGTTAATTTCAAAATCGATCAAACTCTAGAACGTCTGAGGATATCTTGATGTTTGAGGTTTTAACATTTTCTTTGAGATGTTAATATTTTAGTTGCAAATCAAAATGTTCAACTTCCAGCTTAGAAAAGTGTTTTACCAAATTATCGCGGATCATCCCGTCAATTTTCTCATTTAGTTATGAGTTTTCGTTTTCAAGCTCAATGACACGATCATGGGAAACTTTCAAAGCAACAGTTAATTCATGAAATTGAGAAGCAGTAATAGAATACTTAGTAATGAGATAAAACACATCTTGAGCCACACAACTCGATATCAAGTTCTCATTTAAGATATGCATTCTTTCTTTCAATTTCATTATATTTGAGTTCCCGCTCATAATTATTGACCTCAACTATCATTTCATCAAATTCCTTTTCCATTTCTTTAATCTCTGAGTCTATCCCCTTTGAAGACTCTCAAATTGATTTTTTAATTGTTTAAAGAAAGGCATGACCTCACTTAAATAACATTCTTTAGTTTGCTCAAAACCCTTTCCTTCTCATTATCCCTGTAGGTGTGATTCTCTTTTTAAATGTCTTCTCAAAATAAATGAATAGTTGATAAACAACATACATGCTGATTAAGGTCTTGCTCTTAGTGGGAAGAGTTCTAGGAACTAAATGCATTGGTGTATTCGAGGATACGCAGAGTCGAGGCACTTTCCTAAGGGGAGTGTTTGTTTCAACAAGTACATTTGCTTTTTGCTTATCCATGTATTTTTTCCAAAAAACTTGTTCTGGGGTTAATTGAGTTTGAGGCTTAAACATGTTCATGGAAATCCAATTTTCTTTAGTGTAATCATGGGGTTTGACCATTATGTTTTTCTTTTTACACTGAGGATCTTTTAGCTTCTTATCCATTTTCTCCCTAGAGGCATCTTCTAATTTTCTATCCTCTTCCGTGCTTCCAATACATGATGGTGTTTGCCTAGGCTTGAGGATCTCATTACCATCATATACAATCGTATGGTAAGCTTTAGCCTTTTTACAGTACTCGGTATTTGGCTCCTTTACTAGGGTAATACTATGCTTATCGCTAAGACTCCTTAGTGATCATGCAGCAGCCTTAATGGTGTTCCCTTGTACGCATGCTTGTTTTCAAGTTTATTTTTCAACGTTTTTAGATTGGAAAAGTCATTCAAAAGTTTTGATTCCTTAGTATTAAATTCTTGTTTAAGCACTTTAACATTTTCTTGAAGCTCTTGCTTTTGCTTAACAGTTTTTGTAAGCATTTCTTGTAAGGAGTTTAAATCTTGTTTTAATATTTCTTCTAAAATTACTTTTCTAATAACCGACGTATTTGGTTATCCATCTCCGCCACGGGTGGTCAATTAGAACTTAGTACGCTGTTCATATATAGCAACTTGTTCCCTATAGCGCTTAGTTCAAAAATAATAGAATCATCAAGGGCACATGCAGTGAATTCATCAAAATTATAGTCATCATTGACTGCAGAAGATGCATTCCTTGGTACAATTTCACTTTCATTTTGATTCACATATTGCTCATATGGGACAACATTGATATTACCCATATTTTCAATATCCGATACAATATTTCAGTTGATTGTACTTTGTCGGCATCTTTTGCACATCAACATCATCGATAGTTTTAATACCTCTCGAGATGATAGATTCCCCGGAAGGAGTGGCCTGCTTAGGTGAAGAATCCCTTACCATTGGTGAGATATTAGCCATGAAGATGGTTCAAGGCTGATTCATCATCAACATCTCAATCAAATGCATCACAGCTCGCAACTTGAAATGCATTAGGATTGTTCATACCCCAGACCGGTCGTCATCAACATCGATCATAAGTTCGCATTTCCCTAAGCAAGAAATAGCAATTCTTCCTCATTCAAAGATTGCTCCACTATCTTGAGCTTGGACCAAAGAACATCTTATCCTAAGTATCCTGATTTTGTAGACGTTTTGAAGAGTGCAATTCCTTGCGATGTGTCCTTCTCCACCACAGCTGTAACATTTATGGGCTTTACTTGACCTTGAGCCATGTTCCTTCCACGATTCTCGATACCCATATATCCACCACCACCGCCAAAGATTCCCATATCCAAAGACCAAGATTCCCATATCCAGCTCCAACATTCCCATATCTAGCTCCCACGTTCCCTTGCTCATTATGTGGAAGGTATGCATTTTGTCTTCCTTGCACATTTTGCACCACTATCTTTCCTTCTTTAACAAAGAGCATGATTGTGAAGATTTGACGCAGCTTCGAGATGATTGTTGTGTGTGGGGAGATTCAAGTTTTGTTTGACCATAAGAACTAGTTGATTGACAAAGTGTTCCATGACTGTTCAAAGATCGAGGCTTATGGATCGTGAATGAGCTTGTGGTTACCATTTCCAAAGAGGTATGACTTGTGATGCTTTTGTAGTAATCCCTACATTGGTGTAGAATGAATTTGAGTCATTTGAAGAGCTTGCATCTCCAAAGATTGGTCTTGAACTTTTCCATGATCATTCGCCAAACGCATGTTTCTCATTTTGTAGTAAATAAGCACACAGTTGCTCATAATTGTGTTCCTCAACTTTGTTAAGTTTGACCGCAGTGACAAATTTGTGCCATTCGATTCATTTTGTTCACAAACTTTGAATTTAGCTGGATATTTGGCATTGTCATTTTGATATTCCTCATATCATTCACGAGCTTGTGGAACCTCACATAGTATTCAAGACATTTTCCCTCGGTTCATCTTAAATTTCTCAAAATCATCATTGAGTCTCTCTCTCTTTAGTTAATTCAACCGAGAGAAGCATCTTGACATTGTCCCAAACTACTTTGGCTTTAGTGTTGTGATTGATTAGCTTGTAGATGTCCTTTGGTAGACCCTAAAGTACAATGTTTGAGGCCTTAATATCAAAGATCGATCTTTTTCTCCTTATCAGAAAGTTCATCATATGTCTTTGGTCTATCCAATCCTAATGTCACTGAGACATCGCCACAGCTTTCAAGTATGTCTCTGGTAGTCTCAACTTGGTATGGTCCTTCATCAATTTATTTGAGAATGTTAACCCCATTTTCCTTACCCAAGCAATACAACCTGATTCGTTGAGACCATGAGTCATAATCGGTCCTATCTAACATGGGTGGATGAGTATCCGATCCCGCCGCTTGAACGCCCTACGTAAGAGAGATTGTAGGCACGCTGGTAGACATGATTACATATTCCACGGGATTTTATAACTCTTTGATTAAACCGGGAAAAAGATTCTTTCACGGGATTTTACTAAATCAAGAGAAAACCGTGAAATGTAACAATCAAGAATAATTCACCAAGTCGCTTCAAACCTTGAAGACAAATCGCTTTTCTCCAAGTCGCTAGGTATACAAGCTGCTAAAGGGACAAGTCGCTAGAGAGATAAGTCGCTTGTGTGACACAAATTGCTATGAAGACAAATCGCTAGTGACAAATCGCTAGACACACAAGTTGCTAGAGTAACAACTCGCTAGAAATACAAGTCGCTAGTGACAAATCGCTAGACAAAAAAGTACGTCCACTACTTTGTCCTTTTTGTCGTTTTGTCTCAAAAGATAAATCGCTTAGGGCACAAGTCGCTTCACAAGACACAGACAAGTCGCTTAAATATAGGGACAAGTCGCTACTTAAGAAATCGCTTAGTACGCAAGTCGCCTACTGAATACCGACAAATCGCTTAAACGTAGAGACAAATCGCTACGAAGAACTCAAGTACGAGACAAAGGTCGCTAGGATGAAATATTCAAAAACACCACTTTTCAATCCAAAAACAACCCAACCACGTTGATTCAAGCCTTCCAAATCATAACCTAAGCACTTATAATGATTCTAAACACAAAAGTACAATCAAAATCCAAAACTTTAACACTAGAGATAATCCAAATGATGCAAATACCACTAAACTTTTTCAAACCCAAAAAACCATATAAAACCACTAGAAATCCAAGAACATGTAAGAGAGATGATCAAACCATGGCTCTTGATACCATTTGTAACATATTGGATTTCATAAACACATCAAACCATGATGTATATAGGTGTATGACTTAAGGGTTTTAGAGAGAGTAAGTTTAGTGGTTTGGGGAACTTAGAGAGAGAAAGAAAAATCTTATTATGAGCTCCAACCCTCTACCTTGGGAGGTAGAGGGTATTTATAGTATCTTAAAAAATACACATCCTACTTCTGTGGATCGACATACAATGGGTAAAGATCCGTCCGTCCTCCACGGTGTTACTTAACTAAATACTAACTAACATTAAATAACTATGACTACGAGCTTTCTAACGATTACATATACTTGAGGTGACCGAAACTTTAACAACTGGATTTTTTTAATTTTAACACGATTGTTTTCAAATCATTTTTAATCAATCAGTAAATCTCAATTTGCTGGTTCACTCATGCCACGTTGTCTTCTTTGAGACGTTCGTTTGAGAACGCTAGAGTACCGCAAACTCGTCAAGGAGATTCTTCGTAATTATACCATCACGCATAAAGATTGTACTCGATCAACCGGAGTCAGAAGTTCTTACAACCTATCCAACGAAAGTGATCAAAGACACTTTTGTGCTCTTTATTGCTAACTGTTGTTTGAAGGAATTTAATTCATTGGGTAATGATCGAATTGGGGCGCCTATCCATAGCCGCATGCTCACACATCACGCTCATCTTAAAGAAATCATGATAAGTAAGGCGTATCTTCATCAATGACTCTCGATATTTTCACCCATGCTTCTCTACGCCATCGCGAAATGTCATGAATCAACAAAGCTTCCCGCAACTCGATAAGAAGATATCATGATCCGGAATGTGAGCATGTCGGTCCAAAAGTCATAAAGAATCAAAAACCAAGCCTCTTCGAAGATCGAGTACTTCTCTATAAGACACCTATTGATGCACATCAATTACTCGAAGATCGAGTACTTCTCAAACTCGATTGGTCTAAAGAATCAAAAACCAAGCCTCTTCGAAAAACCGTTGCTTTTGTCAAAAAATCCGATACGTCGAAACTCATGGAGAAAATGGAAGCCTAAACCTAAAAATCGACTGCAATACAATGATATCAAAGGAGAAATGAAAGAAATGCGAGATGGATGCAACAATTGTGGAGGAAATCACCCATCGCCTTGAGTGCGATGATAAACCCATGGGTGGACCTAACGAAGGAGAAGCTTAATTATGTCCAAGGAGGATACCGTGGAGGAGGAGATCGTGGTAATTATTACGGTAGAAATTCTGGAAATTGGCAAGACCGCCAACAAAGGAATAACAATCGTGATTCTCAACCTCAACAGATAATCCAAATTTCCACAAAACACCGACGTAAAGATGGAAGAATCCTAATTTGAAAAACCATGAGAGAATTCGCGGATCGCTAAAAAATCAACGAATCATTTTATCAAAAATCAGTTTTCAATCTCAAAGCCAAAGTTGAGCAAGGACAAAATCATCAAGCTCTATCCAAGACCTCGAAAACAAATTTGGTAGATTTTCACCAACATTCTTCTCGACCATCCGTTTGTTACCAAGTAACACCCAATCCAACCCAAAACCATCAAACGATAAAACATACCGCCCAATCGCAACAAGAAATGAGCATATCAATGTCAGATTCACAAGAAGTGGTCTCTCGTACAATCCACCACCAACCAACAAAAATTCTCCTATCACCCAAGATAGTGAGGATGAAGTTTATCAAACCAACCCAACCTAACCCACCAAAAAGAAAACCGTCTCACCTATCAAGGCGTACAGACCAAAAATTCCATATCCTCAATGCCTTAAGAAAGAAAAAATGGAAGAGCGATATAAGAATTTCATTGAAATAATAAAATAGGTTAGACTGAATGTTCCCCTCGTTGATGTCTTAGCCGGAATGCCCAATTACGGGAAATATTTGAAAGAACTTCTTAAAACAAAAGCAAGTTAGAGCAAATATCATCTACCTTCCTTAACGAAGAATGCTCAACCATTGTTCAAAACAAAATTCCGCCAAAGCTCGAAGATCCTAGGAGTTTTCTTATTCCATGCACTTTCGGGAATAATATTCAATGCGATGCTTTTATCGACTTTGGCGAAATATCAATTTGATTCCTTATTCGCTGTATTCCAAATTATCCATCAAATGACTTTAAACCACAAAGATGAGCATTTGATTAGCAAATCATTCTTATCAATATCCTGTTGGAATTGCCGAGAATATGCTCGTTTAAGTTGGTAAATTCATTTTTATCGTAGACTTTGTAATCCTAGAAATGGAAGAAGATAGTAAAGTCCCACTCATCTTAGGAAGACCTTTCCTAAATACCGCTGATGTGATCATCAAAGTAAAAGGTAAAGAACTCAACCTTGGAGTTAGAGAAGATCGAATCACCTTTTTAATCGACAAAGCAATGCGCTATCCACGTTCTAGTGATGACACTTGTTTCAACATCAATGTTATCGATGAAGTCACTAACGAAGAATTAGATGCATTACTTAACGAATCTTATCCATTCATGACTACTTCCGAAAAAATCAATGAAACAGACCTTGACAAAGAGTTTGCTGATTTTATGAAAGTAGAGTTCGAAGGAGATAACACGGGGGAGGAAGAAATGGAGGAAGAAAATTTTGAAGAGATAACTTTGATGCGAGATGAGACTAAAATCTTCTCTTCAAGAACCACTAACAATCTGTGCTCAAACCACTCCCTGATCATCTTGAATATGCTAATCTGGAGGAAAACTCACTTCTTCCGGTAGTCATATCTTCATTACTCGAGGACAAGGAGAAATAAAGTTTAGTTTCTATCCTCAAAAATCATAAACGAGCTTTCGATTGGAAAACGTCTGATATCCCAGGAATTAGTCCTAATTTTTACAAACACAAAATCAATTTCGAGGATGGGATTAAACCTGTTATGGAACATCAACGTCGACTCAATCCCAACATGAAAGAAGTTGTCAAAAAGGAAATCATCAAACTTCTCGTTGCTGGTATCATTTACCCGATCGAGGACAGTCCTTGGGTGAGTCCAGTTCACTGTGTCCCCAAGAAATGAGGAATGACGGTTGTGACTAACCTACGGAATGAACTAGTTCCTACTTGAACTGTCACTGGATGGCACATTTGTATTGAGTATCGTAAATTAAACAAAGCCACCAGGAAAGATCACTTTCCCCTTCCTTTCATGGATCAAATGCTTGAAAGACTAGCAGGGAACAAATTCTTTTGTTTCCTCGATGGATTTTCAGGATACTTTCAAATTTCAATCGATCCGAATGATCAAGAAAATACCACCTTTACTTTCCCTTTTGGAACCTATGCATATCGGCGTATGCCTTTTGGTCTTTGTAATGCACCTTCAACTTTTCAAAGGTGTATGATAGCCATATTCCAAGACATGCTTAAAACCTCCATGGAAGTTTTCATGGATGACTTTTCAGTTTTCGAAAACTCATTCGAAGCTTGTCTTTCCAATCTTGATATAATGCTAGAAAGATGCGAAGCTGCACATCTTGTCCTTAACTGGGAAAAATGTCACTTTATGGTGACCGAAGGAATTGTGCTTGGCCATAAAATCTCCAGTGCAGGCATGGAAGTAGATAAAGCGAAAATCGACGTTATCATGAAATTTCCACCAGCAACTAACGTTAAATCCGTTAGAAGTTTTTTAGGACATGCCAGTTTATACCGCCGCTTTATCAAAGATTTTTCAAAAATATCTCATCCGATGAAAAAACTTCTTGAGAAGGACTCTGTCTTCGACTTGAATTCTGATTGCATAAAAGCATTTGAAATGTGGAAATCACAACTGACCAGTGCTCCCATCATGGTTTCACCTGATTGGTCACTACCATTCAAGCTGATGTGCAACTAGAAGGAAAACACTACCTTTGGGAAGAACCTTATCTTTTCAAAATGTGCCCTGATGGAATGATTCGAAGATGTGTTTCTGGTTCCGAAACCCGCCAAATGCTTGATGAATGTCATCATGGCCCTACTGGGGGACATTATGGTCCTTCCACCACAGCTAACAAAGTTTTTAATGCTGGATTCTATTGGCCAACAATATTCAATGAGGTACATACACTTGTCCAAAATTGTGATGCTTGCCAAAGATCCACTAACCTTTCATGCATAGATGAAATGCCGTTAACAAGCATTCAAGTGTGTGAAATATTTGATATTTAGGGAATTGATTTCATGGGACCATTTCCTAAATCCCACAAATACGAATACATTCTCATTGCTATCGATTATATGTCCAAATGGGCAGAAGCCGAAGCTTTTCCACTAAACGATGCTCGTGTTGTCGTTAATTTTCTCAAAAAGCTTTTCACTCGTTATGGAATTCCCAAACCTTTGATAAGCGATCAAGGAACCCATTTCTGTAACAGAAAAATGGAGAAAACCATGAAAAGATATGGAGTTCATCATATTTTTGAGATAACTTATCACCCACAAACCAGTGGCCGAGTTGAAAACACCAACATAGCTCTTAAAAGAATACTCGAAAAAACAGTGAAGGACAATCCTTCGGTGTGGTCGAAAAAACTTGACGCTGCTCTGTGGGCATTTCGTACGGCTTACAAAAATCCAATTGGCACAACTCCTTACAGACTCCTATATGGGAAAACTTGTTATTTGCTGTTCGAAGTTGAACATCGTGCTTACTGGGATCTTAGAAGCTGTAGCACCGATCTCAAAATAGCTGGAGAAAAGAGATTCTTGCAATTGCACGAACTCGACGAATTGAGACTCTAAACTTATAAGAATTCCAAACTGTATAAAGTTATAACAAAAGCTTAACATGACAAAAAGTTGCGAACTCGAAAAGAATTCAAAGCCGGAGATAAAGTTCTGCTTTTCAACATGAAGTTCAAATTCAAAGCTCCTAAGCTGCAACCAAAATGGTTCGGACCATATATCGTTAATCATGGATATCCATCCGGGTATGTCGAACTTTATGACAAACACGGTGGCAGTTTTCTTGTTGATGGGCACCGAATCAAATTATACTACGATAAGGAGCAAATGAATGAAATTTCAATTGAGGCAATTTCACCTAAAAAATGAATTCGAAACCATCACCTTCGTAGCACCTTTTCCAGGAAGAATCACACAAAGCATTCCTTGGAAACCATCTGCTGAATTAATTTGGAGAGATATTGATGCGACTGGTGAAGAATTCATGTATATCCCCGAGCTTTACAAGATATTCAAGGCTACAACTGCAGCCACGTGAATTCGGGAAAATTTGAGTCAGGCTGATGACTCGTTAATAAAACAAGCGCTTCTCGGGAGGCAACCCGTGTGTTTTAGATTTGATTTTCTGTTGTCACGCCCCAAAGTTTAAACCTTTGGTTGAACTTAAGTGTGGGGGGGGGGTGCCACATCTTAATAAATCTCTTTTTATTTTTGTATAAGATTTTGTACAGGTAATGATTACTCAAGTGGACGCTTGGATCAATAGAAATTAAGCTGACAAACTCATTTGAATATCTGGTTTTATCTCTATTTCCCTATTTCTATACTTTGAAGTTCGTTTTTCACATTGAGGACAATGTTTAACTTAAGTGTGGGGGGTGAATAGGAAAATTAGAGTTTTTAATTTTTTGTTTGCCCTTGTGATCTAGTTATTTTCACGCTTTTAGGATAATATGTTAGAATAACTAGATCATTCCACTGGTAAAACTGGTAATATTTGAAAATTTGAGATGTGTTCCGATTAATATTGCAATCCATTCTGGGATCGATAACATTTGCTAGCACATATTATGGCCCTTTCCACTAAAATTGGGAGGATTAGAGCCTGTTCTATATAAGCATACATCTTTTATGCTTGGATCTTTTGCTATGACTGTGCCGGTGATTTTATTTATTCTAGAACTTATACTTGTAAATCATTACCAGACCTCAGTGAGATCGCATTCGTGCGATATAAGTGAATTCGTGCGATAAAGAGGCACCTTAGGATTTAAACCCAAATGGCCTTCCATTTTTCATATTATGATATATTGGCTAGCCACATCGGTTAGTTAACCACCCACAAGGACCCATTTGTAGCGCTCATATTTAGCACTAGATATCCTTAGTTACACCCTCTGAGCCATCCTTGCGTTTTGATAAATCCAGAAAATACAAAAATATTTTACACTTTAAGCCTTAGCCTAACCCTTGTCAATGTCTAAACGGTTGGTTTCTAGTCACCTGGTATGAAAAGAGTGTCTAGTGTATGAGCCAATGCGCTATACTCGAAGAAAGTTGTTATGGTGAATCAAGGTGAAGATTTGTGGAATCCAAAGAAAAAGAAAATAAAGCTATGATCATTTATTGGTTTTCAGATTGTTTGGTAGCTAGCAACATGGGTATTTGACATGCTTTTATTTTTCTTTTAACACCAATTTCATTAACATTCCCATGCCTTATCCATACCCTTTACCCTTAGCCTAACATTTCAACCCGAATAAAAGTCCTTTTTAGATGTTTTCGCTTGGTGTTCACGCCACGTCGGTGGAGTTTTGTTTCTTGTACAAGCCTATGGTAATAATCTAATCATGACTGAGCAATGAGTGTGATTTATCTTGTTACTCCACTAAAAATTGAGTGATTGAGTGAATTATATTTCGTGTCTTTTTAGTGAGGTGTTTTTTGAAATGTTAATCATGCAAGAAAGTCATTAGATATCGTCAAACATCTTGAATTTTCACCCTTAAAAGCTAACTTGATGAATCTTATCTTGTACTTGTACTTGGTAGATTTTGCATCATATTTTTCGTAATCATAATTTTGTACCAATGGAGATTTTATTTTGATTCTAGATTTGCTTGACGGCAAGAAAATTTTAAGTGTGGGGGAATTTGATAACGCTCAGATTATACATGTTCATGTGATTTTAGTGCTTAATCGCACAAAAAGATGTTTGTCTATTATTTATAACCAAGTGCAGGGAAACGGAAGGAAAGGTTAAAGAATGTTCAATAAAATAAAATTTCCATTTCATTGAAGCATGTCAAGTACAAGTCAGCATTTCAAGTAACATAGAAGATCAAGATAAACGAAGAAACAAGCTCTACAAGTCAGAATCAAGCAAAAGGTCTATTTTCCATCATTCAGGAAGACCAGCCGATCGGTCGCAACCCGCAACCGAATCGGCTGGAGAGATGTCAAAAGAAATCCCTAAAGACAGACCAGCCGATCGGTCGTTACCCGCAACCAATTCGGCTGGTTAAGAGTAAGAAGACCAGCCGATCGGCTGGACCAGGTGTCGATTCGGCTGGAGTGGCCTGTTCTGCTATTTTCTTCATCATTAAGATTCCCCATTGCATCCAAACGATTCTAGCTCCTTCCCTTGGTGTATTCTAGTCCCTTCCTAACTCCTTGGAGGCCAAGTTCAACAATTAATGACCTAGGCCTTGGAACTAGTATAAATAGAGACCTCTTGTGAGCATTTGAGAACACACACTTCAATACAACTCTCTACTCATCAAACATATCCCTTTTTAGCTCTCAAATTCGTCATTAGAAGTCCAGGAAAGTTTGGAGGTCCAAGAAGTCAACATTTTGAGGTCAAACCCCTAAGAAGTCAGCCTCAATACCTTGGGAATTGATAACGCTCAGATTGTACATGTTTTTAGTAGCGTTATGTGTGCTTTCGTATAAGTTATTTGGTTATATTTGTACGCTTTCAGTGCTTAAATGCATCAAAAGATGTTTGTCTAGTGTTTATAACCAAGTGCAGGGAAACAGAAGGAAAAGTAAAGGAATGTTCAACAATTAGAAGATTCCCGTTTCAGTGAAGCATGTCAAGCACAAATTAGTATTTCTAGTACCATAGAAGACCAAAGTGATTGAAGAACCATGATTCTACAAGTCAAAACAAAGTAAAGATCAAATTTCCGTAACTCAGGAAGACCAACCGGATCGGTTGCAATAGACACCGGATCGGTTGAAACATGACCAAAAAAGTGCCAAAGACGCCAATCCAACCGTTCGGTTGCCGCCCGCAACCGATATCGGTTGGTCATGTGACCGATCCAGTTAGAGAGCCTGTTTCTGCCAAATCTTCATCACTAAGTTTCCCCTTTGCATCTAAACGATTCTAGGTCCTTCCCTTGGTGTATTCTAGTCCCTTCCTAACTCCTTGGAGTCTAAGTTCAGCAATTAATACCCTAGGCCTTGGAACTAGTATAAATAGAGACCTCTTGTGAGCATATGAGACACACTCTTCAATACAACTCTCTCTACTCATCAAACAAAGCTCTTAAGCTCTCAAATTCGTCCTTAAAAGTCCAGGAAAGTTTGGAGTTCTAGAAGTTCCATATTTGGAGGCCAAAACACCAAGGAGTCTACCCCAATACTTTAGGAATCATTACTTCACCATTTGTAATACTATTCCAAGCATTGTAAAACTCTAAATCATGTTTTCTAATGTTCAAAGTTATGAGTTTATGGTCATGTTTGCTATGAGTGTCTAGTTTCTTTACACACTTGCTTAAATGATGTTGATTATCATATGATTAGTTTGTGATTGTGTTAACATGTTTTAATTCAATTTCAAGTTGATTCTAAGATCCAATTGTGCTAAAGTTTCATAGTGACATTTGTTAATCAAGGTTGACTAGTTGATAGTAATTGTAGAGGTCGAAAGAACTTATTGTTATTCAACTAGTTATAGTCATTTTGTCTATAGATGATTGTTTTTACCCATTATTCTTGATTAAACAAAGGAACTAAAGTGTGGTTGTAATAAGAACGCTTTTTGATTATCAAGTTGGATTGATTGGAAACATCTAAAAGGTCGTAAGATTAGTTGTTGACAATCAATTGTGGCCTTTTGTCTATAATCGGTTACCTTTTGTATTGACCATTTCTTAAGCAATTTGATAAACAAATGGATGTTTTTGTGTTTAAGTTGTGAAAATAACTTATGAAACTTGAATTGATCTTGAATTGATTGGTTAAACTTAATGCTTGTTTTTATAATCTAAAATTTTGACGAAGGTTTAACTTGTAAGAACAATAGATTAGTACACCAACTAATTATCATAACCTACATGTTAAGAAGAGGTTAACACAATCATACTAATCATGGATAAGAAACTAGTTTAAGCAAGTGTAATTTTTAATCATCTGAATTTCATTATGTTGGGTTTTTGGTTCCTTGAATCATGAATTACTCTAAGTACTGGAACCACGGACAGAGTTGATATAACCACGGACAGAAGGATGGAACCACTGATGAAGACAAACCACGGCTAGTAGTAGTGTCTAACCACGGACAATATATTGTAACCACTGCTAGTCTTGTATAGTCGGTTTAGTTTATTGTATTAGATAAATATGGAAAAGATATTTATCTTGTAGGTTACATATTATATTATGTAAAGGACTCCTTAGTCTATAAAAGGAGGTCCTAGGTTAGATTAGATATACGTAAGTTTTATATCTAAGGTCGATACACTTCAAGGTTGCAAAACCCTAATACTGTAAGAGTATTCGTATTAATAAATAATATTGAGGTGTTGAATGTTAACTGTTTTTCTTCTTAAGATTAAGTGTTAAATTCCGCGTAATACTTAATAAGCTTTTATTCTAAGTCAGTTTCAATATTAGATCGTTTGCTCAACTGGGATTAACAAGTGGTATCAGAGCTTGTGATCTAGAAACTGTAATCAAGAAGAGGTCAAGTTAAGTTTTGCTAAAGTAAGATAAGATGTTTGACGAAACACACATGGTTACTGCTTCAAAGGTGCCCATGCTCAAGCATGGTGAGTACCAAATCTGGAGGATGCGAATAAGGCAATATATTTGCATGATTGATTATGCTCTCTGGGATGTTGTGGAAAAAGGTGATACTCTTCCTAAGAAGGGTGATGATGCCAAAGAAATAGCCATTGTTAGTGAGATTGACAAGGCTAAGAGAAAGATGGAGATAAAAGCTCATAGTATTCTCTCTATGGGAATACCTAATGAATATGCTTTGGATTTTGAACAATATGAGTCTGCTAAAGAGTTACTGGATGCTCTTGAGACAAGGTTTGCTGGTAATGAAGCTACAAAGAAATCAAGGAAGAATATGCTCAAGCATCAACTTGAAAACTTCACTGCTCTTAGTGGAGAAAAACTTGATGGCACTTACAACAGGTTTCAAAAACTGATCAGCCAATTGAAGTCAGTGGACTATAATGTTATTCAAGAAGATATAAACTTGAAGTTCATTAGAAGTTTATCTCCAGAATGGGCTGTTCATACGATTGTGTGGAGAAATAAGGGGGACTTTGATAAGATGACTCTGGACAATCTCTATAACAACTTGAAAGTCTATGAGTCTGAGAATAACATTGCTGGTGCATCTTCTGCTAATCAGAACATTGCTTTTGTTTCAACTAATCACAAAAGTTCACATGATGTATCCACTGCTGCCTATGGAATAACCACAGCTATTGCAAACAATACCATGGTTAGTGATACTGTCAGTGATGGTGCAATTTGTGCTTTTCTGTCTGATTTAACCACCAGTGTTGATGTATTGAATCAAGATCTAGATCAAATTGATCCTGATGATCTTGATGAGATTAATCTTCAATGGCAAATGGCAATGTTGACTCTCCAAGCAAGGAAGTTTCTGAGGAAGACTGGAAGATATGTCAAGTATGATGCTAAAAGAAGAGTTGGGTTCGACAAAAGCAAGATGGAGTGCTTTAACTGCAAGAAGAAGGGTCACTTTGCAAGGGAATGTAGAGCTCCTAAGAGGATTGAAGGTATCAAGAAGACCACTGAAGAGTCTGCTCCTTCTTCAGCATTGGTGGCTCAAGATGGTCTTGGTGATTATGACTAGAGTGATGAAATTGAAGAAGGACTAAATGCAGCTTTTCTTGCTAGTGAAGCTTCAAAAGAGCATAACTTTGCTCTTATGGCTTATGCTTCATCTTCTAGTTCAGATTCTGCGGTATCTAATGAGTCTACTTGTTCTTTTAAGTCATGTCAAGATAACTTAGAATCTCAAAAAGCTATCACTGAGAGTTTAAGAAAAGAAGTAGAAAGACTATCAATGGACAACCTAGGTTATAGAGTTGGTCTAGAAAGTGTGGAAGAGAGGCTTAATTACTGTATCAAATGTGAGTTTGAGTATGTTGATAAAATTAATATACTAGGTGGAGAAATTGATCTTAAGAATACGGAGATTAAGATGCTTAAAGAGAAACTAGAACAAGCTGAGAGTGTAAAAGTAGAAGCCCTAAAAGAAAAAGAAAAACATGTTGTTAGGGTTGCTAAAACACAATATGCTTCTGATCTAGTAAATAAACCAATAGGTCAAAAATTGTTCAAGGATGGAACTGGCCTAGGTTACAATGATATGCCACCACCTACCCTTATGCAACATGCACCACCTCCAAAAGAGCTCTCATTTAGCAGTGAATTTAGTTTCAACAAACCTGTAGGTGAGACTAAAAAGAATGAATCACCTAAGATAGGTTCTGATAAGTTTTCTGATGCTCCCATCATTGAAGATTGGGAATCAGATACTGAGGAAGATAGATCTGTATCAACACAGCCTGAGAAGATAGAACCTCTTAAGAAAGTTGATACTAAGCAAGCCAACATTGTACCTAGATTTGGAGCTCAAATTGCTAAGAAAGTAGTAGAGTACAAGGAAGTACCTAGGGAACAGTTAAAAAGATATATACCTAGGGGAAACCAGAGAAACTTCAATGGACTAATTTCAAATAGGTTAGGCAATGAGTTTCAATGTGTTAAAAAAGCTTATTTTTCATGTGGTAGTTTTGAGCGTTTACAGAGAAATTGTTATAAAAACAGACCACAAGTTTGGAATCATTGGAGGAGGGTAAATCATCAAAACTTTTCAAAGAAAACAAACCCTCATCCTAACAGAAACATGATTCCTAGAGCTGTGTTAATGAGGAATGGGAATACAAAATCAATTGTCACTGCTTCTCCAAAATGGGTTCCAACCACTGCTAAGCAAAGTGTAAACACGGCTAAGCAAAATCAAACCACTGCTAAGCCAAAAATCACCACAGATAACAAAGAAGTTTTAAAAATTCCAAAGGTGATAACTGATACAGTGGTTGGAAATCATTTTTATGCTGTAAAGGCCTCAGCTAGTTGGCAATGGAAACCTAAGACCAAGGTTTTACATCATGTCAACTGTGCATCAATGGACCTAAACAAATTTGATTATATTGATGCACAGGGCAGACCAAGTCAGTATTGGCTTGGGTCCACAAAAGGAACTAACTTGTTTAATTTCATGTGCAGGGCAATCTACAAGATGAGCTAAAAGACAAAGGAGTTTTTGATAGTGGTTGCTCTGGGCACATGACTTGGGATGGGAGCAACCTGGAAGATTTTGAATCTTTTAATGGAGGATATGTGGCATTTGGCAATGATCCAAAGGGAGGAAAGATACTTGGAAGAGGCACAATCAGAACAGGGAATTTAGACTTTGAAAAAGTCTATTTGGTACAGGGACTTAAGTACAATCTATTCAGTGTTTCTCAAATGTGTGATAAGAAAAACTGGGTACTTTTTGGTGAAACTGAGTGTGTGGTGTTGTCTCCCGAGTTTAAGATGCCTGATGAGAAGTTTATACAACTTAGGGTACCTAGGAAGGAAAATATATATTGTTTTGATCTTAAAGATGTAATTCCTAATAGGTCCTTAACTGGTTTGTTTGCTAAAGCATCTGTGGATGAGTCTAAGTTATGGCATAGAAGATTAGGTCACCTCAATTACAAAACAATCAATAAACGGGTAAAAGGCAACTTAGTGAGAGGGTTACCTTCTAAGGTTTTTGAGTGTAAGGAACTGTGTGTGGCTTGTCAAAAGGGAAAACAACATAGAGCTTCTTGTAAGACCAAAACTGTCAACACCATTACACAACCACTGTTTATGCTTCATATGGACTTATTTGGACCTACCTTTGTCAAGAGTTTGAACCATAAGCAGTATTGCCTAGTTATCACTGATGATTATAGTAGATTTTCTTGGGTTTACTTTTTGGCTGCTAAGAGTGAAACTAGTGAAATTCTCAAGAGTTTCATTACTAAGATAGAAAATCTAGTAAATCATAAAGTAAAGATAATCAGATGTGATAATGGAACTGAGTTTAAGAATGTTGTGATGAATCAGTTTTGTGTAGATAAAGGTATAGAAAGACAGTTTAGTGTTGCTAGAACACCACAACAAAATGGTGTAGCTGAAAGGAAAAACAGAACACTAATTGAGGCTGCTAGGACTATGCTGTCAGAGTCTAAGTTACCAACTACCTTTTGGGCTGAAGCTGTAGGCACTGCATGTTATGTGCAGAATAGAAGTAAGGTAGTGAAGCCTCATAACAAGACCCCATATGAGCTGTTACATGATAGGAAGCCAATGATTGCATTCCTAAAACCTTTTGGGTGTCCTGTTACTATCTTGAATACCATAGACTACCTAGGCAAGTTTCAAGAAAAAGCTGATGATGGATACTTTTTAGGCTATTCTTCTAATAGTAAAGCCTTTAGAGTATACAATAGGAGGACTAAAATTGTTGAAGAGAACTTACATGTTCAATTTAGTGAAAAGACTCCTTGTGTTGAGATCAAAGGACCAGACTGGCTGTTTAACATTGATATGCTAACCAAATCTATGAATTATGAGCCTATCATTGCAGGAACTTCCACTAATGTTGATGCAGGTACTCAAAAGGATTCTGATGCAGAAGCAATTTCTAAGGAAGCTGATTCTCCTCAAGAGTTCTATTTGTTTGAAAAGTGGAAAGCTAGTTCTGTCTCACCCATCATTGATAAGCAAGGTCCCACTGATGATGATGTCTTGAATACTGGAGGCAATGTTGATCATCCTGAAGATAAGGATGAGTTTTTGAAGGATAACTCAGTGTTGGTAGAAGAAATTGAAAAGAAGAAAAAGCATTATGAAAGCACCGCTAAGCCAAATGTAAGCACGGATAGAGATAATGCAAGCACGGCTAAGCCAACAACTTCTACCACTGTCATCACAAGTGAAATCCCTGTTGTAAGTACTGATGATAGTACTTTATTTGGACCAACTGCAAAGCCATTATTTGGTGAAGAGGAGTATCCACAGGATCCTAATATGCATGCTTTGATTGAAATTGATACTCCTACTGATGATGAAGACATGGATGATTTCTTCAATGCTAATTTAACTAATTTTGAACATGTCATTCATGAAAGTCCTGTTACCTCAACAAGGATTCACAAGATTCATCCCAAGGAACAAATACTTGGAAACTTGAATACTCCAGTTCAAACAAGAAGCAGGGTTAAGAACACTGAACCCTTTCCTGAACATGGGTTCTTTGCAAGATCACTTCACAATAGAAACAGTCATAAAGATCTGCAAAATTTCCTGTTTGCTTGTTTTCTGTCTCAAAAGGAGCCCAAGAGAGTTGAAGAAGCATTATCTGAAGAAGGATGGGTAGAATCAATGCAAGAGGAGCTTCTTCAGTTCAAACTTCAAGAGGTTTGGACATTTGTTGATCTTCCAAATGGTAAGAGGGCAATTGGGACAAAATGGGTGTTCAGAAACAAAAGGGATGAAAGAGGTATTGTTGTGAGGAACAAGTCAAGGTTGGTTGCTCAAGGATACACACAAACTGAAGGCTTGGATTATGATGAAGTGTTTGCTCCAGTTGCAAGAATTGAGGCTATTAGATTGTTTTTAGCTTATGCTTCATTCAAAAATTTTGTTGTGTATCAAATGGATATTAAAAGTGCATTTTTTATGGCACAATTGATGAGGAGGTTTATGTTTGTCAACCTCCTAGTTTTGAAGATCCTGATCATCCAAACAAGGTCTACAGGGTGAGGAAGGCTATGTATGGTTTCCATCAAGCTCCTAGGGCATGGTATGAGTGTCTGCCTACTTATTTGATGGACAATGGGTTTAAAAGAGGGCTGATTGAAAAGACCTTGTTCATTAGGAAGCACAAAGATGATATTTTATTGGTTCAGGTTTATGTAGATGACATCATCTTTGGCTCAACCAATAAGGAGCTATGCAAAGATTTTGAGAAGCTTATGCATGATAAGTTTCAGATAAGTTCTATGGGAGAACTCACTTTCTTTTTGGGGCTACAGGTTCAACAAAGGACTGATGGTATCTTCATTAGTCAAGACAAGTATGTAGCAGATGTGTTGAAGAAGTTTGGGTTTCAGGATGTGAAGAGTGCTAGTACACCAATGGAGACTCGAAACCACTGCTACGATGATGGAAGTCCCGAGTTGATCAGAAGTTGTACAGTCCATGATTGGATCTTTGATGTATCTCATCTGCATCTAGGCCGATATAATGTTCTCAGTATATGTGTGTGCCAGATTTCAAGTCACACCTAATACCTCACACATGAATGTTGTTAAGAGAATCTTTAGGTATATTAAAGGTCATCCTAAATTGGGCCTTTGATACTCAAAGGATTCTCCTTTTGATTTGGTGGCCTACACAGATAGTGACTATGCTGGTGCTAGTTTGGATAGGAAGTCTACTATAGGAGGATGTCAGTTTTTGGGAAGCAGACTTATTTCATGGCAGTGTAAAAAGCAAACTATTATGGCCAATTCTACAACTAAAGCTGAATATGTGGCTGCTGCTAGTTGCTGTGGTCAAGTTCTTTGGATTCAGAATCAATTGCTGGATTTTGGGTACAATTTTATGCATACTAAGATTTACATTGATAATAACAGTACAATATGCATCATTAAAAATCCTGTTTTACGTTCTCGAACTAAACATTTTGAGATAAGACATCATTTTATTAGAGATTGTAATGAGAAAAGGTTGATTCAAATGGTAAAAATCCATACTGATTTCAATGTTGCTGATCTTCTCACCAAAGCTTTTGATGTGGGAAGGTTTCAGTACCTTGTTGTTAGCATTGGAATGATTAATCTCTAAACTCTCAAATTGTTTTGTACCAGTTTGTATAAGTATTCGACTGTTATTATGTAATCTTAGTTTTGCTATTCTTGTTTCTAACCACTGATACTTTGTTTCTAACCACTAATAGTTTGGTTCAAACCACTGCTTGTTGTTCTGTGTTTCCACTAACCATTTTTCAGATACAAGAAAGATCATTATAGAAGCTAAAGAAGTACTGAAGTTAATTGTTCATTCATTCATCAAAACAGTTTACAGCTTACAGCTTACAATGAAACTTCAAGTGCAAATTAAAAGACTACTTCTATACATGATTTCCTACTACTATCCTCAGCTGTTGGATATGCATGATAAGCTAAGGATCAAAATGGGAAGGATGGATTGATGAAAACGAAGATGATGAAGATGAACACAGTAGATGAAGCACAAAGGACATAGTAATATCATACTTGCATCTACTGGTTTCACCAAAAAGCATCATTCGATTTTCCTTTTTCCCTTCCCCCTTAAGATATGTGAAGAAGCACCACAACTTGGTACAGGAAGACCAAGAACCACCTCTCTGTCCTTTGGGAGTGGTGGATTTCTTGCTCGTGGTCTTGGTTGGGGTTGGGATGATGAAGGTTGGGAGTTTGAAGTTCTCTTCTTTGAGGAGTCATTAGAGTCCTCAGATGCCTCACTTGGATCCACCACACTATCATCTTCTGATGATGGAAGAAATGGGGATTTTCTTGGTATTGGTTCTTGTGGAGGGAGGTATAACTGCCATGGGTTAGTATCTTCACTTGATGAGGATGAGGATGAGGAGGATGTTTGATCAACAACCTCTGGTTTATTCCAACAGGGGTTCCACATGGTGATTGAAGTTGATTGTGGATTTTGGAGTAATTAGGGTTTTGATTTTAATTGGTGTGTGCGTTATATGAGTTTTGGGTTCTTTATATAAGCAGAGTTATGGGTTATGGAAGTAAATGAGGGGCAGGTTAAATGTGGTTGAGGAGTTAATGAGATTCTTGGGAGTTGGACTAATATTAATCCTGGAAGTTGACCATATTGACTTACTTGTGCTAAACCACGGATAGTTCATTTGGAACCACTTCTGGCATTATCTAACCACTGATAACAATAACCTTCTTCTATGTGTTTGTTTTGTGTTTTTGTCTTGCAGGTATGAAGGATTTGTGTACATAGGAGCTGGTGTGTTAGCTGCTTGTGTTTGTTTATAAAAAAAAAAAAAAAAAAAAGATTGTGTAATCCTTCATATTTTTGTGAGATCTCTCTTATAATGACACTGATTTGCTTGCTATAGTTCTTGGATGTTTGGTTGAAGTGCTACTATGTATCCACGGATGGTGTATGTATAAACGCGGATAGCTGTTCTGAAACCGCGAATAGCATTTTGATTAGTGGTGGATACTACAGGGGCTGATTGGTACCTTTTGCAAAAGTATATTATTTCCCCCAAATCACGGATGGATCTTTTATTTGGTCTTCAAAACACTTCAATTGGCGCTCAACATTAACCCTAATCACTTATCTTTGCATAATTCACAAATCCTACATCATAACCATCATTAATCACAATGGCTGATAAGTATTCCACTACACATAACCTTGTTGCTATTCTGACAAAGAATGATCGATCTGAAGGGTTTCATCAAATGATTGATTTCCTTGTTCACAGTTCTATTCACTATGCCTTAACTGTCACACCAACCATTTTTAAAGCCTACATACATCAGTTCTGGAGGAATGCTAAGCTTGAAAAGGTTGATGGAGTCGAAGTGTTTAGCACTGTTGTGGATGAGCATGCTATTTCTGTTACTGAGGAGATCATTAGGGATGTTTTAAAGTTTGATGATGCTGATGGTGTTGATAATCTTTCAGATGTTGAGATTGTTGCTGGTTTGGAAAGGTTAGGTTATACACACAGAGGTGATAAGGTACAACATTTTAAGAGTTTGCTTTCAAAATAATGGAAGTTTCTTATTCATACCTTATTGATGTGTATGAGTAATAAGACCACAGGGTTTAATGACTTTCCTTCCAAAATTGCTACTGCTATTATTTGTTTGTCTGATGGAAGAAAGTTCAATTGGTCTAGGATGATATATGAGGGGCTCGTACAAAACATTAGGAAGAAGGGTAAATACTATTTATATCCTAGGTTTGTTCAACTGATTGTGGAAAGTCAAATAGAGGAGCCTGTTGAGCATACTCAGGAGTATGAAGTACATCATATGCTTCCTAAGGTTTTTGCACATATGAGGAATCAGCCACAAAATGTACAAATTATAGATGTTCCTTTATTTCCTCATATGCTTACTTTGCCTACTGATCATGAGTTTGATGAGGATTCTGAATCTCAACCTATAGTCACTGTACCAACTGAAACCACTGCTGATGCACCTCCAAACCCTGATAGTACACTTGTAAACACTGATAGTGTATCTCAACCCACTTCTAGTCAAACTCAAACCACTATTACACCTATTGTATGGACTAGGAGACAGAAGGGCACTATGCTACCTCAGGCTAGTGCTAGTGGTGTTGCTAATGAGGCTGTCACAGGTGGTGGAGGTGACATGATTGGAAGGGCTTCCACTACTACTTCATGCTTAGATGCTGATCAGGATAGTGGAAACATCAATAAGACCCAACCTTTGGCAACTCCTAATGTGGAGAGTTCCTTGGAACTTAACACAGGTGGAGGAATCCCTAGCCAATTGGCTACTACAGGGTGCATAGTTGTTCAGGCTAGGTCTGATGCTATGTTTACTATATCCAAGGATTCACCTCTCGGAGCAGTTAACACAGCTCGAAGTGATGAGGATCGTTTGGAACATGAACATGAATTGACGGATTCTGAGTTTGTACATGATGACTTTTCCAATGAACCACCTCTCGGACCAGTTCACACAGGTCGAAGTGGGGAGGATATTCTTGAACGATTAAATGAATTGATGGCTAAATGTACCAAGATGGAGGAGACAATCTTGAATCTAAAGGAGTTGGATGTGTTTCATGGAAAGGATATTAGGAGATTGAAGCATAGAGTGTTGGTTTTGGAAAAAGTTAGACGACCTGGGGTTGCTGTTTTGAAAGCTATGAGAAGAAAGAAAAAGAAGGTGGACTCCTCTCCAACTCTGAATATGGAGGATGTATCCAAACAGGGGAGGAGTAAAGGCATATATTCAGGGGAGGCTGCTGATGGAACTATGGAAGAAAATAGTGGAGATCAAGAATTTTTGGTATCTGATAAAGATGGGAATGAGGCAGTTCTTGAAAATGTGAAGAATGTTGTAGAAGATGTAGTGCAGGACACAAACACTGATGGTATGTCTGAAACCACGGTTAGTACTCTTGTAACCACTGCTGCAGTTTCAGATATGGAAATTATACCCACTACTATCATACCCACTGCTATCATAACCACTTCCACTGTTGTCACAACTCTCTCTGTATCACCACCTACGTCTAAAGAAGTTGAGAAAGAAGCTGCAAGTACATTGATAAATCTAAGAAAAACCTCATTTATTTCTACACCTATCATTGCACCTTTTTTATCTGTTCAATCTACTGCAACTAAACTCAGACCCAAAGGAAAAAGTTTAGTTATTGGTGAACCTTTGAAGAAGAAAGTGGTTCAATCTGATATTGGAAAAGGTAAAGGGGTTGCAGTACCAGAGCTGAAGTTTAAGTCTAAAGAAAAACAAGAAGCTTATGATGCAGAGTATGCAAAGAACATGGTAGCTGAAGAACAAGCAGCTTTAGAGAAAAGAAAGCAGAAAGAAGAGGAAGCTAGTCAGAGAATGTTAGCTACATGGTATGAATCACAAAACTTTCTTGAAGCTTCTCAGCAAATACATGATGAATATACTGCACAAGAATGGAATTTGTTGGATGATGAGGAAAAAGCTAGGCTTTTGGGTGAATGGGCAAGGAAGGTCAGTAAAGAAAGGAAACAAGTTATAAGAAAGAAACCTCCTTCACTTGCACAGATGAGGAATGTACTAATGAAAATTATTAAGAATTCAGGCATTCACATTTCTGAAAATCTTAATAAATGTTCATTTGAAAGAATTCTTGAGATTTATGAACGATGTATGAAGATTAATCATGATGATTACTGTCCAATGAATTCTAAGAAGGATGAAGAGTGGATTAAGAAAGATGATGAGTGGATTCAAAGTAAAAGAAAGAGAAAGTCTGAGATTCAAGAGACATCTGATTCTAAAAGATTGAAAGAAGTTGAAGATGTTAATCAAATTGTTTCTTATGAGTTTCACCTTAATGATGGAAGTGAAGGAGTTTGGAAAATTCAAAGACTCAAAAATGAAGTTTATGAGTATAATTAATTTTCACAAATGCTTCAGTACTTTCAAAGAGATGATTTGATGAATCTTTGGAGACTTTACAAGAATAAGTTTGGTGAAGTACATCCAAATTATTATCATGAGAGACTGGTCTATTATAATTTGAAGATTTTATTTGAACCAACTCATGATGAACCTGAGTGGAAAGGACTCTACAATGGTACTGTAACAAGATGGTTTTGATATCAAACTTGTGGAGTTCATGTTTTAACTGTTTCTGGAAACGTTATTCACATGCTTGTAGAAGGTGATTATCCTCAGTTGAATAAGTATCCAGGAATTATTGCTCGGATGTTGAAGTCTGGTATTATCAAGATGTTGTTACCCTATGATGGTCAAGCTTATGATTTGTTGATGAAATATGAGAAAATTCTTAAATCACATAAGTGTTTGGCTACATCCTCCAATTCAGATGTTTTGTGCTTAAAGGAAACTTGAAAATTCTGTTGGAATGTATCAAGTTTAGGGGAGGATTGTTGGGTTTTTGGTTCTTTGAATCATGAATTACTCTAAGTACTGGAACCACGGACAGAGTTGATATAACCATGGACAGAAGGATGGAACCACTGATGAAGATAAACCACGGCTAGTAGTAGTGTGTAACCACGGACAATATATTGTAACCACTGCTAGTCTTGTATAGTCGGTTTAGTTTATTGTATTAGATAAATATGGAAAAGATATTTATCTTGTAGGTTACGTATTGTATTATGTAAAGGACTCCTTAGTCTATAAAAGGAGGTCCTAGGTTAGATTAGATATACGTAAGTTTTATATCTAAGGTCGATACACTTCAAGGTTGTAAAACCCTAATACTGTAAGAGTATTCGTATTAATAAATAATATTGAGGTGTTGAATGTTAACTGTTCTTCTTCTTAAGATTAAGTGTTAAATTCCGCATAATACTTAATAAGTTAGTTTCTATATTAGATCGTTTGCTCAAGTAGGATCAACACATTATATTTATTTTGCGTTGTTATATGTTTTGGATTGTCTTAGTTGATTCAAACTTGTTAATCAGATTTCACTCAAATCCTGTGAACGATCCCGACTAACCTTTATAATCTTGCTATAACGGACGAGTGCACTTGCTCGTATGTGTTATTGGTAAAATTGTTAATTCGTTTTTTATAAATTTAAAACTTGTACACTCGTAGAACATCAAGTTTTTGGCGCCGCTGCTGGGGATTTGATTTTGTTTCAGCAAGTTTTGAATCCACATCAGTCGATTCATTCCAAAAAATATATATATTTCTCAGAAACTTCAACCTATCCGGTTTCCACACAACCGAGCCGGTTGCGCCTTTAACCCAACCAAACTGATCTAACCGATCGGTCGCATCTCGCAACCGATCCGGTTACCCCTCTCTGTCCAGAAAACTGTTTTCGTTGTTTTTCCGTGTGTTTAGATATTTCCTGGATTCTCTAAGTCATTGTATGAACACTCGTGCAGCGGGAATAGAACCAATTTCACCTCTTAACAACCCCAAACGTTTGATTCGAAGAAGAAGAAGAACACCTTTCATACCATTGGAAAATCGTGTACCTAGAACACCAAACCCACCATTTGATAACCTCGTAGAAGCCAAAGTTGTTTACAACCCTTTCACCAATTTACCTTTTCCCATGGCGGATGATCAACCCATGTGGGGAACCAACCGAGCCGTAGCACCAACCCCTGGGAGTGCTATTGTTGCTGTCAAGCTTGGTGACAACTTCACCGTGAAGGGTCATCATATTTCCATGATCAAATACCATCAATTCGATGGCCGTGCACGGGCCGGTCCGCATAAGCACATTGTTGAATTCATAGAAATTTGCGGCATGTTTCGTTATGGCGACACCGATGTCAATGCCATCAAAATCAAACTTTTTCCATCATCACTCGCCGGAGATGCTAAAGTATGGTACAATGAAATAACCCCAGGAATTATCAATACTTGGGAGGAGATGAGGCAAGCCTTTGTAAGCCGATTCTTTCCACCTGCCATGTTTGATCGATTAATGGGAGAAATTCGTGCTTTCACACAAAATCCCAACAAATCACTTGTCGAAGCTTGGCTTCGGATGAAATATTTGCTTCGTAGTTGTCATGGACATGGATTATCCAAAGGAACCATTATCCAAATCTTTTACCATGGACTAGATGAAATCTCTCAAGGCATACTTGATGCTGGAGGAATTTTTCTCTATAAGACTCCTAACGATGCACACCAATTACTCGAAGATCGAGTACTTCTCAAACTCGATTGGTCTAAAGATTCCAAAACCAAACCTCTTCGAAAAACCGTTGCTTTTGTAGAAAACACCGATACCTCAAAACTCATGTAGAAAATGGAAGCCTTAACCTCAAAAATCGACTCGCAATACAAAGATATCAAAGAAGAAATGAAGGAAATGCGAGACGGATGCAACAATTGTGGAGAAAATCACCCATCGTCTGAGTGCGACGATAAGCCTATGGGCGGAACTAACGAAGGAGAAGCGAATTATGTCCAAGGAGGATATCGTAGTAATTATTACGGTTGAAATTCTAGAAATTGGCAAGATCACCGACCAAGAGATGACAACCGTGATTCTCAACAACGAACTGACAATCCACCACCACCAAACTATGACAAATAGATGGAAGAATTTGAATTCGAAAAAACCGTGAGAGAATTCGTGGCTACTCAAAAATCTGAAAATGATTTTATCAAAAATCAATTTTTCAATCTCAAAGAAAAAGTTGAGCAGGGACAGAAAAATCATCAAGCATCTATCCAAGATCTTGAAAACAAGTTTGGCAGACTTTCTGACCAACATTCCTCTCGACCATCTGGTTCATTACCAAGTAACACCCAATCCAACCCAAAGCCATCAAATGATAAGACGTACCGTCCACCACAAACGAGAAATAAGCATATCAATGTTGTCTTCACAAGAAGTGGTCTCTCGTACGATCCACCTCAAAATCCTAATGAAAATACTCCTATCAAACAAGATAGTGAGGATGAAGCTGAGGAAACCAACACAACTCAAACCACCAAAAAGAAAACCACACCATCTGTCAAGGCGTACACACCAAAAATTCCATATCCTCAACGCCTTAAGAAAGAAAAAATGGAAGAGAGTTATAAGAAGTTCATTGAAATAATCAAAGAGGTTAGACTCAATGTTCCTCTCATTGATGTCTTAGCCAGAATGCCCAATTACGGGAAATTCTTGAAAGAACTTCTTAATAACAAAAGAAAACTAGAGCAAATATCAGCTACTTTCCTTAACGAAGAATTCTCAGTCATTGTCCAAAACAAGATCCCACCAAAGCTCGGAGATCCTGGGAGCTTTCTTATTCCATGTACTTTCGGGAATAATATTCAATGCAATGCTTTAGCTGATCTTGGCGCAAGTATCAATTTGATGCCTTATTCACTGTATTCCAAGTTATGCAATAACAGCCTTAAACCAACAAAAATGAGCATTCGATTAGCAAATCATTCTTATCAATATCCTGTGGGTATTGCCGGGAATATGCTTGTTCAAGTCGGTAAATTCATTTTTCCCATAGACTTTGTAATCTTAGAAATGGAAGAAGATAGTAAAGTCCCACTTATCTTAGGAAGACCTTTCCTAAATACCGCCGATGCAATAATCAAAGTGAAAGGAAAAGAACTCAACCTTGGAGTTGGAGAAGATCGAATCACCTTTCTAATCGATAAAGCGATGCGCTATCGACATTCCAGTGATGACACTTGCTTCAATATCGATGTTATCGATGAAGTCACTGACGAAGAATTGGATGCGTTGCTCAACGAGTCCGATCCATTCATGACTACTTCTGGAAAAAATCAATGAAACAGACTTTGACAAAGATTTTGATGATTTCATGAAAGTAGAGTTCGAAGGAGATAACACGGACGAGGAAGAAATGGAGGAAGAAAATTTTGAAGCAATAACTTTCGATGACGAGATGAGAATAAAATCCTCTATCGAAGAACCACCAACTGATCTCGTGCTCAAACCTCTCCCTGATCATCTAGAATATGCTTACTTGGAGGAGAATTCACTTCTTCCAGTAGTCATATCTTCATTACTCGAGGCCAATGAGAAAGAAAATTTAGTTTCTGTCCTCAAAAATCGCAAACAAGCTTTCGCTTGGAAAACATCTGACATCCCATGAATTAGTCGTAATTTCTGCAAACACAAAATCAATTTCGAAGATGGAATCAAACCTGTTGTTGAACGTCAACGTCGACTCAGTCCCAACTTGAAAGAAGTTGTCAAAAAGGAAATCATAAAACTTCTCGATGCTGGTATAATTTACCCAATCGAAGATAGTCCTTGGGTGAGTCTCGTTCACTGTGTTCCCAAAAAAGGAGGGATGACGGTTGTGACCAATGAACGGAATGAACTAGTCCCCACTAGAACTGTCACTGGTTGGCGTGTTTGTATTGACTATCGGAAATTAAACAAAGCCACCAGAAAAGATCACTTTCCACTCCCGTTCATGGATCAAATGCTTGAAAGACTAGCAGGAAATAAATTCTTTTGTTTCCTCGATGGATTTTCAGGGTATTTCCAAATACCAATCGATCTTAATGACCAAGAAAAGACCACTTTCACTTGTCCTTTTGGAACCTACGCATATCGACGTATGCCTTTTGGTCTTTATAATGCACCTGCGACTTTTCAAAGGTGTATGATAGCCATATTTCAAGACACGCTCGAAACCTCCATGGTAGTTTTCATGGATGACTTTTCAGTCTTTGGAAAATCATTTGAAGCTTGTCTTTCCAATCTTAATAAAATGCTCGAAAGATGCGAAGCCGCACACCTTGTCCTTAACTAGGAAAAATGTCACTTCATGGTGACCGAAGGAATGGTGCTTGGCCACAAGATCTCCAGTGCAGGCATGGAATTAGACAAAGCAAAAATCAACATTATCACGAAACTACCACCACCAACTAACGTTAAACCCGTTAGAAGTTTTTTAGGACATGCCGGTTTCTACCGCCGCTTTATCAAAGATTTTTCTAAAATATCTCGTCCGATGACAAAAATTCTCGAGAAAGATTCTATCTTTGACTTTAATGCTCATTGCATAAAAGCATTCGAAACGTTGAAATATCAACTAACTAGTGCTCCGATCATGGTTTCACCTAATTGGTCACTACCCTTCGAACTTATGTGCGATGCCAGCGATTTTGCTGTTGGAGCCGTCTTAGGCCAACGAGAAGGAAAACACTTTCAGCCCATATATTTTGCTAGCAAGACACTGAATAGTGCTCAGCAAAATTATACTATCACAGAAAAGGAATTACTGGCAGTAGTTTTCGCGTTCGACAAATTCCGATCCTACCTTGTGCTCTCAAAAACAGTAGTGTTCGCCGATCACTCGGCACTCAAATATCTATTCACCAAGCAAGATGCTAAACCGCGTCTTATCCGATGGATTCTGCTACTCCAAGAATTTGACATCGAAATCAAAGATAAGAAAGGAGCAGAGAATCTAGCCGCTGATCATTTATCACTTCTTGAAAATCCAGATTTTGAGGAGTTAAAGGAAGAAGAAATCGATGATTACTTCCCCAATGAAATTCTCATGACCGTAGATGGAAATGACGATCCTTGGTTTGCTGACTTTGCGAACTATCTCACTGGAGGAATTCTCAGAAAAGGTTTAACTCACGCTTAAAGAAGCAAATTCTTTTCGGAACTTAAATACAACTTTTGGGAAGAACCATATCTTTTCAAAATGAGTCTTGACAGAATGATCCAAAGATGTGTTTCTGGTTCCGAAACCCACAAGATTCTTGACGAATCTCATCATGACCCAACTGGGGGACATTATGGTCCTTCCACCACAGCTAAAAAAGTTTTTGATGCTGGATTCTATTGGCCAACAATATTCAAAGAAGCACATACACTTGTTCAGAATTGTGATGCTTGCCAAAGAACAACCAAGCTTTCTCGAAGAGACGAAATGTCGTTGACAAGCATTCAAGTGCGTGAGATATTCGATATTTGGGGAATAGATTTCATGGGACCATTTCCTAAATCCCACAAATACGAATACATTCTCGTTGCTAAAGATTACGTGTCCAAATGGGCAGAAGCTGAAGCTTTACCAACAAACGATGCTCGCGTCGTGGTTAATTTTCTCAAAAAGCTTTTTGCTCGTTATGGAATACCCAAAGCCTTGATAAGTGATCGAGGAACCCATTTTTGTAACCAACAAATGGAGAAAACCATGAAAAAATATGGAGTTCATCATCGATTCGCGACTGCTTATCATCCACAAACTAGTGGCCAAGTTGAAAACACCAACAGAGCTCTTAAAAGAATACTCGAGAAAACAGTGAAGGACAATCCTTCAGTGTGGTCGAAGAAACTTAACGATGCTCTGTGGGCGTTTCGTACGGCCTATAAAACTCCTACCGGTACAACTCCTTACAGACTCCTGTATGGAAAAGCTTGTCATTTGCCGTTCGAAGTTGAACATCGTGCTTACTAGGCTCTCAGAAACTGTAACACCGATCTCAAAATAGCTGGAGAGAAGAGATTCTTGCAATTACACAAACTTGACGAATTAAGACTCCGAGCTTACGAAAATTCTAAACTGTATAAGGCCAGAACAAAAGCTTATCCTGACAAAAAGCTAAGAGTTCGAAAAGAATTCAAAGCTGGAGATAAAGTTTTGCTCTTCAACATGAAATTCAAATTCAAAGCTCCTAAATTACAACCAAGATTGTTTGGACCATATATCGTTAAACATGGATATCCATCCGGTTATGTTGAACTTTATGCCAAACAAGGTGGAAGTTTCATTGTTAATTGGCACCAAATCAAGTTATACAATGACAAGGAGCAAATGAATGAAATATCAGTTGAGACAGTTTCCCATGAAAATGAATTCAAAACCATCACCTTTGTAGCACCTTTTCAAGGAAGAATCCCACAAGTGTTCTGTTAGCCTTAATAGTTTTTATTAGAAGTGATGGTCATTCATATTTAGGAACTTTATATCGTGTGTTAGACATCGTGATAGAATAGTCAACGGGCTCATGGATTGGACTAAGCTAAATGGGTACTAGTTATGTTAAGCTAGCCTTATATCAATCCATCTCCAATCCAATCCAAACGAGCCCATGCCAAGCCCATTAGGGCATCTTCTACTTGTACTATAAATACCCCTCAAATGGTCATTTGAGGGGTGTGCTTGAGTGTGTGTGTATGTGTGTTTTCATATGAAATATTGTTTTCATTTCTTTCCTTTATCTCTCCACACATACGTGATCCATATCATTCAAGTCACCACTTTCTAATCTTCATCTTTCTTATACGCAAAGTGTAACTGGTGTGGTTTACGCATAAAGCGTGTTTGTGTCTAAAGGTGTGATAAGGTATACGTGATAAAAGGGGCTTTACAATTGGTATCAATCACCTTACAATGGTTTAGGAGTGTTTTGGTTGAAGTTTTTTTTGTAGTATTACGAGTAGCTTCGTTATCAAAGTTTTCACGCTTAAAGCTTTAACTTTTGCACTTAAAAATTCAAGATTCTTGTGGTTTAAGGTTTATTTGGTGCTAAAGTTTCAGTTTTTTGCAAAAAGTTCGAAGCTTTATGTGTTTTTCTTCATTTTTAAGCTCGTTTTTGGTTCGTTGCTCATTTCTACTCGTAAGCTTTCTAAGCACTTTGGGTGAAAAAGGTCAACATTTTTGTGTTATTCGAGTGTTTTTAAGGCTGTTTGTGCAAGAGAAATTGTTTGAATCGCTGGAAATTTTTTACGCGTAGGTCAAAACCCTAGTTCTACGCGTAAGAAAAGTCAACGTCCTCTGTCTACGCATAACTTTCTACGCATAAGCTTTTGGTGCAGATTCTTCGAGCTATAACGATTACTCAGTGCTTCCCTCACTTGGATAAGTTTGTGGAACACTTCGACTTTGGATATCTCTTACACTGTGATAGTGTAAAAGATTTTTGGGCAAAACCCTATTCCTACGCGTAAGCTATACCTACGCGTAAGCTCTTGTGTTACGTGTAAGTTGGGTTCTACGCATAAGTTTATCCTACGCGTAAGGGTCTTTCTACGCCTAAGCAACCTACGCCTAAGCATCCTACGCCTAAGCACAATAGTCTACTGGTAACTTCTTCGGTCTACGCCTAAGCTCATTAAAAAAAAATAATAATAAAAATTTTTGAGGAGACTAAACGTTCATTTTTACGCGAAATTCAAATTTTGGTTTAACTGTGAAAATTTTGGTCAAAAATTCAAATTTTTGGGCCTAAATTCAAATTTTTCGGGTCAAATTTGGCGTCAAAATTGTCATAACTCAAATTTTTCATACGACCTTAGAATTGATTTTTACAGTGAATTTCAAATTTTGTGAGCAAATTTTTTTTCCTAAGAACCAAGGTTACGAGTACGTCTTTCAGAAAAACCTCAACCGAGCTTAATCTTCATCAACCACAACTCCTTTATCGTTGAATCGATCCTACATTAACTTTATTATACATACCTTCCTCAATGGCAACTCTGGCAGATCGTCTCAAAACTGCTTTCTTTGATTCATTCTTCAATGACCTAAACATTAGTCCAACTACACCAAATAACAACAACCAATGGATTTCATCGTATAATCCGCAGTTTGCTCAACCAAGTATGCATATGGGTCAAGGAGGACAAATGGTTGATGTTATTGGGAATCGAATGGATTTGCTACGTATACAAATGGGGAATCGATGCAATATGCAGGACAGCTTTGATGGACATCAAGGGGTCAGATTGTGAATCGAATATGGGATATCAAAATGGGAATAATCGTTTTATGACTTCGGTTCCGCAAGCTACCTCTAACAATCACAACAAAGATTCAGGGTATTTTGATCCAGAATGCAGTGTCAAACGACTGACGAAGCTTGAAAGGATCCGGTACATGTTGATGTTAGCACAGAAAGAAGAATTGGGAATTGAATTGACTGATGCAGAATACGAATTCATGAATCCAAGACGGGCACATAAAGCAATCAATACTGCAAACTCCTGTCATACAATCAATCAGCAGGACTCAACATCAAGCGGTACTTTTGATACACCTCCAGTCTATGACACATATTCACTTAATGAGGTACCAAATTATAGTAATGTTGCTAATCAGTTTACTCATGATGAACAACATTCTGTGACATCAGCACCTACTTATGATACATACCTGGACAATCCGAGTTGTAGCAATACGAACTCTGAAACTCCAGATGTGGATCCTAATGGCGGCTGTGTGGCACAAAATGCTGAGACTGATGAGGAAACACGTGCTTATTTTGAATCATTAATCAATAACTGTGGCATTGAAATTGAGAAAGTGAGTAAGGCCAATCGCGAAGTTAAGGCCACGAATGTTAAATTGACCACTGAGCTTGAGAGTTACAAAGAGAACGCCAGAGCATATGAATTTCATACAAACAAAATATCAGAATTAGAAATTGGTTACGGAGATTCTGTTTTAAGAGAAAAACAATTGCAAATCAAGTATGATACACTTGATGTGAATCTGAACTTGAAAATAAAATCTTTAAACAAGGAAATTTTTGAACTAAATGATCAACTTTCTAAACAAAAAGCACTGTTTTCTGATCTTGAAAAAGAGAAGAAACAGTTGATTGCTGATTTTTCAAAACGAGAAGATTCTCTTCTTGATGAAATTCTGGATAAAAATGAAACTATCAAAAAATTGGATAATTTACTTCTTACAACGGGTCATTCCGCTAAAACAAACAAGATGCTTTCTAATCAAGTAAATCCGATTTTTCATACTTCACATAAAATGGCTCTTGGTAACTCACCTCCTGGTTTCCTCAAGAAAGCTCAGAAAGAAAGGAATGTGTTGAACAATGGAAAACCTTTGCATGAACCGATAATTGTTCGTGATTCTCTTGAAACGTTGGAACTATCTGAGGAGAGTAGATCAAAAATGAAACAAAAACATCCGGAAATCAAACCTATTGATTATAACAAATGGAACAAAATTAATGGTATTTCGTTTGTTTCTCAATCAACGTTTTCCACCAAACCAAGTGTTTCAAACAAAGTGTCAACACCTGTTTCAAAATCAGTTTCAAAACCAGTTGTTGTCTCCAAATCTCTTTCGAACATTGAACAAATGTCTTCAAACAATCCTTTTAACACAAGTGATGCGCGAAGCATTTTAGACGATGTTAAAACTAGAATTGGGCGACTACAAGACACTGTTAAAACTAAAACCACTATTACTCCAAACAACTGGTTCTCTAGTTTTGACATCGAACAAAGAAAGTTTTTTGAAACTCAAATTGCCCCTCAGCTGAATGCCATCAACTCAAGGGTAATTCATGTTGAACAAGCACTTTTAAAAGAAACAGCTGACTTTGTCAAGGACCATAAATCCTTGGTAAAGCAAGCTAATGAAAGTGTTGAACACATCAAAGTTTTGGAAAATTTAAATGATTCTCTCTTCGAAGATGTTCTGACTACTGATATTATGTCCATTATTTTGCAAACATATTCTGTTGAATATCATGAAAGACTCCGAGACCTCCGCAATTGTTTTAAAATATGAAAAAGCTCTTGAAAAACTTGAAAAAGAAAACCTGTCCTATCTTAAACAACTTGATCGAAAATCTGAGGAATGCAAGTATGACAAACTGTCGTATGAGCGTGCCTACAAGAACATGCAAGAGCAAAATGATCTTTTGAGAGTTCAGCTGGAAAGTCTAAAAGGAAAGGCTGTGGATACTAAGTCTGCAAAACCATTGATTGAGGAGAAAACAAATGTTCCCAAACCGGTTTCCAAACCAAAAATGTCTGTCTCTATGCCTCCTCCAAAAGTCAATGAGAAAAATGATTTGTCAAAAACAGTCACTCCACAGTCTTTGCCTATCAAAAAGAAAATTATCAAAGGTTTTGAAAAACCTGTTTTTGATAAAGAAAAAGTGTTTACACATGGCAATTCTAAGACTAGTTCACGGAATGTGACCAAAAATCCAGTTAAAGGATTTGTCGGTTCTAACGACATGGTCAACAATCACTATCTAGAAGCTAGGAAAAAGGCACAGACTCGAAAAGACGGAATTCTAGGAGCAACATCTAGGGTGACGAATTCTACAAGATTTCAAGGTACTACTAGTAGTAGTAAACCATTACCTAGGAACACTCTACAAAAGACTAGGGATTGGCTTGCATCTAAGAGTAGTTGCGCAAAAGAAAATGCTATGCCCTTAGAAAACAACACTAGGAATTCTAAGTCTTTTTCGAACAAGAATCAATGTCCAAAAGACTGTAGTGACAAAGTTAAAGCTGCTGTTTTAAACAAGAATATTGAATTTGTCTGTACTACATGTAAAAAATGTGTCTTTTCAGTTAATCATGAGGCATGTGTCTCACAATATCTCAAGAAAGATAATTCTCGTGCCAAGGCACAATCCACTAAGACACCAAATAGAAACAAGCCCGTTGATAAACTGTCAAACAAAAAGAAACCTAATAGGTGGATCTCTTCAGGACGTAGTTTTTCTAAAAATGAGTCTTCCGCTGCATCTGATAAGAAAACAACTCCTAGATCTTACCTTAGGTGGATTCCCACGGGCAAAGTTTTCAACAAAATAGGTCTTAGATGGATTCCCACAGGAAAGATTTTTGATACTTGCACCAACACAGATAATAGTGACAATCATTCGGATAAGGAAGTCAGATCCACTACAACCGTTGATAGTGATCACCCTCACCGTGAGGAATCATGTACTTCTAACACTGTTATTTGTGAAAATTCTTCTTCTGTGGATGCAGGTACTTGTAAAAGTGTTGAAGGTTCATATACCCCGTGTGGTAAAGAAGAACTTTATGCCAAATTCGCATGTGGAAATCCTTTTCTAGTTCCACTTTTACTTGTCCCAACTTAATTTCTCTTTCTTCAAATCTTCTTTGTAAATATTTTTTGAAAAACAAAATACAAAATTTGAAAAACCAACAAAAGCAAAATACAAAAATAGAAAACTTTCAAAAATACAAAAACATTATAAAATTTTTCAAAATCCAAAAATATTCGTCTCACGACATGTCTCTCGTATAATCGATATTCAGTACGTTTCTAGAAATGTCATTCAACAATGATACGGGCATGTACAGATGCTTGAGCGAGAGTTCTCTAAATGTTTTCCAAAACATGTCGTTTCTCAAAATTTCTTAAAAACATAATGGCTTTCGTATACTTCAGTACGAAACCTGGACTTCAACATAATGGCTTCTGAACACATCAGTTCAGGACCCGCGCTTCAAAGAAAGGAAAGTGCTTATCAAAATCAAAGGTATTTAAATATTTTTTTCAAGCACTATTCCTTAAAACATAATGGCTTGCAGTTACTTCAGACTGTAACCCGATCTTTAAAGAAAGGAAAGTGCTACGCAAAATCAATTTTCATATATATATCGAGCACTTATCCTAAAACAAATGAAGATAATTTTTCTCTAAATATCTTCAAAATATTTTAAAATCTTCATCTTGCGTACCATTGATTCTAAATTTTTCAAAAAGATTTTTCAAAATCACTCACATTTGGTACCAAGATAACTCCCTCTAAACCCTTAATTGATTCTAAATTTTCTGTATGAAAAATATGCTTTCGTTAAGGGGGAGTATAAATCTAAAATTGTTCCAAAATTCATGCTAAATCAGTTTCTCTCCAAATTCTTTCCGAAAAACATATCTTTTAATCATTTTGTTTCAAAAACATCATAGATATGCTATTTTTGAGGGGGAGAAACGTGATTAAAATGTGATCAAAATGTTTAATGATCGTTGTTTGAATCTCAAAAGAGCTCGACTCAGTTGAAACCATTGAATTGACGAGGAATAAATGTCAGTATACGTACCATTTCGAGAAACTCATGATAGACATGCACTTTCATGGGTCTAACCTCCTTTTCAGGGAGTGTTTACATCTTCAAGGTAGTTATTAGAGCTAGTTGTCACCTAAGAACTGACAATGGAACTCTCTAACTAAGCAACGTAACCGTGTCTCGTGGGGAATTGTCTATCATGAGCCGATCAATTCAAAAAGTGCAAACTCTACCCTCGATGTGCAGATTTTTGTTAAAACTCATAAGCACATGTGAAGGGGGAGTGTTTCTGAAAATATAAAACTCGCGGAGTGTCTCAAACATGTTTTCTATCATAAACACTCTGTGAGATTTTCTAGAAAAATGGTTTTATGGCAACATGGGACAGTCATGGAGTTATAAGGTGACTAAGGATAGGAAATTCGTCATATGATCCGCTAGAGCCGGAGGGATCTACCCAAGGACATCACAAATAGTTAGTATTAGAAGTCCTTAGGTATGATTGAAAAAAAGGAGTAATGTGAGAAAGGAGAAAGAAGGGGTTGAAGAATTAAAAAGAAATGTAAAAGAAAGGGTGAAAAGAAATAGCCCTCCATATTCAACCTTAGGGTAGAAACTGGGTTCAATTCATCTGCTATTGGTTGTCACTTAGATGACACTGGTGTTGAAGACAAAGACGTCATGGACCCAGTGAGGCACTGCACTAAACCTCCTACCCACTCAATTCCTCTCAAAAGGATTTGTTTAATTCTCACTGGGAACCCTGCATAATCTATTGACCTTCTCTTAGAGTTGGTTGATATTGAAGAAGGAGACCCTCTCCCTAGTCTCCGCTCAGGAAAAACCAAAATGCACTATTGAGTCTAGAGCCACGAGATTCATCAAGGATCTCATAGGAACACTTGACATGACATCGCTTGTTGTTCATCAATAAGGACACAAGTGATATATTATAGAGTCCTACGCAGATCTTAGCAATCTGCCAGAACATTTATGAGAGGTTTCACAATTGTGATCCTCAGTGATTGAATGGAAACTCCTGTCAGGGTCAACATCAAGCAGCCCTGACAGCAGTCACTTCGTAACTCCCCGTGGATTAGGCTTAGTGTGTCTCAAACGGTCTACAGTCGTGAGGTGATGCTTCTGTGTACCTCAGCGACTCATCTGAACTGTAGGTGTACTTCGGTATATCGTGTTATCTCACTTGTGGGACTCCAGTTCAGGAACGGCCCTTGTGAGAATTAGAGACGTGTTTTCACACTATGCTGTTAACACCCTCGAAATTCAAACTTGTAAGTGCCGGAATTCGCTTATTACTAACATGTTTTATGTTTTCTTCTTATGGAAGCTCCGGAGCAGATTGATCGTGCAGACTCTCAACATGCTCATACCAACAACACATGAAAGTTCTCATCAAAATCAAAGGCAACGCAAAGTCAAAGATGATTCTTCGTCAATGTCAAAGAATCAACAAAGTTTAAAGACTCGAGAACTACATCATTGGTAACCAAAAGTCAAATAGAAGTGTGAGCATGGTGGAGAAAGACGTGGAGACACCCAACCTAAGAAGTTGACAAAGCATTTCCATGGCTCTATACCACATTAACTGATCACAAAGCATCAAGGAACAAAGAATCAAGACTATTCTATATCTACGCACAAAGTTCAAGCTCTAGAAAAGTAAAGACCAAATCAAGTGGAGCATCTTTTGAATGACCACCCCTTAATAGTTTTTATTAGAAGTGATGGTCATTCACATTTAGGAACTTTATATCGTGTGTTAGACATCGTGATAGAATAGTCAACGGGCTCGTGGATTGGACTAAGCTAAATGGGTATTAGTTTAGTTAAGCTATGTAGGATCGTTATTTATTGTGTTGATGATTCGGGTGGTCTTGGATGATCAAAATACATGTTTACCATTTTAGAGAGAGAAAGTAGAGAGAGAGGGTGTTCTTGCTAGAGACTTGGTTCTCAAATGTGAAAGGTTAGATTGAATGAAGCACCACCCCTTCCATGGATGGAAGGGGTATTTATAGTTACAAACATAACGACCTCCTATCTACCATGGATCGTGCATACAAGTAAAGACCGCCCTTCCTCCACGTGTTGCACTAAGCTATACTACGCTACAAACTAACTAATAAACTACTAAATAACGAATAACGATATGTCACGAAGCTAACTTATGCTATATAATATTAGGGGTGACCGACTCTTCACTATGGAATTTTCTAATTCCTAACAATCTCCCGGAGGTCACCCCATGTTTCACATTTCGAATCCTAGCATTCTATTATTGACTTTGTTCTTGAGCTCATAGACTTTAATTCTTCAACTTTCGTATCATTGTGCTTTTGTTTATCTTCTTCAAAGTCCCATTATTTTGTACTTTCTGGAGGTCTTTGATGATCCACATCATTGATGATCTTCAAGATAATCAAGATTCAATGAGATCATCACCACGAAATTCTCGATCACCCTTATTGTGTTGCCATCATGTGAAGTTGTGACTTTCGGACCGACATGCTCACACTTTGAATCATGACATCTTTCCATCAGAGTAGCGGAAGCCTTACTGTTAATGATATTTGCGCAATAAGCAAGCATAGTATGAAATATCGATCCGTGTTATGTAGATATGCACCAGTCATGATTTCTTCAAATTAAGTGTGGATGATGTGAGCATGCGGCTTTGGATTAACTCCTCAATTATGATCACCGCAATCGTCAAATGTACCGCATACCACGTTTGATAAAACACACGAAAGTGTCTTTGATCACTGAATCGGTGGGTACACGCCCACTCCCCGTTGATCGCAATTTGTACGCTCATCGTAGGATTCCTAAGAATCTCCTGGAGGGGTTTCGCAGTTGTTCAAGCCGCTTCAAACCGAACGCCTAAAGAAGACAACACGAGTGAGTGAACCAACATTGAGATTCACTAATTGATGAAAAATGATTTGAAAAACAATCATGTATTGCTTGGAAGAAAGAGTTTTGCAATACAACGAAGGTTTTATGAGAAAGATCAATTTTCAATCAAAATACTTTTTGTATTTGAAAAGAGTACACATTCGACGTGCTAGAGAAAGAAGAATTTTGCACATCGAGCGTTTTTCCAAAAGTATTTTTCCAATCGAGATACTTTTGAATTTGAAAACATAAGTACACATTCGATCTGCTAGAAAAGAAAAGATTTGCACATCGAGCGGTTTTCAAAAGCATCCGTCAATCCATTTCCTGGACCAAGGTTGATTCACGAGTGAATCGCCCCATCGTTTCTATCCGGTTGTCACATGGTTGATCTATAGAATAGATCTCACATGCCACCTACCAGGAGCTTGTTTGATGTTGGCTCTAGAAGGCTTTCCATCTTCATTGTGAATATGTATGCATATCACTCGGATGTTCTGGCAATACCACAAGGATAATAATAGGACTCTAAATATATACTTACTTTCCACATTGTGTGAAACAAGAAGTCTTCATTAATTTTGTGTCCTAATGAGATATTGTGGATGATCTCTTGGCTCTAGACTCAATCGTGCACATTTGGTTCCTATGCTGATATCAACTATCTCTAAAAGAAAGTCGATAGATTATGTAGGTTCCCCGTGAGAATGAAAAAAGCCCTTTTAAGAGGAACTTGAGTGGTTTGGGAAGTTTAGTAAAAGCCATCGGGTCCATGGCGTCTTGTCTTCAATACGGCTGTTACCTTAGTAACCACCACAAGAGCATATGTATTGAACCCTACTTCTAAGGTTGAATTATTGGAGGGATATTTCTTTTCACCCTTTTCACATTCCAATTCTTTTTCATTCTTCAACCCCTTCAAGGCTTACCGACTTCATAACTAGAACCTTGTTGGGTTTATTCCAAGATTAGCTCGTCTCAGTCCGCACTCTTCCCATTTCTCATTTTTCTCCTTTTTTCATTATACCTAAGGACTTCTACACTACCTAGTGGATTGTCCCTGGGTAGATCCCTCCTGCTCGGCGGATCGTGGGAACGAATACCTAACCTAACCATCCCTATAACACCATGCATAAAGTAAAATGGTCGGTCTTTTGGTACAGTTCATTCTTCCTTGAAACCTATTGAAAAATCATTTGGAAAAAAATCAAGGTACTTGTGATACGAGATCAAAGCATTTTGTACCTTAATAGTTTTGATCATTTAGAAAATTCTCCCCCTCAACATGTGCATATGATTTTGAAATTGTTTAGCACATGGAGGCAAGAGTTCTTTGAAATAATTTCTTTGAAATAATTTCTTGATCACAATTTTCATGGAAAAAGCCATTTGATTTTCTTTGGTAAATTCTCCCCTCAATATGTGCATAGAATATTTGAAATCATTTTATCACATAGAGGCAAGAGTTCTTTTGAAGCACATCCACTAAACACAAGCCATTGAAACCATTTAAAACTCAATCAAGGTACTTTATGTTAAAACATAAAAGCGTTTGCACCTCGATAGTTTATTTTCTTTTAAAATGCTCCCCTTAATATATGCCGAGATTGGCGTTTAGCTTTTACATATGAGAGAGCGGCTGCAAATTAAATCAAAGCGATCACCTTTTATCAAATTTCATTATTAAATCACAAATTCTCCCCCGATCAAAAATATCAAACCCTTTGAGATTTTGGATCCCAAGTGATTTAATTAGGTTTAGAAAACATGGGAGAATATGTAGCCTGGTTTAAATACTCATCATGTTTTTGGATAAATCCTCCTCCTCAACATGTGCATTGTGTATGAAATCGTTTGGTACATGGAGGCAGGAGTGCCTTTAAGTGACTAAAACCAATTCCATTTAAACAGATAAGAGATTTAACTCACGATCTCTACCCCGATCAAAATTTCAAACCTTTTGAGATTTGTGATCCCAATTGATTTAAATCATTTAAAAGATTTTGGGAAAGACGTGGCTTGATTTAACTTTGAAAAATGACGAATAAGGACCATTTTAAGACATTAAAGATTGTTAGTGTCAGGTATGATTGTTGTAAGAGATCTTTTAGGTAAAATAAAACAATTTCACAATCAATCAAGAACAGAAAAAATTTCATTTTGAAAGATCTTGATTCTAAAGAAAATCATACCATGACATAACATTAAATCTTTAGATCACCACTTAATTATTGTACAAAACGGACTCTTTTGAAGATATATTGTTTGAAAATATTTTAAATTAAATCACTCTCCCCTCAATCGATGACCGAAGTCGATAATTGAGTGACTTAAATTTTGATAAAATGAAGTCAGGTGATTTTCAAAATTTAGTCCAATATATTTTCAAAACAATATTTTTCCATTTTCAAAACAATATTTTTCAAAGTTTTAGAAAAATGGTATCATCACGATTATCTGCACAAATATATGTTAGGTGGTTGAGAAGCTTCGTTGATGCTTTGTAGGGCTTGGAAGAAAAACCGTCTGTGGCGATGCGGTGAGACTTCTTCTTACGTTGCATTTTGAATGCCAACTGAGGTCAAATTAAGCCGTTTCTTCAATCAATTAGAAGAAAAGCATCTGCTGATGCAGTGAGACCTCTTACGTTGCATATATGCCAACTCTCCATTGAAGTCAAATTAAGCTCCGTTTCTTCATTTGTCGACTCAAGAAATCGTTACCCTTTCCTTTCGGCATCCAATCATATTCATGCAGGGGGGGATCGGGAACATTCTTATAACCAATATACACGCATACGTTAGTTAACACACATACAAATATATGGTGGTCGACATCACCCAAACAACAATCGACTAATAAAAATCAATGCAACTTATCAATCAGATCATATAAATGTATGGGAATAATGTGTATATCAAACTATAATCATCTAATCCTAACAATCATATCCTAAATTCCTAGTCCTTCGACATAGGCAAATATCATTTTTAATTAAGCACGTAGGATAATTATGAAAGCTTTGTTAGATGATATAGATTTGAAAACATTATCCCCTCATCCATGACTCATTTTATGAAAAGTTTAAAAGCTCAGAGTCATAGATTGAGTTTGCAAATTTACTAAAACTCAAACTGATTGTTTTTAAAGCAACTCATTTACCGCCATTTTTGAAAACACCAAATATTTTTATGAAGAATTTTAGACGGAAAAACATTTGTGTAGGAACAGCAGTCCTTCGACATACTTTCCTTGTTTTGTTTTAGGATAAGTGCACGAAATATTTTGAAAATAGGTTTAGCGCAAAGACTTTCCTTCCTTTAAAGAACGGGTTGCTATAAATAATAGCAAGCCATAGTTTTAAGCAGATTCTGATCAGAAATAAGCGCAAGCCATTTTTTGAAGCGGGTTACTGATCCGAAATAACGTAAGCCATGGTTTTTGAACATGTTTTGAAAGAAATATTTACACCTCCTGCTCGAACTTCATCTAAAGTCACGTGCCATTATTGAATGACATTTCTAAGACCGTAGATGTTATCGATACCGAAAGACATGTCTTGAGAAAACATATTTTTGGTATTTTTGAAATTTTACGATTTTTATGGTTTTTGAAGATTTTATATTTTTCTATTTTCTTTTTGTTGGTTTTATATTTTTGTATTTTGTTTTTTACGATAAATATATACATTGATAGAGTAGATGATATAGTTAAAGAAGATGATGATACGATGAGATAAGGATATCGAAGCGTACGACGTAGAAGATAGAATTCGTCATCTCTTAAACTTCCACCACCAAAGCTTCCGAGGCTCCGTAATAGAAGATAGAACATGAGCCTTTGAAAGAGACTTCGCAGACTTCCCCAAACCGATAATCCTTATGTTGAGCGGATTGAAGCTCTACTTCAAGCTTGCTTTAGCCAGGGTGCACAAGAAGCACACCATTATCATTGATCCTTGCTCCATTTAAGAACGATAATCGAGGTTCTCCGTTCGGGTTATATCATCAATAAAGAACATCAACGTTTCATCCCACGCTAAATAAGTCTTCTCAAATTTCATTCCGGCTGAAGTCCGGAGCGAATCCATTCCTAAAGGAGTCAAGAGAACAATTCCCCAAGTAGTTGAATTGTAGTCCGATCTCTTTGTATAATGCTCAAGAACTCTCCCAAATACACATCATGGGGGAATGAAAACACCTTCCCATGTTCACATTTTTCTTCCCGGATGATCGTGTATGAAGCTCAAGAACCCGAGGTACACCAATACCCAAGAGCTCTCCGAATACACATCATGCTGGGAATGAAACACCTCCCCAATGTTCACATTTTTCTTCCCTGATGATCGTGTATGAAGCTCAAGTATCCGTATACCAATTCCCAAGGAAGGAATAACTGATAACATTGAAGAAGCAGGCCAAGTCACCGATTATCTCTGCGGATGACAATCTCTAAGATGTCAACTCGAGAATAAGTGATTATATCTCGAATCACGATTAAGCCCTCAAGTGAAACAATGAGCACCCAAATGTACACAATTCTCTCTCCTCTGATAATTATGATAACATCGAGATCATCACGCACTTGTGTACCCTCTTTATCTTCGAAACTAACTCTTCCATCATTTCCCCCACATAGTTGGAATAAGAATACTAAACGCCTTGATGAGTACAACCTTGAGTTTCTCTTCGGTCCTGACATTTGTTTTCTCGGGATATCTTCAATCACTTAGAAGAATTAAGTTCATCAAGTTTACTCGCCATGAGTCAAACCTTGAGTTTCTCTCGATAGTAACATTTATCTTCCCGGGATATCTTCAATTACTTAAAAGTATTAAGTACATCAAGTTTACTCGCGTTTAGGTGCTTGTCTCCTTACGCCTTGCTGGTTTTGACACTTGAGTCAGAAATCATTATAAGCCCGTAACTAGAAATTTGTTGAGAAGAACACTTGAACTCTTGTGAGAATCAACATGTTGAATAATGTGAGCAAGTCTAATTGGGGATTAAATTTGACATATCACATTCCCCCAATTAGTGCTCTCCCCAAGACCGACAATCTTTTTGATAAATGCTTGAATTGAGAAGAAGTCTTTAAATAATCAAATGCAACTCGTCTTTAGTCTTCTAACATGTAGCAAAAAATGTAGAACCCATAGACTCGACCTTCTTCAAGATTGTCCGAATGGGGAATAGATGTTAACATCTTCAACTCACACCAAAAAGCATCCCACCAAAAGCATCCCAATTAACTTACATCTTGCAAATCCCCTTAACTAAAATCCCTCCCAATCAAACAAAACAAAAGATGTTCATCAAGGAAATCAAAGAATCGCCGCAACGAACACACTAACTGGTAACACCAAACTACCACTCACATCAAACAAGAACAGAGAGATTGTTTGGAATCATCATGTTGATGTATACGTGAAGCATTAACGGAAGCACTGTCGATAAAAAGCTCATCAATCCGAGTGAAGATGTCAACCAATGGCTCTTAGAAGAAAAACTCCATGTGAAGATGACCCGATAAGAAAAAGCTCGGTTCTTACATGAGTTTAGAGCCGTATGACCATTTATATTCTCAAATATCAATCAACAATGCAAAAATTCACACTTCTTCTCCCCCTCAAGAATTGCATACGGAGATGCCATTCTTGACTAAATAAGTGAAAATCATCAATGTTCTATTCACACTTCTCTCTCGCAAAATAAGCACATGATGTTGCCATCTTCATTATAATCGAGCACGTGGAATGAGAAAACAATCGCTGGTAGCCCGGTTCACTTTATGACTGAAGCACATGGAAAAGCATGAAGCATGTTGATGAGAATGGTCATTAATTAGAAGATTTCTCTTCTTCGAAGATAAAGCGCCTGATCGCGATACACTTTTCTTTTCCTTTGAGGAACGGGGCATGAACTGTTGTGTTCATACGTCATAAGAAGATTTCTCTTCTTTGGAAGATAAAGCATAATGAGCGCATACACTTTTCTTTTCTTTGGAGTACGAGGCTTGAACTGTTGTGTTCAAACGTCATTATGTTGAAGTCGAGGCCTGAATCGATGGTGAGACATCATAATCTCTCTCTTTTCATCATCTCTTTCGGTAAAACATGTAATCAACCCATTATCATTCAGTAGGCTCTTTGTCGTGACAGGTGATGGAGAAAACCCAATATGATGAATTTGACCTTGAGTAAACTAACCCGAACTCGTGACTTAAACTTGCACATATGTAACAAAGAGCGGCGCCGAGAATTCATGCTCCATTGAATCTCTTAAGTACTCTATACTCTTCAACCAACCAACCATCAAGTAATAGACGTACATTACCTCTTGAAAATCCACAATTGAATGTGACACAGAGCACTACAACGTAACTCCTTAAAGTGGTAGTTATTTTGTGGTAAAAGAGCCCAATTCCCCGAAAAAATAGACTCTCAAAAATAACTAGATTTCCAAGTCTTCGTTTTTGGAAATAAGCTTGAACAAGGATCATGAAGAATCTTCATCCATCCATCCCGATACCTTGGATACTAAGTACACTCGTCCGTGATAATTCACTTCAACTTCAAATAAATAATAGTGAATTAACTCCGTTGTCACATCTTCTGGTTAAAAGCTCAATTCTAGCCTCCTTTGACTTTTGAAGTGAACTTTGATAATGGTTTTCATCCCGACCATGGTTAGAAGCACATAACCCCGTAAAACCATGTAATAACCAAACCACCAAGACAAATATCCAAACACACATCCAATTCATGAAGTACACCCTTTTATCCCTTCTTCAAGCGAAATCGTAGCACCAAAGATCAAGAAGATCGAATTACACTTTCTTTTCTCCAAGATGGTTCCATCATTACGGGATTTTACAATTCCATGGTTTAAACCGAGAAATATATTCTTTTCGCGATTTTACAAAACCAGAATAAACGTAAGATAGCTCCGGAAATACACTTTACTATTACCAGGATGTTTCCATAGTCACGGGATTTTACAAGTCTATGATTTAAACCGAGAAATAGGTTCTTTCGCGGTATTTTACAAAATCAAGACAAAACTGTAAACAATGTCAGCTTGAATATGTTATGACGACTTTGGTTTCAGTGAATATTTGTTTTAGGGGAATATGCAGTGATTCATCAACGGTTCATTATCCAACATCAGCAAAATCATCAATCATCCAATCAACACTTTGATAAACACATCATTCACGCATTCTATCGGCTATTGTAGTGACCACATGGAGAAGTAAACCCGATATACCAAACTTGATCATGAAGTAGAATTCCCCGGATTTGTTACTTAAGCTTGCACTAATCCTTGTGAAGAAGAAACGGTGTACCCAATGTACAAAACCTCTTGACATATCTTCAACTGTGTGAGACACCGAAGTAATAGTTACGTTGTGGGTAAACTGAGAAAGAGTCACAACCGTACCTAAATAGCCAAGTCTTTATCACACTCTATAAATGCCCAAACAAGTCATCTTCGCGGAATGGTAGAAAGAAAGAATACGAAATAAGTAAACGCGCCCGGAAGACCTCACTTCAAATCCAAATAAGAAATACCGCACAAACAACCCCATAGTCAACCTTGTTCAATAAACACTTCAGGCCGTGACATAATATACTCCGTGAAAATGTATTAACCAACTAATCAATACCACATAACAGAGCGAATATCATCATCACACAAGGTCGCATCTTATCCATGTCTCATAAATCTCATATCATCAAATTTTTTTATTTTAGTCAACTCATCAAAACGATCCAATTTAGAGAAGCCCAACCACGAATTTTAACCCGAACCAAAATAATGACTAAATTCGATCAATTTATGCTTTAGAAGGCCCATGTCAAGTTATACTTATTTTCCGATTTAATCAATCAACGTTTATCTTGGTCTAGATCAATATCCAAGTCCGGGAGTGAGAAAGCTCATTATCCACAAACCAAGTCAGATTAACACCACTTCACATCAAATAATACCACTTAAAATAGCACCACGAGATCAAATATTCACTTAACTTAATTGTTAAAACTTAACATCGTAAATGTTCACGAGACCATGAGGCCCAAGAATAGTTAAGCTCTGTCCATTTTCTTGACCCATTCAATCACATAGAACACGGACCTTGTTACAAATAAGCAAGTCCATTCCGTCAACTTTTCACTCGGCCCATGCCATCAAATCCAGTGGCCCCTCAACCAATTTCACAGGTATGTATCTCACATATTACACTCACATATCATTTGATACCCCATAATCCGCACCTAACCTTAGTATTGTCAAAATGCATCACTTCTTATGTTGTCAAGCCTTGAATCAATATCACCCTTATGACTCCAAAAATGAAGCAATATATCACGATATACTTAGCCCGTCATTTATTATTCAGCCCACGGTCCATATAAGCCTTGTTAATCATACACTAAAACACATGGCCCAAATAACCAAATGACAAGTCCATTCCAATACAAAGTCTGCGTATACCTAATAATAAGGAGTATAAAAGTGAGCTTTAATCTCTCATATGCCCTAAATATTCTCACACAACACAACCCTAAACACACTTAAACAATGCGCCCCCATCACAAAATTTTCTCAGCCATCTCAAATCTCTTCTCAATATAACTCAACGCACCAAGCTCAGATATCCTCAATTAAACATCGTGACCTTCATCCTTCCTTAAAGCAACGACACAAACCTACTCTTAAACCCACTGAAGACTTTCGTTCTCATTCTAAAGCGACGTAGCTTCAAGATCATCGTTACATGGTCTCGGGTAGGTGTGATTGTAGTTGTTCAGTTTTACATTTAGTTAAAACGAACTGAAGGAAAGATTGTAACAAGTTTGTTATGATACTTTTCTTTTAATTTCGGATATTTAATTGAAGTGACAACTTCAAAAGGATCGATGATGTTAGGTTAATTACGTGGTATAGACCTTCACTAGTATTGATACATATTTGATAACCACAAATAATCGACTGAGATCTTAGCATATGTCATTTATGTTTGGAGTCTTGAGTTCATGAGATGTTTTGTTAGATGGAATTTAGGAGAGTGTTGATGCAAGGTGTTAGATAAGGTTAAGGGCTGTGGTAACTTTGTATTTTTCATTAACCAAAGTCGTATTTGGTTTTTGTTGTGGACAATGTAGTAACCTGAGGTGTCCATGAGTCAGTTGATATTTGGTGGTCAAGGTCAACAAGTCTAGGTCTTCATCTTCATCTCTTTCTGTTGCAAGTCGCTAGCCAAGGTATAGTGTCAAGTCGCTAGCTGACTTTCTTTTTCATCACATAATATATGTCAAGTCGCTAGGTCAACGACAAATCGCTAGCATAACAAGTCGCTAGCATGTACACATCGCTAGACTTAGACAAGTCGCTAGCAGCAGTTGACTCAATAGTCAACATGCTTTGAAAACTATGTATCTGGACATCTTTTACAAGTCACTATGAAGAGTGACCACAAGTCGCTACCAAGATTTCCGACCAACTTCATAATAAACCCAGAAAAAGCATTTTTGACCCAGTTTTGACCAAGAAAAGGTGACCATTTGACCATAAAGATTTCACAGATATGACTAAAAAAAACAGTCTAAAGCCTAATAGATGTGACTGAAAATATGTGGACAAAGTTATGACATAAACTGATATTACAAGTTTGAAAAAGCATTAGACATTTCGGATAAAGGACACCAAACATGATAACAAACTGTTCACCAACAAGAATAAAGAATAATTCCGGCCAAGAGAAAAATACCAAAACAGCTTAACAGCGTGAACCAAAACCCACAAACAACCATGGTACGGACCACACAAATCAAAGATAACACAATAACCTTGGCTCTTGATACCAATTGTAGGATCGTTATTTATTGTGTTGATGATTCGGGTGGTCTTGGATGATCAAAATACATGTTTACCATTTTAGAGAGAGAAAGTAGAGAGAGAGGGTGTTCTTGCTAGAGACTTGGTTCTCAAATGTGAAAGGTTAGATTGAATGAAGCACCACCCCTTCCATGGATGGAAGGGGTATTTATAGTTACAAACATAATGACCTCCTATCGGCCTGTGGATCAGGTATACAGTGGGCAAAGACGCGTCCTTCCTCCACGGTGTTGCACTAAGCTATACTACGCTACAAACTAACTAATAAACTACTAAATAACATAAATAACGATATGTCTACGAGCTAACTTATGCTAGATAATATTAGGGGTGACCGACTCTTCACTATGGAATATTCTAATTCCTAACAAGCTAGCCTTATATCAATCCATGTCCAATCCAATCCAAATGAGCCCATGCCAAGCCCATTAGGGCATCTTCTACTTGTACTATAAATACCCCTCAAATGGTCATTTGAGGGGTGTGCTTGAGTGTGTGTGTGTGTGTGTGTGTTTTCATATGAAATATTGTTTTCATTTCTTTCCTTTATCTCTCTACACATACGTGATCCATATCATTCAAGTCACCACTTTCTAATCTTCATCTTTCTTATACGCAAAGCGTAACTAGTGTGGTTTACGCATAAAGCGTGTTTGTGTCTAAAGGTGTGATAAGGTATACGTGATAAAAGGGGCTTTACATGTTCCTTGGAAACCATCCGCTGAGTTCATCTGGGACGATATTGATGCTACTGGTGAAGAATTCATGTATATCCTGGAACTTTTCAAAATGTTCAAGGCTGCATCTGTGGCCAAGTAAATTCGGGAAGATTCGAGTCAGGCTGATGACTCGGTAATAAAACAAGCACTTCTCGGGAGGCAACCCGTGTGTTTCCGATTTGATTTTATGTGGTCACGCCCCAAAGTTTAAACCTTTGATTGAACTTAAGTGTGGGGGAATGCCACGTCTTAATAAAACTCTTTTTGTTTGTATATAAGATTTTGTGCAAGTAATGATTACTCCAATGGACGCTAGGAATGAAGAAAATTAAGCTGACAAACTCATTGGAATAACTGGTTTCATCTCTATTTTCCCTATTTCTATACTTTGAAGTTCAATTTTCACATTGAGGACAATGTTTAACTTAAGTGTAGGGGGTGAATAGGAAAATTAGAGTTTTTAAGCTTAAAATTAAAATTTTGTTTGCCCTTATTATCTAGTTACTTTTCATGCTTTTAGGATAATATATTAGAATAACCGGATCAAACCACTAGTAAAACTGGTAATATTTGAAACTTTGAGATGTGTTCCGATTAATATTGCAATCCATTCTGGATAGATAAACATTTGCTAGCACAAATTATAGCCCTTTCCACTAAATTGTGAGTATTTGAGCCTATTCTTATTAGCATACATCTTTTATGCTTGGATCTTTTGCTATGAGTGTGCCGGTGATTTTATTTATTCTAGAACTTGTACTTGTAAATCATTACTGGACCGTAGTGAGATAGCATTCGTGCGATATAAGTAAATTCGTGTGATAAAGAGGCACCTTAGGATTTAACCCAAATGGCCTTCCATTTTTCATATCATGCTATATTAGCTAGCCACATCGGTTAGTTAACCACCCACAAGGACCCATTTGTAGCGCTCATCTTTAGCGCTAGATACCCCTAGTTACACCCTCTGAGCCGTCCTTTTTGTTTTAGATAAATCCAGAAAAATACAAAAATATTTTACACTTTAAACCTTAGCCTGACCCTTGTCAATGTCTAAACGGTTGGTTGCTAGTCACTCGGAAAGTGAAGATTGTTCAAATGATTATGAGTACCGCATCTTGTTAGTTGATTGAGCCATTTCATGGATGAATTTATGTTCAAAAAAAAATTATGAAAGTATGAATGTATTAGCCAATGTGCTATGTTCAAATAAAAGTTATCATGGCGAAGCAAAGCGAAGAGTTGTGGAAATCCGAAGAAAATCAAATGAAGTTATAAGCATTTATTGGTTTGCGGAATGTTTGGTAGCTAGCAACACGGGTATTAGACTTGATTCTATTTTTATTTTAACACCAATTTCATAAATAATCCCATGCCTTATCCATGCCCTTAACCCTAAGCCATAACATTATAACCCGAATAAAAGTCCTCTTTAGATGTTTTTGCTTGGTGCTCACGCCACGTCGGTGGAGTTTTGTTTCTTGTACAAGCTTATGGTAATAATATAATCATGACTGAGCAATGAGTGTGATTTATCCTGTTACTCCACTAAAAAATGAGTGATTGAGTGAATTATATTATGTTCCTTTTTCGTGAGGTGTTTTGAAATGTTAATCATGCATGAAAATCATTGGATATTGTCAAACATCTTGAAGGTTTCGCTCTTATAAGCATAATTGATGAATCTTACCTTGATCACATTTTTCTTAATCATAATCTTGTACCAGTGGATGTTTTTCCTAGATTTGCTTGAGGACAAGCAAAGTTTAAGTATGGGGGAATTTGATAACGCTCAGATTGTACATGTTTTTAGTAGCGTTATGTGTGCTTTTGTATATGTTATTTGGTTATATTTGTACGATTTCAGTGCTTAATCGCATCAAAAGATGTTTGTCTAGTGTTTATAACCAAGTGCAGGGAAACAGAAGGAAAAGTAAAGGAATGTTCAACAATTAGAAGATTCCCGTTTTAGTGAAGCATGTCAAGCACAAATCAGTATTTCTAGTACCATATAAGACCAAAGTGATTGAAGAACCATGATTCTACAAGTCAAAACGAAGTAAAGATCAATTTTCCGTAACTCAGGAAGACCAACCGGATTGGTTGCAATAGCAACCGGATCGGTTGGAACATGACCAAAAAAGTGCCAAAGACGCCAATCCAACCGTTCGGTTGCCGCCAGCAACCGATACGGTTAGAACCCTTGTAGAAGACCAACCGGATCGGTTGGTCATGTGACCGATCCAGTTGGAGAGATTGTTTCTACCAAATCTTCATCATTAAGTTTCCCCTTTGCATCCAAACGATTCTAGGTCCTTCCCTTGGTGTATTCTAGTCCTTTCCTAACTCCTTGGAGGCTAAGTTCAGCAATTAATACCCTAGGCCTTGGAACTAGTAAAAATAGAGACCTTTTGTGAGCATATGAGACACACACTTTAATACCACTCTCTCTACTCATCAAACAAAGCTCTTAAGCTCTCAAATTCGTCCTTAGAAGTTCAGGAAAGTTTGGAGTTCCAGAAGTTCCACATTTGGAGGCCAAAACACCAAGGAGTCTACCCTAATACTTTGAGAATCATTACTTCACCATTTGTAATCTTATTCCAAGCATTGTAAGACTCTTAATCATGTTTTATAATGTTCAAAGTTCTGAGTTTATGTTCATGTTTGCTATGAATGGCTAGTTTCTTTATACACTTGCTTAAATGATGTTGATTATCATATGATTAGTTAGTGATTGTGTTAACATGTTTTAATTCAATTTCAAGTGGATTCTAAGATCCAATTGTGCTAAAGTTTCATAGTGACATTTGTTAATCAAGTTTGACTAGTTGATAGTAATTGTAGAGGTCGAAAGAACTTATTGTTATTCAACTAGTTATAATCATTTTGTCTATGGATGATTGTTTTTACCCATTATTCTTGATTAAACAAAGGAACTAAAGTGTGGTTGTAATAAGAACGCTTTGTGATTATCAAGTTGGATTGATTGGAAACATCTAAAAAGTCGTAAGATTAGTTGTTGACAATCAATTGTGGCCTTTTGTCTATAATCGGTTACCTTTTGTATTGACCATTTCTTAAGCAATTTGATAAACAAATGGATGTTTTTGTGTTTAAGTTATGAAAATAACTTATGAAACTTGAATTGATCTTGAATTGATTGGTTAAACTTAATGCTTGTTTTTATAATCTAAAATCTTGACGAAGGTTTAACTTGTAAGAACAATAGATTAGTACACCAACTAATTATCATAACCAACATGTTAAGAAGAGGTTAACACAATCATACTAATCATGGATAAGAAACAAGTTTAAGCAAGTGTAGTTTTTAATCATCTGAATTTCATTATATATATTTTGCGTTGTTATATGTTTTGGATTGTCTTAGTTGATTCAAACTTGTTAATCAGATTCACTCAAATCCCTGCGAACGATCCCGACTTACCTTTATAATCTTGCTATAACGGACGAGTGCACTTGCTCGTATGTGTTATTGGTAAAATTGGTAATTCGTATTTTATAAATTTAAAACTTGTAGACACGTAGCACATCAGCAATTATTACTAAATCATTTGTAATCTTATTCCAATCATTGTAAGACCCTTAATCATGTTTTCTAATGTTCAAAGTTATGAGTTTATGTTTGCTATGAGTGGCTAGTTTCTTTATGCACTTGCTTAAATGATGTTGATTATCGTATGATTAGTTTATGATTGTGTTAACATGTTTTAATTCAATTTCAAGTTGATTCTAAGATTCAATTGTGCTTAAGTTTCATAGTGACATTTGTTAATCAAGTTTGACTAGTTGATAGTAATCGTAGAGGTCGAAAGAACTTATTGTAATTCAAATAGTTATAATCATTTTGTCTATGGATGATTGTTTTTACCCATTATTCTTGGTTAAACAAAGGAACTAAAGTGTGGTTGTAATAAGAACGCTTTTTGATTATCAAGTTGGATTGCTTGAAAACAACTAAAGCGGACGTAAGAGTAGTTGTTTACAATCAGTTGTAACATTTTGTCTATAATCGGTTACCTTTTGTAATGACCATTTCTTAAGCAAATTTGATAAGACAAACCGATGTTTTTGTGTTTAAGTTTATGAAAGTAAACTTATGAAACTTGAATTAATCTTGAATTGATTGGTTAAACTTAATGCTTGTTTTTACGAACTAAAATCTTGACGAAAGTTTAACTTGTAAGAACAATAGATTAGTACACCAACTAATTATCATAACCAACATGTTAAGAAGTAGTTAACGTAATCATACTAATCAAGGATAAGAAAGTAGTTTAAGCAAGTGTAGTTTTTAATTATCTGAATTTCATTATATCTATTCTCTTTATTATTTTCTTTTGGATTGCCTTAGTTGATTTATACTTGTTAATCAGATTCACTCACAAATCCCTGCGAACGATCCCAACTTACCTTCAAAATCTTGCTATAACGGACGAGTGCACTTGCTCGTATGTGTTATTGGTAAAATTGTTAAATCATCTTTTATAAATTTAAAACTTGTACACACGTAGTACATCAGAAGAGTTAAATTTTCAATAAGTTTAATTGATTGATAATTTTGGTACAAATATGAGAACGGCTCACCTAATTTTGATGGACTAAAAGAGGGGTACAAGGAGGGGAGCGCATTAAATTGTGACCCGAAATAAGGAGGTTATTGCTTCAGCACTGAACAAATTCTCCGCTTCTTTGCGAGTCAAATTGGAGTTACCAAGTAGGCTATAATGTACAAAATCATCTTAAGGGCGAATTGGCTTTGATTTCATGAGCCACTTTTGTGGTAATTATCCGAAACACCAAGTCTTTAGACTTATACAAAAGTACGATATAATGGACGATAATTAAAGGTAAATTCCTTGATTGGTGAAACCAATACCTCAATCAAAACTTTGATAATTTCATCTTTATGAATTGGTTAATAAAACGTTTTTTCTATTAAAATTTATGCTATATGATGAATGCATGACATCTTTGTACATATTTGATTTGACACCATAAATCAAAACTAGTACCCTTTATAAAAATTAAGTTAGTGCCATCTAGTTAAAGGAACACTTGAAGTTGCAATTTAAGTCTTGTGGGAACTTGGCGAGATTGTGATGGAAATGTAAATCTTTATGTAAAGTCAGACCTTGCATAAACATATTTGCAGTTCTTTAAGTTAGACGACTTAAATTGAATAGTAAGTGAGATCTGGACTCAAGGCACAAGATGGGGATAAAACATGTTTATATTTGCAATAGCGTTGGAAAATATAAATCCCGTAATGATCTAGGAATTGGAAAATGTTTGCCAATTATTGTTCGACAAATTACCTTATTATATGCTTTCGTTACTAGCAGATCAACTGATGTAATGAACCTATGATAATTTGGATCCTAGTTTTCGAGAAAATTATATGGTTATATGTTTATATTACCTTGGGTGTATTTTATTTTCTTGAAAAATTGTATTATCGAAAATACTAATACTTGAATTTTTTCTGTAGAAATGGCTCAAAACAACGATAACACTGCACTAAGTTCTGCGTTCCAAACATTTTTTGATTGAGAAAAGTTGACTGGCTCTAAGAATTTCAATGATTGGCATCGCTCTTTGAGAATTTTCTTTAGAGTTGCTGATCGGTTGGATTATCTGTACACGCCTTGCCCTGATGAACCACTAGCTGATGCCTCTGACGAGGTAAAAGCTGCGTGGAAGACTGAGTATAAGCGTCATAATGATGTGGCTTGCTTGATATTGGGAATGATGGAATCTGCTCCCCAAAAGCAGTTTAAAAATTACTTCCCATACAACATGCTTAATGAACTCAGAACCATGTTTGAGAAACCTGCGACTATAGAAATATATGATTTGATTGATGCACTTTACAGCTGCAAGCAGGGAGAGGGTAAACTCGTAAGTGCTCATGTATTGGAGATGAAAGGATACATAGACCAATTACAAGCACTTGGCAAAGTTTATGCAAATGACATTGCTGTGAACTTGATCAACAGATCCTTATCAAGGGTTTCAATGGTTTTGTTCGGAACTTCAATATGCACTGCGTGGGGAAGAAAATTACTAACATACACGCATTGCTAATTGATTATGAAAAAGGGTTACCTCTGTAACATATTGGATTACACAAACACATCAAATCATGATCAAATGGGGCGTATACAATAAGGTTTTAGAGAGAGAAATAGTTACAGGTTTGGGAACTTAGCAAGAGAAAATGAAAGTATTATTATGAGCTCCAACCTTCTACCTTGGGAGGTAGAGGGTATTTATAGTCTTACATAAATCGCCACCTACAGGCTGTGGATCAGGCATACAGTGAGTAAAGACCCGTCCGTCCTCCACGGTGTTACATAACTAAATACTACTTAACATTAAATAACTACGACTACGAGCTTTCTAACGATTACATATACTTGAGGTGACCGATACTTTAATAACTGGATTTACTAAATCCTAACAATCTCCCCCTAAGGGAGGTCACCTCAAATTACATTGAATACAAACAGATATTACATTAAGATTGTTCTTGGATTCTTGATAATGTTCTTTGCTCTGTAGCCCGTAGTCATTGATTCTTCATTTTTGCATGTTTGGTTAATCCAAGTGGAGGTCTTTAACTGATCCACGTGATAATGAGTTTTGAGCCAACATTGAGATCATCAGCTACCATAAATCTCTGACTCTTCCATTGTGGTGTTGACATTATGTGAAGTTGTGACTTTTCGACCGACATGCTCACATTCAGGATCATGAAATCTTTTCATCAGAGTAGCGGAAGCTTTAGTTGATTCATGATATTTGCAGCAGCGTAGCAGAAGCATGGAGTGAAAATATCAGAGTCATTGATGCACTTATCATGATTTCTTTAGAAATGAATGTAATGTGTGAGCATGCGGCTATGGATTAACCTCTCCATTCTGAACAACTGCAAACGTCTGGCGTACCTGTATACAACAGTTAGCAATAAATAGCACGAAAGTGTCTTTGATCACTTTCGTTGAATTGAGGTACACGGCCCACGGTTCCACGTTGATCAATACAAGTACTACCTGTGATCAGGTATAATTCCAAAGAATCTCCTTGACAGGGTTTCGCAGCTGTTCTAGCTGTTCTCAAACCGGAACGTCTCAAAGAAGACAAAACGGAGTGAGTGAACCAGCGAATTTGAGATTCACTGATTGATGAAAAGAGATTTGAGAAAAACAATCGAGTACTGCTCAATAAAGTGTTTTTGCAATACAACGAGGGTTTTTGAGAAAAATAAATTATCGATCGTAAACACCTTTTATATTTGAAATATGAGTACACAGTCGATGTGCTAAAGAAAGGAATTTTTTAAGCACAATGACCAGTTTTTCAAAGGTATCTGTCAATCCATAACCTGAACCAGGATTGATTCATAATTTTGAATCGCCCCATTGTTTCTGTTCAGTTGTCACATGGTTGATCTATTGGATAGATCTCACATGCCACCCACCAAGAGCTTGTTTGATGTTGGCTCTAGAAGGCTTTCCATCTTCATTGTGAATATGTTTGCATATCACTCAGATGTTCTGGCAATACCACATGGATAATGCGTAGGACTCATACGATATAATCTCTCTTTCCACATTGTGTGAAACAGAGAGTCTTCATTGACAGTGTCCTAATGAGATTTATTTGATGATCTTGTGGCTCTAGACTCAATAGTGCACATTTGGTTTCCTATATCGGAGACTAGGGAGAGAGTCTCCTTCTTCAATATCAACAATCTCTAAAAGAGAGTCGATAGATTATGTGGGTTTCCCGTACGAATAAAACAAGCCCTTTTAAGAGGAACTTGAGTAGCTTAGGAAGTTTAGTGCAGTGCGTCACTGGGTCCATGACGTCTTGTCTTCAATACTAGTGTTACCTTAGTAACCACCAGTAGCATATGTATTGAATCCGGTTTCTGCCCTCAGGTTGGATAATTGGAGGGCTATTTCTTTTCACCCTTTTCCCTTTTCATTTATTTTTCATTCTTCAACCCCTTCAGTGCTTATCGAGACTTCATAACTAGAACCTTGTTGGGTTTATTCCAGTACTAGCTCTGTCTCAGTCCGCACTCTTCCCATATCTCACTTTTCTCCTTTTTTCATCATACCTAAGGACTTCTACACTATCTAGTGGATTGTCCCTGGGTAGATCCTTCCGGTTCTGGCGGATCATGGGAACTAATACCTAACCTTATCATCCTTATATCACCATACATAAAGTAAATTTGGTCAGTCTATTTGGTATTGTTCATCTGCCATTGGAACCAATTGAAAACTATTTGAAAATCAATCCAGATACTTGTGATATATTATCAAAGCATTTTGTACCTGAATTGTTTTTGATATTTTTAGAAAAAGAGCTCCCCCTCAACATGTGCATCATGTATTTGAAATAGTTTTGACACACAGAGGCAAGAGGAAGAATTAACTTCTTTGATTACCATTTTCTAAAAGATATCAACATCACTTCCCTGATCAAATCAAGTAGATAAAGCATATTAGGGAAGGATGAGGTTCTCATAAGTTTGCTCCCCCTCAATATCTGCTTCGAGGTTTGAAAGAGTTTTGCACATATTAGAAGGAACCTGCACTTAGAGACAAACATATCACGTTTCAATTCTTTGTGGTTTAAAAAGATGCTCCCCCTCAACATGTGCATGGAAAATTTGAAATCGTTTGGCACATGTGGGGAGGAAAGCTTGCTAAACACTTATGAAACCATTTATCGAATTATCAGTTTAAATCCAATTTAAATCACAAATTCTCCCCCGATCACAATTTTCAAATCATTTGAGATTTGTGATCTCTGTAGATTTAAATTGATTTTGAAAGCTTTTGAGGGGAGATGTGACTTGATTATGAGAAACATTTAACTGATAAGGATCAAATTTGAGACTTTAGACTCCAAATATTAAACATGCTTGAGTATCTTTTTAAAACATAATAATAACAAAGGTCTTGTACCAATTGTATACAATATTGTAAAACTTTGTTCTTTTTGATTATTCAAGAGTAGACCTTTCTCGATTACGTGCCAATTGTTTGAAAAATACTTTTTTTTATTGAAGTCATTATCCCCCTCAATCAATGACATATGTTGTTGATTGAAGGATATAGATTTTGACAAATGAAAAACCCAGATGATTTTCAAAAGTAGAGTCCGTAGTATTTTCAAAGCAATTTTTTTTTTCATTAGATGAGAAATATTTTTCAGAAGAATCATTTGAAGGAAAAATATTTGAAAGGAAACATTTGTCTTTTTAACAACAAACATTTGTTTTTAGAATCAGAGCATGAGTTTTGAAGATTTAAGATAAAGCATGGCTCTGTTCTTTCTTTGAAAAACGGGTTACTGCCTGAAATGACAATAAACCATTGTTTCACTTTCTCCCAAAAATATTTTTATTTTTTTTTATTTTTTTTTACAAAATATGTACATTCGAAGAACATCTAAAAACCCGTGACATTCTTTGAATGTCCACACAAAGTCCGTAGATGATATCGAACAAGGAAAACATGGCAAAATAACAATATTTTTGAGATTTTTCAAGATTTTCTAATTTTTATGGATTTTTGAAAGTTTTATATTTTTCTATTTGCTTTTTGGTAGGTTTTGTAATTTGGTATTTTGCTTTTCGAATAAATATTTATAAGAGATGGATGAAGAAAGACATTTATTCCTCATCTTCCTCTTGAAGACGTTTAAGTGTTTCCGGTTGTAGACTCTTTAGACCAAGTCGTGGAAGGATAAACTCAAAACGTTCTCTAGGAAGAGCTTTGGTGAAGATGTATGCTAGCTGGTATTCAGTCCTCACAAAAGAAATTTCCACCACACCGTTTTCTACTTGCTCCCTGATGAAATGATGTCGAATGTCGATGTGCTTTGCTCTTAAGTGTTGAACGTTGTTGCATGAGAGAGCAATAGCACTTTTATTATCACAGTACAGAGGGATTTTGTTGAATTCAAAGCCATAGTCAGATAATTGGGATCTCATCCATAGGATTTGAGCACAACAAGATGACATGGCTATGTATTCAGCCTCTATAGAGGATATAGAAGTACTCATTTGTTTCTTTGAAGACCAGCTCACAAGCTTATCGCCTAAAAACTGAGCACCTCCAGACGTACTTCGACGTGTATCTTGACATCCTGCATGATCAGGCATCTGCATAGGCATTAGTGACATACCGGTGTTTTTCGGGTACCAAAGTCCCATATTGATGGTTCCTTGGAGATACCGAAAGACCCGTTTAACCGCTTCAAGGTGCTTTTTGGTAGGCTTAGCCTGATATCTAGCACACATGCAAACAGGGAACAGAATGTCTAGTCTACTGGTTGTGAGGTACATCAGGGATCCAATCATACTACGATATTTCGTTTGGTCTACCATGATCCCTGAGTGGTCCTCATCTAGTTTAGTACGCTTTATCATGGGAGTATCAACAGGGTCACAAGAATCAAATCCAAATTTCTTTAAAATCTCATTTGCATATTTAGATTGATTTATAAAAATGCCTTCGGGACTTCGTGAAATTTGTAATCCCAAGAAAAATGACATTTGTCCCATCATTGACATTTGAAATTTGGAATCCATTTCATTTGAAAAATGGTCACATTCATTGGGATCGGTCGAGACAAAAATAATATCATCAACATAGATTTGAACGTGAATTAAATGTTTGCCTGACTTTCTGGTGAACAATGTCGGATCAACTGCTCCTTTGCTAAATCCAGTAGATAGAAGAAAATTTGATAGCGTATCATACCATGCCCTTGGAGCTTGCTTCAAACCGTAAAGAGCCTTCTTCAAACGATAGACGTGAGTAGGATGCTCTGGATTCACAAAGCCTTCAGGTTGGCTGACGTATACGACTTCTTTAAGATCTCCTTTAAGAAAAGCCGTCTTTACATCCATCTGATTGACTACCATGTTCTTACTTGCAGCATTAGCCAAGAAGATTCTGATTGCCTCGATACGAGCAACTGGAGCAAATGATTCTTCAAAGTCAATACCCTCCTCTTGACGGTATTCTATTGCAACCAATCGAGCCTTGTTCTTTAATACATCACCATGCTCATCAAGTTTTACTTTGAAGATCCACTTTAGAGCAATGATCATAGCACAGTCAGGAGCAGGTACTAATTCGCATTCATCTAGTCGATCAAACTCATGAATTTCTTCTTTCATGGCATTGAACCAGCTGTCTTCATTCATGGCAGTTTTAACGTCTTTTGGTTCGATCTTGGATATTACGGAATTGAAGAAGCACCATAAGGCATCAGTTGCAAGTTGTTTGCGAGTAGATACTGGACGAGAGGGATTTCCAATGATGTTGTCCAATGGATGATCATGTGTCCATTTTCTAAGGTGTTCGTGTGGTTGTTGTTGAGGAATTGAAGTAGCAGAGTCGATTTCTCCTGATGAAGATGGTTCTGATGATGATTCAGGAGAAAATATGTTTTTAAAGGGGGCATCTTCCGGAGTAGCAAAGGGATTATCTCCATCATAGGTTCCAGACACACATCCATGATGTACACTAGATGATTGATTATTTGTTGATGAGACAGAGTGATCAGCAGCAGGTGCTTCTTGACTTAGTGACATAGAAACTGAAGGGTTAACTTCGTTGACAAGGATAGGAATAGCCTCTGTTGATGGAATTGACAGATCATTAGCACTTGGCTCATAGTGTTCATCAAACATTGGATCAAACAATTTCTTCAGATCATCTTCTGAAGGAGGTACATAAGGAGTTGCTGGTGAGGGATTTGAAACAAGAGTAGAACTGATAGGATTACTTGATGAAGGTTGAGATGCGGGTCCAGAACTGGATTGTCCTGGAGCCATATCCCCGGACAGCTCATCAAACGTGATGTGTATAGTTTCCATGATATCTCGTGTTCTTTTGTTGTAGATTCGGAAACCCTTCTTGTTTGATGCATAACCTACAAAAACTACAATTTCTTCCTTAGCTCTTAATTTACCTAAATCTTGACCATCATTCGTTGGATAGCACAAAGCTCCGAACACACGAAGGTAGGAGAGATCAGGTTTTCATTTATGGACAAGTTCGTATGGAGTTTTTCCATGAGAGGTGTGTATAAGGGAACGATTTTGGGTGTATCAAGCAGTGGCAATGGCTTCAGCCCAAAGAAACATTAGAACCTTTGAATAAATGAGCATTGTTCTTGCGGCTTCCACAAGAGTTCGATTTCGTCTTTCAACTACACCGTTCTGTTGAGGAGTTCGTGGAACACTTCTTTGATGACTGATTCCAACACTTTCATAAAATTGACGTAAGTCTTTGCTAACGAACTCTGTGCCATTGTCTATTCGAACAATTCTAACCGTATTGTTAAGTCGAACCTGAAGCTGCTTGATAATTTTTATTATGACATCTGGAGTTTCATCGTTTCTCCTCAAAAACTTTACCCAAGTAAATCGAGAGTAGTCATCAACAACGACTAAAATATATTTCTTCCCATTAATCGTTTGCACTCTCATTGGTCCGCACAAGTCCATATGAAGGGTATGCAGAACTACCATTACTAATGTGGGTTTGGGTTTGTGGGCATATTTCTTGCTTTTTCCCAATTGGCATGCTGAACAAAGATGATCTTTTTCATACTTTAATCTGGGTAAGCCCCTTACAAGATCATTTCTAGAAAGATTATTAATGGTGCCAAAATTCAAGTGATTGAGACGACGATGCCATAACCATGATTTTGTTTTTGAATCCTTTGACAATAAGCAGATTGGAGAAGACTTCATCAGGTCTTCGATAGAGATGGTGTATAGATTTGAACCTCGAGTTCCTCTTAACAGTTCCACACCATCGAGTTTCTAACGAAACAAGTATGTTTTCTAAATGATACTTGTAGATCAAAATCACAGAATTGACCAACAGAAAACAAGTTATGACCATGACCTTCAACATAATATACTCTGGAGATTACACTTTTGCCAACAACATAGTCTCCATAACCCATAATTGCTCCAAAATGGTCGTTCCCGAATCTAACAGTCCCAATGAATTTACTCACGAAGTTCATGAGCCGCGAGCGATCTCCAGTCATATGATTGGAACAGCCTGAGTCCAAGTACCACAAAATGATTTGGACGATCTGCAGTTGAACACAGACAAGAATGGATAACTGGATAATTGGGATCCCCATGCAAGAATGGGTTCCAGTTGGTTAGTAACATTGATTGGAATACCCACATCGGAAGTAGAAATAATGGAATCATCAGGAATAGATGCAGTGCTAGTGTTCGTATTTGACCTATTCAAAGTATGTTCACTTCTTAAAGGAATAGTTCTACCAGTAGGCATCCATTTTCTAATGAGCATTGATTTAGAAAATTTAGGGCAAAACTCATTAAGAATAAACATACGGCCAGTAGGTATCCATTGTTAACCAATATTACTAAATTTTCTTCCTGTGGGTTTCCAATGTTTTCTAACTTTCTTATGCTTTTGCCTTTTAGCCTTTTTAGCTTGATTTTTGACATTAACAACTTTAACTGGGCATTTAACATCATTAAGCAAAACATTCACACCACATTCATGATCAGTAACAGAAATCAAACAGTCATCATTAAAAGGTTTACATATAGTAGCAGAATTCGAATTAATTACAGTACGCTTATAGCTAATACTAGAATCAACACGATTCGTTTTATTCAACTCAAACTTAGTGTTCCTAGGGTGCTCTTCTACTCTCTTCCAATGCACATTCTTAGCTTGCGAGGTTCTATCTTGCTTTATATTGCCTAGAGGCTTTGACCCGCTTGCTTTTATGTCACTGATTACTCCTGTAGAGGGAATTATGGGAACATTAGTTGGTTGGGCTACTTTTTGCATTCCTGAACTAGACGTGCATTGATCAGAACTACTTGTAGGCACTTTAGAGTTCACTTTCTTAATACTGGGCATAGAATGGGTTGCATAATTGGCACTAGGCATAGAACAAGGCATCACAGCTTTATCTTATGCACCTAAGGATTTAGGACATGTTGCTCTTAAACATTCTAGCAGCTCTTGAGATCGTTTGGCCTGAATGCAAGCAAACCTAATCTCTCTATCAAGTGGCTTATTTATGAAATCCTCTTCTACAAACTCACGGAGACATTCTAGACTATCCTTAAGGTGAGAAAAATAGTTATGAAACACAAGTTCGTTATTTCTAAGATGAGGAGGAATGTATTTAACAGTCACAGTATATTTGCAGTCTGTAGATGACTTTGAAGCAACATTCTCATTAAAGACAAGTGGCATTTTCCCTTTTTCCTGACTCCTCAGATTCTCAATTTCGTTTTGAAAAGATGTTATTTTTTCGTTGTTCTTGTCACGAGTGACTTTCATTGAATCATATAACTCTTTAAAGTGTCGTTTAACCTTTTCATTTTCTTCTAGAAAACTCTCATTTTCTTTTTGTAAAACATTAACCAAGTTTTGAAGATGAAACGTTTGAGAACACTTAGAATTTTAAGGAGGCATTTGGGAGCCAGTCACATTGTTCTTTTCACCCTTTAATAGTGAAATTTAGGCTTTCAACTTTCTGATCGTGTTACAATGAGCTTGAATCTGTTCGTCACGTTTGTTTATTTCAAAAAGTGCATCAAACTCTGGAGCATTTGAGGATGTCTTGATGTTTGAGATTTTGATATTTTCTTTAAGATGTTGATATTTTAGTTGCAAATTAAAATGTTCAACTTCTAGTTTAGAAAACTGTTTTACCAAATTATCGTGATCATCCTGATCAATTTTCTCATTCAGTTCTAAGTTTTTGATTTCAAGCTCAATGACACGATCATGGGAAACATTCAAGGCAACAGTTAATTCATGAAATTAAGAGGCAGTAATAGAAGGCTTAGTAACGGTATAAAACACATCTTGAGCCACACAACTTAATACTAAGTTCTCATTTAAGATATGCAAGTTCTTCCTTTCAATTTCATTATATTTGAGTTCCCGTTCATAATCATTTACCTCAACAATCATTGCATAAAATTCCTTTTTCATTTCTTTGATATCTGAGTTAATCCCCTTTTGAAGACTCTCAAATTGACCTTTTAATTGTTTAAATAAGGGCATGACCTCAGTTAATAACATTCTTTAGTTTGCTCAAAACCCCTTTCCCCTTCAGTTATCCCTGTAGGTGTGATTCTCTTCTTACATGTCTTCTCAAAATCAACGAATAGTTGATAAACAACATGCAGGCTGATTAAGGTCTTGCTATTAGTGGCAATAGTTCTAGGAACTAAGTGCATTGGTGTATTTGGAGGATACACAGTAGCTGCAGGCATTTTCCTAAAGGGAGTGTTTGTTTCAACAAGTACATTAACTTTTTGTTTATCCATATCTTTCTTCCAAAAAATTTGTTCTGGGGTTAATTGAGTTTGAGGCTTAAACATGTTCAGGGAGATCCAATTTTCCTTAGTGTAATCATGGGGTTTGATCGTTATGTTATTCTTTTTACACGCAGGATCGTTAAGCTTCTTATCCATTTTCTGCCTAGATGAATCATCTAATTTTGTATCCTCTTCCGTGCTTCCTATACATGATGGTGTTTTCCTAGGCTTAAGAATCTCATTGCCATCATAGATTACCTTATGAGCTTCTCTTGATTTCTTACCATACTCAGGGTTAGGATCCTTTATAATGGGAATACTATGCATATCGCTTAAGACTCTATGCTTAGTAACCATCTGAGCAGTCTGAATGGTGTTCCCTTGTACGTACAACTTATTTTCAAGCTTGTTTTTCAAAGTTTTTAGATTAGAAAAGTCATTCAAAAGTTTTGATTCCTTAGCGTTAAATTCTTGTTTAAGCACTTTAACATTATCTTGAAGCTCTTGCTTTTGCTTAACAGTTTTAGAAAGCTTTTCTTGTAAGGAGTTTAGCTCTTGTTTTAATACTTCTTCTCTAAAATTACTTTTTCTAATAATTGTACGCATTTGGTCATCCATTTCCTGCTCACGGGTAGTTAACTCAAACTTAGCATGTTGTTCATAAATAGCAACTTGTTCTTTATAGGCATTCAGTTCAGAGGTAACAGAATCATCAGGTGCACATGCAGCGTATTCATCAAACACATAGTCATTATTGACTGCAGAAGATACATCACGTGGTACAATCTCACTTTCACTTTGTGTCACATATTGATTATATGGGACAATATTACTATTACCCACATTATCAATCTCTAAATCATAAGTGTCAAGAGATTGTACTTCGTTATGTATCTTTTGCTCATCAACCTCATCGTATAGTTTTAATACCTCTGAGATGATTGATTCTTTGGATGGACCAGCCTGTTGTGGTGATGGGACCTTTGGAGAGACCATAGGTGAGATGCTAGCCATGAAGATTGTCTGGGCAGTAAGTTCATCATCGACATCAGAGTCAAATGCATCACAGTCTGCAACTTGAAAGGCATTTTGATGATTGTGACTATTTACTGAATTGGTTGCTCATCTACATCAGCATCATATGTCTTAGCATTCCCTTCAGCAATAAACAACAATTCTTCTTCATCTAATACTGCTCCACTGTCCTGAGCTTGTTCCAGCAGCATCTTGTCCCTGAAGTACTCTGCATTTTGAGGGCGTTTTGGAGATGTGCAGTTCTTTGCAATGTGTCCATCACCACCACAGTTGTCACACTTGATTTGCTTTTCTCGTCCTTGAATTGCATTCCTTCCACGATTCTAATTCGCCACATACTCACCACCAACTCCACCTCTTCCTTGTTCATACTGTCTTCCTTGAGCTGGTTGCACCATAACCTTTCCATCTCTGACAATAGCATGATTGTGTAGATTGGATGCAGTTCTGATTTCGTTGTTAGTGTGAAGACTGTTACTATGTGGAGTAAGGGTCAAGTTTTGTTTAATCATAAGAGCCAGTTGATTGATGAAGTGTTCCATGACTGCATCAGCATCAGTTTGCTTGAACCTCGGATCGGGAATGAGTTTGTGATTAATGTTTCCGGTAGGTATGACTTGAGAGGCTTTGGTGGTAATTCAAACATTGGTGTAGAAGGCTGTTGAGTCATTTGACGAACTAGTTCTCCCTGCTTAGATTTGAACTGTTAAAGAATCCTTCGTTCAAACATAGCATGTCTCTCATTCTGAAGAAGGAAGGCATACAGTTGCTCATAGTTGGTGTTCTTCAATCCTTTGGTTAGCTTCACAGAGGTGACAAATTTGTGCCATTCGGGATTTATGTTGTTCACAAACTTTGAGTTCAGCTGAATATTTGGCATGGTCATTTTGATATTCCTCATATCATTCACAAGTTTGTGGAATCTCACGTAATATTCATAGACACTTTCTTCTGGTTTCCTCGTGCTCAAATTCATCATACAGTTGCGATTCTCTGTCTTCCTTAGTTAATTCAGAACCCGAGAGAAGTATCTTGACATTATCCCAAACCGCCTTGGCTTCAGTGTTGTGATTGATAAGCTTATAGATATATTTTGGAAGACCTTGAAGTATAATGTTTGAAGCCCTGATATCAGCTTTGAATCTTTTTTTCTCCTTATCACTGAGCTCATCATACGTCTTTGGTCTGTCCAATCCAAAGATCATTGTTCCATCTGCAGCAGTATCAATTATGTCTCTAGTAGTCTCAATCTGATAAGGTCCTTCATCAATTGACTTGAGAATTTTGACTCCATTTTCCTTTCCCAGACAATACAACCTAATTCGTTGAGCCCATGAGTCATAGGCAGTTCTGTCAAGCATGGGTGGACGAGTGTCTGAACCACTGCTTGAACGCCCTCAGCTACAGTAGAGATGATTTTAGGCACGTTGGTAGACATGTTTACAGATTTCACGGGATTTTATAACTCTATGATTAAACCGGGAAATAGATTCTTTCACGGGATTTCACTAAATCAAGAGAAAACCGTATTAGAAACAAATATTAACCAAGTCGCTATAACCCTTAAACCAAGTCGCTGAGCACCAAGTCGCTAAGTAGCAACTCGCTAAACCTCAAGTCGTTTTGAATCAAGTCGCTAAGTACAAGTCGCTAAGACCCAAGTCGCTGAACACAAGTCGCTAAAGCACCAAATCGCTAAGCAGACAAGTCGCTAAAGATCAACTCGCCAAGAACTATAAAGCCAAGTCGCTAGAAATAATCGAAACAAGTCGCTAACCCACCCAAGTCGCTAGCCGAAGTGGAACCTCCACTAACTTGTACTGTTTGTCGGCTTGTCTCAATAGACAAGTCGCTAAGATCAAGTCGCTACGACTTAAGCTACAACTCGCTGGAAATTACTAAAGCAAGTCACTACGAAGAAAAGCACTCCGAGACACAAGTCGCTAAGTTGAAAAACTTCAAAACCACACTTTTCAATCCAAAACAAGCCCAACCACAGTGATTCAAGCTTTCCAAATCAAAACCCAAGCACTTACAATGATTCTAAACACAAAAGTACACTCAAAATTCAAACTTTAACACAAGAAATGATCTAAATGATGCAAAAACCACTAAACTTTTTCAAACCCAAAAACCATATTAAACCACTAGAAATCCAAGGATATGTAAGAGAGATGATCAAACCATGGCTCTTGATACCATTTGTAACATATTGGATTTCACAAACACATCAAATCATGATCAAATGGGGCGTATACAATAAGGTTTTAGAGAGAGAAATAGTTAGAGGTTTGGGATCTTAGTGAGAGAAAATGAAAGTATTATTATGAGCTCCAACCCTTTACCTTGGGAGGTAGAGGGTATTTATAGTCTTAAATAAATCGCCACCTACAGGCTATGGATCAGGCATACAGTAGGTAAAGACCCGTCCGTCCTCCACGGTGTTACATAACTAAATACTACTTAACATTAAATAACTACGAATACGAGCTTTCTAACGATTACATATACTTGAGGTGACCGATACTTTAATAACTGGATTTACTAAATCCTAACAACCTTAAAAGGCTCCTACTCCCTAGGTACTTGCTATTCAGGGTGGAAGGATAAATAAGCCAAAACCGCAGCGTGCGAACAACAAGAAGGGTAAGGGGAAAGGGAAGGTTGACAAGGGTAAACAAGTTATGGCCTATCAACCAGAACCGAAGAAGAACCCTACTCAAAGGAAGGAAAATCCTAAAAAGGATCAAGCATGCCACCACTGCAAAGTCATTGGGCATTGGAAGAGAAACTGTGCTCTCTATCTTGATGAATTGCGGAAAAATAAGTTTAAGTATGCTAGGTCCTCGGGCACCGATTCTTCAAGTAACTTATTTATGAATGAATTATTTACTCTAAATCATAAAATTTCCTGGGTATATGATACTGGATGTGGTATTCACATTTGTAATACACTGTAGGGGTTTAGAGTGGAGAGGAAGCTGGCCTATGGGGAGAAATATCTACATGTGGGCAATGGGGCACCTACAGCTGTTGAAGCCATAGGAGTGTTTCGTTTAGTATTGCCTTCGGGCTTAGTACTCTTATTAAACAATTGTTATTATGCACCTTCTATAATTAGAGGTGTTGTTTCCTTTTCAGTATTGTTGGATTTTTGTTTTACTCATACTATCGTAATGGAATTTCTGTTTCTGTAAATGCTGTATTTTATTTTAATGCGATTACTGTGAATGGTGTGTTTGAAATTGATATTATTGGAAATGAATCTAACAACTATAATAATTCGATGTTTAGCATTAACAAGAAAATGAAGTTGGACTTGAATTCTTCTTATCTTTGGCATTGTAGACTTGCTCATATAGGCAAGACTCGCATGCAAAAGCTACAACGTGAAGGGCTTTTACAAAATATAAATGATGAATCATTTGATAAAGTGAGTCATGCATATCTGGGAAGATGACGAAGAAACCTTTTTCATAGCAATATGGAGAGGGCGTCTGATCTACTTGGTCTTATTCATATTTATGTGTGTGGACCACTTAGACATGTGTCAAAGAGAGGTGCTAGCTACTTCTTAACCTTTACTGATGATTTCAGTCGTTATGGTTATGTTTATTTACTTAAGCATAAACATGAGGTGTTTGAAACATTTAAGGTTTTCAAAGCAGAAGTAGAGCTGCAATTGGGAAAGAAGATTAAAACTCTTCGATCCGATAGAGGCGGTGAGTATCTAAGCCAAGAGTTTAAAGATTACTTAGCTGAAAATGGAATTGTCCAGAATATCACATCTCCATATACTCCACAACAAAATGGTGTATCTGAGAGAAGAAATAATACATTGTTAGACATGGTGCGATCAATATTTAATCTTACTACTCTACCTTTATCCTTTTGGGATTATGCTTTAGAATCAGCTGTTCGCATTCTAAATATGGTTCCACTAAGAAGGTTGATAAGACACCATATGAAATATGGCATGGTAAAGCTCTTAACATGTCTTATTTAAAGGTCTGGGGATGCGAGGCATATGTTAGCCGTGACTCAGCAGATAAACTCCAACAAAGATCTATAAAGTGTATCTTTGTAGGATACCCTAAGGAAACTATGGGTTACTACTTTTACTATCCAACTGAAAATAAAGTAATTGTTGCTAGGTATGGAGATTTTCTTGAAAAGGATCTCGTATCTCAAGAATTCAGTGGGATATTTTATGATCTGGAAGATGATGTTAATACAAATAAACTGTAAAAACGTTTATTTATATTTTACGATCTTTTAATGTTTTGTCCATAACAAACGTAAAATCATTTTAACGAAACAAATAAAATACGTAAATGGTTTGAGCCAATAGTTTACTAACACACTTACTTTTTCACATAAAACACTAAACAAGTAATAGTGTTTTCATGTTATAGTAATGCATATGTATAACAACTACTGTTTATATATTGGGTAGATATATATATATATATATATATATATATATATATATATATATATATATATATATATATATATATATATATATATATATATATATATATATATATATATATATATATATATATATATATATATATATATATATATATATATATATACATACATACTTAGTATGTATTGTATTGGGTAATATAATGGGTAGAATTCTAAGTATTTGACCCATTGACTAAATACATTGAATGTAGTTGGGTAAAGCCCAAAGTCCATGACCCATACCCATGGAGCATGATCCATAACCCATGACCCCATTGCATGACATCTTGCATAAGTCATAATGGGTTTTATTCATGACTCATGGAGCTAACCCATGACCCATTGACTAGATGCATTGCATCTTCTAGATACATTGTATCTATTTGGATACCCATGATCCAAAGTCAATAACCCATGACCCATGATCCATGACCCATAACCCATTTAGGGAGAGCATCCTACGGATCCCCAGAATTACACTGGACGGATCCCTCAAGCAAGGGATTCGTGGAATAGTAGTAATTTTTCCTCTATAAATAATTAGCCATTTCTTCATTGCAACTTACCCCTTTCACACACCTTCTCTCTTAGTGTTGTAAACTCTCTAACCTTATATCCAAATGATCTTCCTATGTAGTTTTGTGTTTTTGTTTGTGTGATATTCTAGGTTCCTCTTAAAGGCAAGATCACCACCTCTTGAAGTCGAGTAAGCTCAAGTCCATGAGTTGCCTAGCTTCATCATCATCAAGACTACTGAAGTTCTCTAGTTGACAGTTCTTTCTTCCTCTCTAGAAGTGTTGTGTTGAAGGCATTAATGAAGGATGCTAAAAGGGTCAAGTTGAAGGCATTACTGAAAGGTGCCGAACGTCCATGTCTAAGGCATTAGTGAAGGATGCCAAAAGGGTCAAGTCGAAGGCATTAGTGAAAGGTGCCGAACATCCATGTCTAAGGCATTAGTGAAGGATGCCAAAAGGGTCAAGTCGAAGGCATTAATGAAAGGTGCCAAAAGATCATGTCAAAGGCATTAGTGAAAGATTCCAAGGGTGTACAATCGATATGGTGCATCGATGTATAAACAGAGATAGGTTGTGTCCAAGGATATTGATATCCTTGATGATGTTGTAATAAGGAGTGGGTGTCCTTTGGGATAGGTGTTGTGTAGTGTTGGGTAGTAGTTCCTCCTCTGTAATGGAACTCGGTATCTAGCCTTGTACCGAATAAAGTGTAGGTGACGTTGTGATAGGTTTGGTTCTACCTCGTGGAAGAACCCGGTGTCTAGCCTTGTACTAGAAAAAGAGTAGGCGACGTTGTGAAGGCATCTCCGCCATAAGGAGTTTGTGTCGTGTAGTGCTTACGAACTCTCGAGTAGGTGACTCGGGGAGTGGAGTAGGGCAAGGAAGGTGTCATTGTAGCCGAACCACTATAAACACTCGTGCCGTGGTTTTCTGTTTCTTACTCTTTACATTTGCATTACCTATTTACATACTTATCTATCAAGATCCAACATACACATCTAAATAGATTGACATAAGTCGATCTAAATATTTTAAAACAAAGTTTTAATTGGTAAAACTATTCAACCCCCCTCCTAGTTTTCCATAATTGGTATCAGAGCTTTGTTACCAAGTCTTTTAATGTATATTGTACTTTGAAAACTTGATACGATCCGTGTATGTTTTAAAACTACAAAGAAGGGAATTTCTTAAAACAAAAAGTCATGTTTTTAGAAATCATCATTTTTTAAATGTTGGATATGATAGATCATTCTAACATTTTCTTTTGAGAAATCTACATAGCAAAGGATTTGGGCATCTTAGAAGATCATGAAGTATTTCGCGTCTATGATTTCTAAAACCATAAAAATGGAATATAGCAAAGCTATGTTCTCTTAGTTACAATTATTGGTCAAAGACGTGCTAAATTGCTTGTGGATAAAATGATGATATATGTGTTTGATATATGTTCATTCAAGCTTGAATAAAGATTGGAATGAGTAATATAACCTCACTAAAAAGTCTACAATGGTTAAACCTTTTCATCGAGTTAAAATATGTATTTTTGTGAATCTGTGTCAGATCCGCGGATCCCTTTTGGAAGGGATCCGTCAGATCCGTGCAACAGAGGACAACTTTTGGTTAAATTTCAAAATTTGATAACTAATTAACCGTAATCCATAGAAGTCGTGCCACTTATTGTTTTAAAGGTATTTGAGTATATTTTCATATAAAAATGATTTCATAAACTGATTTAGAACAAAAAATTACATAATCATTGATTTATAATAGAAAGTCATTTTTCGGTCATAACTTTTACACAAACTTTTGATCTAATTGGAGATGGATGTTTTGTCTTCGAAATTAAGGTTTTGATCATATTTATAAATATAAAAGAAACTAATCGAGCTTGGTATACATGTTTATATTTAACACAAAGTGATGAAAAGAACTTTCGTATGCTATGCTAAATGATCAACTTCCTTGCCTTGCATTACTAGATTATTTGCTTATCTCAAATAGTTTTTTCTTCTTGTTTATTTGAATAACATATGTGGTTTCCTCACCTTGCTATTCATTCTCTTATTTGTCGATTTAGTAATATTTTACTAATCAATGTGCTATTTGAAGGAGTGTTTGGGATAACATCTATGCGTGTCAAAAATGTTAGTTTAAATACTTAGATAAGTCATATAAGTTGAAAAATGTTTAAAACATGTTATATACTAAATGGCTTCTTGTTGAGTTTGTCATATGTGCAAAATAAATGTTTTATGTGCTTATATGATTTCTTTATTTCATATTTTCTTGTGTCATTTTCTAAAAACAACAAGAATGTACATCTGATCATAACCTACACTTGTGTTGATGATGTACTCTCCCGTTTTCCTTTTCATGATCGATTTCCAAGCTTCATAGTAAGATTGACAACTTGATTGTTTCATTCTTTATACTCAAGTAAATTATTTTGCAATGCAAATATAATTGGTCATATCCGAAAATCCAAACTCGAGCTTTCCAACAACATATGTTGAACTCGCTCATCCAACCATTTTTCTTTTTTCCATATGGACCTCTTTAAAGTTTAAACATGACACCTTACCTTAGTTTTTATTCATTTGCATCAGGCTTAATATTAATAAAACGAAGCAAAGTATCATCATTGTCACTCTTCGATAGGCCATTGTAGGAATATAAATTTTCCTAACTTGAGAATGAATACTGGAGAACTTATTGCACTAGAAACTCAATTTGACCTAACGGTTGAATTGATTCCTTGATAGAAGTTGGGTATGTGGAATCACCCGTAAAAATGGTCGTGTTTAGCCGTAATTGAGCACCGCTAGTAATAGTCTCATATTCATTCTCTCATATGAGAAATCTATACTCCTATGTTTTTCTAAAGAAAGTTTACAATGGAAATACTTTACGTTGTCTTAGGATTACTAATCAAACAAGTTGTAAAATTAATTTTTCTTTTAGTTAATCACAACCACTTGCCTCATCAAGCGATTATCTTACTTTGATTGAAAAGAGCTACATTACTTCAAGGATGAAGTTCATTATACGCTAATCACCATCCGTAATAACTATACTTAGTTCATTACCTTCACTAAACCAAAACAACCTTCTAAACAATTCACTTTCTTAAGGACGCCTATACATGTGTTTTCTTACTCTTCAAAATACCAACACATAGGTAAACATCTCTTAGCTAAAATCAACTCACAAAACCGTACATGCTTCAAGCCCTTCTATATCCAACATTTACTCTTCTAAACACAACTCCTTCATCTCCACAAACAACAACTCCACCTTCTAGATCTAAATGAAGTCTAGGATTGTCGTGAACAAGCACCTCACAACTTTATTGTTTTGAACACCATCATGTACTCTTTTCTTTCTTGACACATACCTTGCACGCCATTGTTAATACAATCAATTTATTAATCTAGATCATAAATATGTTTTGAGCTTTTTGAATAGCGCTTACTAAAGTTTGATAAACATGTGTGTTATTTGTGAGCTCGATCTCATTTGATTGCTTATATGTTATTCTTACATTCTCCCATTGATATGCTTTACTTACATGCATGTATGCTTGCTGTAGTAATCATTAGTTTCAAAATTCGATACCTAAAGAAAAATATTGCAATCATTCTATTAAGGAAATTTTTCCCAGATGCCGGATCCCTTGGCTATAACTAGCCGGATCCCTAAAGTGAAGGATCCGTGGGATTCGGGTGGACAGAAGTGCAATTTTAGCTTCTTTGCATCAATCCAACCTTCAAGACCTCATTAGACTAGTTAAACATGCTACATTAGGATTACTTAAACTTTCCTTTGGCTCAGTTGATCTCACATTCACTCATGGATGACTTAGGATCACATTTAAGGTGTTTTTGATTTATCATTACTTCAAAACTCACCATCTTTCCGCTCTAATGTTCACACATTGTTCCTCTTATCTTAAAACACCTAGTTTGATATTTCTCTCAATTTTAGCAAATTGATTTTAGTCTTCCTTACCTCAAAATAGGCTAAAAACTAGTTTTTCATTTCTTATGATTTTTAAGGAATTTTCCAAATTTCTCCTAAGTTACCATCTGATATCTAGGATCTTTGACTCCACTTGACACTCTCAAATATCTTAGTGTCATCCTTGATCACCCATTGGTGCTCATAAAGCCCCATTTTTTTCCATAAAAGGAAATCATTAGCTACCATCACTCATTGCCCTTGGTCATCTAAGTCCCCTTTCATTTAAGACACTTAAGAAGACTGAAACACTCAAGATGTTTACGTACTAGACCTTACAAACTTCATTTTCGTCTTTTCTTGGCTGCTGAGAGCCGGATCCCGAGGAATAGCTTAGACGGATCCCTCATTGAGGGAACCGTGGGAACCGGCTGACTGATTCAGCTAATTCTAGCTAAAGCAATCATTTCAAGCTCTCCTTGCTAACTTGAAAACTTCATCTTCACTTAATTAACCTCCTTGATCAGTGCAACTATGAAGTTGACTCTTGTGCATGCAAATCATTGCATTACAAAAGGATCTTAGTTGTTTAAGCCTTGAATGCACTTGCCAAATCCTTTTCTTTATAAACCATCTTGTTAGGACTTCTTAGTCACCATCTACAACTTAATTCTCAGCAACTAGAAGCCTCTATCTAACTAACCTCTTGTCATCTCATCATGAGGAAAGCTCCTAATGCTAACTCATCCACCAAAGGACCACCCAAGAAACTTGCTCGTGTTGTTCACGAAATTTCTTCAACCAAATCATCTCCCGTTAAATCTACAAACGCTAGGATTTCCCCTCCACCAACTCAACCAATCAAACCAATCCCTAAAAGTATTGTTTCCATAAAACTACCATTGCCAAACACCACTATACCTCCTAAACCAAACACTCTTATTTCCACTAAACCATCACCATTAGTGCCTAGAGCCATATCATTCACCACTCCACTCTCATCTCCACACCTCTATAATTTAGAGCACTTGCCTTCTAGGCCATCTCATCCTCCACCATTGCCAACATTTTCCTCAATAGAGAGAATAGTGCAACAAAATCAAGGTGTTGAATTGACACTAGCGTCGGCATCCTTTTCTCCGTCACCCTCAAATAGTCCATTTTGGATTATGAGGAATAATCAAAGTCAACCACCCGATCACATGGAAGTAGATACCTCTCTACCACCATCCTCGTCACCACCACCTTTGGTTGAACCACCTCCACAAATCCCTCATTCTTTTGAGAATCTTTAACCTCCCTTACTTAACCCTCCTCCTTTTGTGGAACCTCAACCAAACCTTCCATCTCAAGCCATTCCATTCTACCACCACCATTTCTGAGCCATGACAAAGATTGTTATAATTGTCAACATGTTGAAGGCTTTATACATGAATTAGGTGAAGAGCAACGTTTCATGTTTTATCACCTCCTCGAACGTTTCGATGAGGTCAACAAACCTAAATAGCCTTGAGCTTAAGGATTCAAGTGGTGTCCTAGTCTTAAGCTTAACTTAGATAGTTTAGGAATCTTAATCCATGTTTTATTCATTTTCTTATTTTTTAGAGTTATGTACATCATTTCTCTAGTTTTATTAAATGAAATTACATGCTTTATGCCATATTGTCTTGAGAATATGTTTGGTAACTTAACACATATCTCATTTTGATGTTAACATCACATTTTATATCACCATTGTTGTCTTAAGCTAATAGGCAGACGGATCCCTCAGTTTAGCTTAGACGGATCCCTCAAAGGGAGGAACCGTGTGATCCGCGCAACAGAAGACAATTTTATTACTAACTTGTGTCTTATTTGCAGAAAATTACGCATTATATACTTGTTTTCTAACCTTTGTTTTGTAGATTTTCAATATACACATGAAGACTTTGACACCCTTAGCTAGGGGGAGTTTCTTGTCAAAGCAAAACAATTGCAAAATCATTTGAAATACTTTCACATAGGATTATAATAACTACATGACGTCCTCCTTGCAAAGGAGCACTCGTCAAGGGGGAGCATGTTCGTCAAAAAGACGAAACCATTTGCAAACATACTTGCAAAGCACTCGCTTAGTCTTTCTAAATACTTGACGCCCTCACAAAGGGATGGACCGGTCAAGGGGGAGCTAAGACGAGAATCCTTCTCTTCCCTTACTCTCTATTTTTCGTATTTTTACTTTTCACATGTTTTTTCTTAAAACAATGTGTTAGTTTCTTTTCGACGCTCTTTTTGTTTCGACAAACAAGGGGAGAAGAGAGTAAAAACTCCAATTCAAACTTTTACGAATTTTAGTTTTTCATTATAATAATCTTATGTTTTGTCATCAACAAAAAGGGAGAGATTGTTAATACAAATAAGTCGTAAAAACGTTTATTTATATTTTACGATCTTCTAATGTTTTGTCAATAACAAACGTAAAATTATTTTAACAAAACAAATAAAATACGTAAATGGTTTGAGCCAATAGTTTACTAACACACTTACGTTTTCATATAAAACACTAAACAAGTAATAGTGTTTTCATGTCATACTAATGCATATGTATAACAACTAGTGTTTACATATTGGGTAGATATATATATATATATATATATACATATATATATATATATATATATATATATATATATATATATATATACTAGTGTCAAAACCCGTCCGATGGACGGGTATGACTTGTGGTTTTATTTTTAGGATTTAGTAGATCAAATATATACTAAAAAGTAATTAAATGTTAAATGAAACGGTTTTGATCTATAATTGATATTACCATAATCCATAAAACGTCTAAAAGTTAAGATATATGAAGTGAAATTAAGATCTTGGTTAATACTTTTGAACTAAGTCTAGAATATAGTAATGCACTATGTGTAAACAAACAGGAGTAGATAACAAATCAACTTACAACCTTGTGAATACAATGCCAATAATCAAACTATTATCTAGTGCAATCCCTTTCTCCACTATCATCTCCTTATACCCTTTTCACACATGCATGTACAATTCAAAAAAACTGAATTAGCGGCCACCACAAAAATTGCAACGAATAAGAATAAACACAATGATCGCAGAGCGGGTGAGTGGAGTAACAGGTTGGTTTTGTATTAATAAGCATTTTTTTATGTTTGGATAAAGAAAATAGCTTAACAATAAGCATTCCTGAAGACACCTGCACATCCAAATAGTCTCCTTTAGTCCTTTAACACAATCACTTATTATGTGCATTTAACAGATCATGAGATGTGCTTTTTGAGAATTAACATATAGAATGTACTACACTGAATATATTAATTATGTGTAATGCATGTTTCTGTGTACCTTTGTTGCTCTAATGGTTCTTAATGCATATTTCAGCTTATTGCTTTTACGCTCAGATCCTTATGGTTCAAGGTCTTAAGGTTCATGGTCTTATAACTCAGGTTCTAATGGGTCAAGGTCTGATCAGGGTTTGTTGGATCATGGTCTGATGACTCATATTTTGAGAAAGTGTAATTTATTGCAGAAGTAGTGGGCTGGTATTGATTTTTATAACAGATTCTGGAGTTTTATTGCTAACTTCTTTAATGCGGATTTGGTGGATTTTAGTGTTAGGATTGACGGCGTTATGGTTTGGATTGCTCCCTGGACTATATATAGTTCTGTATTTTTGTATTAAGATATGCATTTAATTTTTCTTAATTAAACAATTTGAAGGTATAATTATATTCATAATAGGATAGTAAAAGGGTTATTTGCATTTTTGTATTAAGAATTGCATATAATGGTTCATATGCTTTATTAAATATGTTTTGCTCGGATCGAATTTCTTTGACTGTGAAAGACATTCCAAAGATGCGCTCGTGATCACCTATTATGCAGCCGTCAGCCACATTTTCTAGTGACCTTATATTTTTGCATATAAGAAGCGGTAACAAAACCGTTAGAATTTGTTGACAACAATATTAAAATTTTAAATCGGCCAAAAACAGGTTGACTGGTCATCTTACCCTTAAAGAGTCTAGATCAAAAGAGATTATGTGTGTAAAGTCTTTTGCGTTCACAAACTCGGTCAACCCAAATTTCTTTGTTGTTATAATGGAAAAATAATTATTAATTTTCGGCTGACACATATACTTAATAAATCTTTAAATTTGTGTTAAAACTTACCAAGTTTAAACCGGTTGGCATTGAGATCAACGCCAATGATCCTTGATGCACCAACAATTCTGTACCTTCACCAGCCTGATGACAAATAATTACTACGTACTTGTCAGCATCATAAAATTAATTTTACAGTGACTAAATCAAACTTTAAAATTTACCTCCATGCACCCTTTTATATGTGTAGCGACGAAAGAATGTAGATATCGATATATCCTAAGGCTAGTCTGCATGCTCAACTCATACTTAGTACGTGATTATTTTTAAATTTTGGTATTTAGTAATATAATAAAAGATAAAACACTGTGAAACTATTATTATTGAGTTGACTAATTGTAACCGTTACTACATCTTAATGTTATGCACAAGTAACGTGTTGAGTAAAAGTTTGTCAAAATACTTGTTCAAAAATAGTTCCAAGCCGGCCAACTACCAACCTTTTTTAACCATACCAAATTGAACAACATTAGATAGTTCGATATCCAAATAGTTGAGTAGAGTTTACATCTTCTCAATAGCCAAAATTGCACCACATATAAACACTTAGAGAATCATGTAAACCACTTAAATTTTGCATCTTTATAAATAAGAGCTGAAAAGAAAACGACCGAAAAGTTTAAACAAATGAACTTGATATTTAATAATTTTTAAACATTAGAACATTTTTATTTGTGATGATAATTTTTAGAGCTGACCATGGCGCAAACGACCATTAAGGCTAGCATTTGTAGTTGAAGTGGTGGCCGTTGGTTGATTCATATTCATTGTACATGAGATATGAAAATAGGATACTTACAACTTGAATTGCGGAGCTTAGCACTAAAGTGGAAGTTAGACTCGTATAGAACATTAGAAGAATAACTCAACAATTAAGTTTACTAACCATTCATAACAATTAGCATCAATAGTCCACAATTTTCTTGTAAAAAATAAAGCATATCTCAGTTAATGTTTATGACACCAAAATAATGTATGATTCTTAATATTCACATATATAAATGCCAACGCTATACACATATATGGTCATTGAACCACTTGCATTGCTTAACACTTTTTAGAATAATGTTCGAGCCAAATGTACAAATTACAAAAACCTAATCTTTGCATCAGGTATGGAGATCATAAATATATAGAATGAATAAGCTATAATGAGATTCAATATTACACTTTAATAGTAAGTTTGTAATTTCAGTATTTACATAATTTCCCCATCATCTTCTTATACAATGGTATGTAATGAGCGTTGATCATCGTTCTTGAAAACCTCATTTTTACCATAAAGTTCTCGAGGAGATGTGTCGGTCTTATCAAAGTCGGTGCAAATGAATTAACAGCAGATAGTTTAGCTCAGTAGTTAGTCATCTCCTCTATTATGCGAACAGGAAAGCACCAACAAAGTAAATCCTTCACAAACAGATTCCAACTTACTCATTTTAAATGGTCATGTCATAAATCCTTCACAAACAACATGTCATAATCTAAACATCCTTAATAAAGTTAGACAGATTGACATAGTAAATAACTGAACTGTATATAAAGAGATTAGACACAGCTAAAACAATTGATGACACTTATTTATATTGGCCAATTAACTTCATGCCCTCAATAAGTCAATAGTGCAGCTGTTAGTTTGCAACATGACCAATGCCTCCTACCAGGAAACTCGATAATTAACCGTAACCAATCAAACATTATTTACCTCTACATTTTTATAATAAACATAGTATGGATACGCGAGTCACTTTATGTAAACTGAGGTTATGATCACGAAGAGAGGGTAAGAGAGGAGGCACCATTATCAACCCTACATAATCAGTAGCAGGACCCTTTTCCAAATTCTTAGTTTGCATCGGCATATAGTAGTCCTTGATCTAATGTCGTATGCTGCAAAGTTAACAAAAATCACAAAAATACCCATTAGGAGCAATAAAAATTCAAAAACATATGTAAGGTACGTATAATAAACGATAATTAATATAGATGCATCACTTAACTTTTTCTTTTATCTGAAACCAAGTAACAAATTTCTAGATAAGAGCAATTAGCATGAACCCCAAAGACAAAACGGATGGTGATGGTGACAACATGAACAATGTACTTTGTCATCCTTTTCAAGATGGCTCTGCTGGTCAAAACTGCGCTAACAATTACACTGAGCCCTGGTTCAGTCAACACAATATCAAATGCACCTCGAAGTTGCGCAGTTGCATCAGCAACAACAATACCAATGTCTGCCCTTTTTAAAGAGGGTGCATCGTTTACACCATATCCTTTCATACCACATATATGCTTCCTCTCTTGGAATTTCTTCACGATCTCATATTTATGTTCTGCATTGCAGACATGCTGAAAGTTTCAGTTATAAATATTTTAAAGGCAGGTGAAAAAAATACTCATTAACAAATAAAAAAATGAAAGGTGACCTTATATTGAATATGATGTGTGGGCTCATTGAAGCAGCATCAGCAATGCCTGCAACATCTGCAGCAGGAGGCGTTCCATGCTTCACCCATCTTGTTTAGCACACATAAGTTCTTTTAATCAACTGCCTATACCTGCAATAACAGTGCATCAACAAATAGCTCAAAATTAAACATTAAAATTCTTAAAAGCATTCATATATCATGTAAAAGGTTCATAAGCTCACTTTTTCGGTTTTCAAAGAGCTTATCAGATTTAGCTTATGTACTTAATCAAGTACAAAAGATAAAACGTAATAACCTCATAAACCACAAAACGTGAGCACACTCACGCCTCCAATCAAGTGCTGGAGTACTACAAAAAACATGTCTGATATACCGTAAGGCCCGCTCTCAGTCCAGACTTCCTCTATGAATAGATACAGAAATATCTTGCACATGCAACATTGATGATTAATCAACAAAACAAAGAGTCATGAGTAACTAATCGTGATAACTGATTACCTCCCCATTCATCGGTTTACCAAGCATACTTGGATATGTAATAGGTGAATATCTCATGTTAATGGTTGCTTCACCTAAAATAGTAGTTGTAGCTTGAGATAGAAGGCGTTGATTCCCGAATGTTGGGCAGTGAATATGTTAATCCAACATTTGCATTTGCGTAGCCATAATATCTTTCTCTTATGAATCTCCAAAATAAGTGTAAATAGTGCCTCATCATCAGAAATATTTTGCAAAAATTGTAGTCCACTCCGTACTAATTCATAAAAGGACTTTACAGTTCACTAAATAATGGAGAATACTTATAAAATTTAAATACTTTTGTTATAAAACTAATAATTCTTTAATATTTTACTATAGCAGACATAATATGAAGTGACAATCTAACATGGCTCAACATTTCTCGTCCACGTGAGCTGATTTCAACTCTTGTCCAAACATATCATGGCACCTACAGATGATTCAAATACATCAGGGGACAAAAGTTGGCAAGCATCAAGGCAAAAGTAGAACCTATGAGGCCAGAGTGAACACTTTGACAGTTGAAGAAGCCTTGTGAAATGTTACACTTGATTCATAGTCTCCATTCACTTTTCATCGTACTTGACTTTGTCACACCAAGTGAATACCATTACATTCAACGCTTATGCGTTCCAGATGAAACAAGCCCACAGAACATCAGATATAGTGATTAAAAATGCATGATTAGACATAAAATTGTTTTTAAAAGATTTAAATTATGGGGATAAAGTGCAGATTAGTGTAGCATACCCCAATTTAAGCTTTCAAAAAATAGAATGTTGGGATAACTGAAATAATAGAACAAATCGGTTTAGTGAAAGGACATACGCAATTAGTTATCCCCATCATCCACTTCCGCCACCTTGTCTGATGGAATAGCAGCAATCCTAGTCTCGCAGAATAAACTGTTGGTAGCTCAGTAGCTTAGTTTAAGCAAAGTATCATCCCATTCGTCATTTAAAATTCAATTTCAGAAACCCCTTTCAACACAACATAAAGAGATAGCTTCCTCCTAGGGCAAGAAAAGACCCACACAACATATGAAAATGTTGTCGTGTTAATCGTTTCATAACCACCAATAAGCAACTCAAGCAAGTCACTTGACATGTCACCATCTGTTGTGGGAGCAAAATGATATAAGTAACTTATGAGAGTATATTATTAATTATCTTCAACTGTTTACAATTATGCTAAACAAAAATATAATGGCAACAGCTAGAGAACATACTATTTCCAGTCAGATGGCAACTCCGCAGTCCCATATTTGTTGAACAAATAATGACGGTGAATCTGGTGCTCATAATATTCCAATTTGCTTTTTGCAAACCAATTGTCGCCGCTCCGCTGCAATAATAGTTAATGAAGTTGTTGTTAGGATCAATGGCGGCTAATTAAGAGAAAAGAAATGCATGCATACTTGTGCTTATAGTTGATACTTGTTTTTTATTTTGAGGAGGTGCAACCTTGGCCTGCAACCTGCCCCTCTTACCACCTCTAGATGGAGTATATTTCTCAACTTGAAGGACCAGCACACACCTGATACAAACATATATGGAGAGTGAACCACAACCAAATGCAAACGTACGCTTTTATAAAACATCTAACGATTTAAAAATGTGTACCTGGCTGACTTGAAACTCGGTCTGATCAAATCCAGAAACCACAATTTCCTGGAATATTTTCAAATATGGAATGCCACTTTTTAAGTCGCACTAATATATAGTCCCAGGGATAAGGAAGCTTGTAAGAGCAATAAAAAAATAAGCTATCTTTCCTCCGTGCTATAATATCATCCATGCTACCAATAATGATGGGAAGATTATGCAAAAGGGACCCACTTGCAAATCCCTTAACTGCAATACGTGTTTGCAATCACTCATATATCTCGCTACAACTTGATTTCCATTGACAGAAATGGCTGATTTAAGAACATCATTGTCAAATTGTGGAATGATTTCAGTCCATGTGTTTGGTTCCATTAGATCTACTGAGACCAGTTTGTACTTTGGAGCATCTTTATTTGTTAAGAATGTCAAAACAGTGTCATCATTTGCAATAGCTTTATACACCGTCTCAAATTGTCAATAAGTTTAACAAAAGGAAGAGATTTCTTTTCTCGGCACCATTCAATCCCACCAAGTAGAGTAGATATATCACAATAATATAGTTTGTTGACAAAATCACAGACCTCGTCGATATGTAGAAGAACAAACTGTAGAAGAAAGGATCATTCTAGATTATATCGGAAATTGAGTTGCAAAATTTTTAAACATGGGTCATTTAATAATACGTCATATAGTATTTTTTAGGAAATATATTTAATTAATGTGTCACAAGATTTAACATGGCTTAACTAAATTCTTAAACGATAAGGTTCATCATTACTCAATCATACTCCTAGAATAACATCTATTACACAGTTTTACATAGAAATTTAGTTTATCGCCTAACCAAAACTACTGATTTGAGTTAAATGCACAAAATTGAGCAATGTGACATAAGGATTAACCATGTACTGTAGATGTAGAGACGGTTACCTTCCCATCTTCTGTCCTCAAATTGATCTGTACCCATAAAATGATAGTAGAGCTGATGATTAAGGTTCGTGTTTGTCTCTGTTCCAGCATCCAAATTCTCACCTTCCCTATCAAATTTCCAATTTTAAATGTTATAATCTATCTATATTCAAGAAAAGATATAGCCATCAATTTTCCAATTTTAACCATCTTAAAGGACAACATGCAAATGCTTAACCTTAATATGTTGTTTGGGAATTATAGCTAACATAATTTACTATAAATTTGAGCATGTTAAACAAAAATAATATCAAATGTCATTTTGCACTTACTTTGGAGCAGGGTAGCTGCCGTCGAAGAAACCTTTGCTATCATTTGTCCAACTAATAACCGGAAATTTTACCTGTAATAAAACAAAAACATTATCCACCAATTGCAAAAACTTAACTTTCTTAAAGGAAGTAACAAATTCAATCACTTACCCATGACAACGTATCAGGCTCAACTTTCTTCTCCTCAATCTGCATTACTTTCAGTGACCCAATCACTTCCACTTGAACTAAGAGCATTCGCCAAGTACTTAGCATCCATGCTCAACGACACCGTTCCTTCGTTACTTAGTCCATTCAGATCAAGCAACACCTCTGCCTTTCCATCTACTATCCTGCAAACCCAACAAAGAAAAAACTTAATCTATGCAACAAACAATACCAACATAACGATATCTACTTTAAGTGCCTTAATTTACTGCGGTGCTGTATAACCATATATACCTGCATGTACATGACTTTATATGGTTGAAGCCCATTATTATGAAAGAAAAGTACTTATCAGCTGCTGAAAATAAGTTATCTAAACAATACCTATAAAACACCAATCTTTTGGTATTTAGTTCTTTAAGCTTAGGAGTATTTAGACTACAATTAAAGGCTACCCAACATTAAACTTGGTGTTATCTGATTAGAGACTTTTTCTCAAGTTACTTTCTTTTGGTTATACATACATTACCTGGCCATAGTTTAAGACTCTAGCAGCCGGGCGACAAACCGAATGATAAACCTGCGACATTTAAACCAATTATAATCAAATTGTGCCAAAAAAAATCAAGACTTTAATGAACTACACATAAAAGACCTTAAGTGTACACCCTTAGAAAATTATCAGCCAACCATCAACAGAATACCAATAGAAAACAGCAAGATATGATTTTAATAAAAACATAGACTAAAATTAGAGTTCATATACGTTAAGATTTATTTAAACTTCACAAAAAAAATTCATATCAAAATACCTATCACAAACTGAGGTGGGGAATTAAGAACACTGAAAAAGCAATTGATTAAAAACAAACTTAGAATCACAACAGAAATCTTGCTTTAGACTGGAAATTATCTGCAACAGCCTAGCTTTTGGTTTTTTGAATAATTAGCTTCTTACCTTATTCTCCTTAATCATCTCCCCAAATAAATGCATGAAGATTATCAACACCACTAATGGGTACCATAACATTGTTTCAATAGGCATAACAAATTTAGCTATATAAACCATTTATAAAAGGTAGCTACATAATTAGTTCCCTCAATGTGTACATTATCTGCATAATCAATGACGAAATCGGAGGTGTCTCCTGCGAACAACTACTCTTGAATCAATTCAAATAAATAAAATATGTTTACATTTGTATCCACCACATCCACATTATCAAGCTTTTAAAGAAAGGCGGGTTACAGATGACTAACAAATGATTATCATACGAACATGGCTTAATATTTACCTACAAAAGAAACAATAAGTAACCAAAACTTGAACTCGAGCACGAACATTGAGATTCAAGTGAAATCTAGTCGGATAAACATACCTTTGATTAGTGAGATTGAATGATATTGGTATAGGGTTTTTGTAGTCGCTTCAGGCCTTTTTTTTTCTGGTTGTCGCATGTTTTTCTACAGGTCTCACGTATCAATTCGAATTTAGGGTTAAGGTTTTATGATGCGATACGTCAAGTGGTGTTTGTTCTTATTATGCTAATATATTAGGGTTACGGGAAAAAGATATCTAATGCAAATTTCGGTATTAACATGCACTTGCATATTATATATTTGGTTTTGAAAGATATAACCACAAATTTAAGTTGATCAGTTGGTAAAATTGCTTGTTAGTTTATCCACAAATCTAGGGTTCGAATCCTACACATAAAATTTTTTTAAAAAATCATGCGGCCTGAATATTAAAAACGAATTTTAATTAAAAATCCTAAATATTAAAAACGAATTTTAATTAAAAATGGCTTAGGTGGCATTAAATTATGATGACATGGCATTATGGGATGCCAAGTGGCATTTTATGTGGCATGCCTCCTCTTATATATAATGTATAGATATATATATATACACATACTTAGTATCTATTGTATTGGGTAATACAATTGGTAGAAGTCTAAGTATTTGACGCATTGACTAAATACATTGAATGTAGTTGGGTAAAGCCCAAAGTTCATGACCCATACCCATGGAGCATGATCCATAACCCATGACCCATTGCATGACATCATGCATAAGTCATAATGGGTATTATCCATGACCCATGGAGCTAACCCATGACCCATTGACTAGATGCATTGCATCTTCTAGACACATTGTATCTATTTGGATACCCATGATCCAAAGTCCATAACCCATGACCCATGATCCATGACCCATAATCCATTTAGGGGGAGCGTCCTACGGATCCCCAAAATTACACTAGACGGATCCCTCAAGCAAGGGATCCGTGGAATCCGTGGAACAGTAGTGATTTTTCCTCTATAAATAGTGAGCCATTTCTTCATTGCAACTTACCTCTTTCACACACCTTCTCTCTTAGTGTTGTAAACTCTCTAACCTCATATCCAATGGATCTTTCTATGTAGTTTTGTGTTTTTGTTTGTGTGATCTTCTAGGTTCCTCTTAAAGGCAAGATCACCACCTCTTGAAGTCGAGCAAGCTCAAGTCCATGAGTTGCCTAGCTTCGTCATCATCAAGACTACTGTGTTGTTTTGAAGGCATTAATGAAGGATACCAAAAGGGTCAAGTCGAAGGCATTAGTGAAAGGTGCCGAACGTCTATCTCTAAGGCAATAGTGAAGGATGCCAAAAGGGTCAAGTCGAAGGCATTAGTAAATGGTGCCGAATGTCCATGTCTAAGGCATTAGTGAAGGATGCCAAAAGGGTCAAGTCGAAGGCATTAGTGAAAGGTGCCAAAAGATCATGTCAAAGGCATTAGTGAAAGATGCCAAGGGTGTACAATCAATATGGTGCATCAATGTACAAATAGAAATTGGTTGTGTCCAAGGATATTGATATCCTTGATGATGTTGTAATAAGGAGTGGGTCTCCTTTGGGATAGGTGTGTGTGTAGTGTTGTGTAGTAGTTCCTCCTTTGTAATGGAACTCGGTATCTAGCTTTGTACCGAATAAAGTGTAGGCGACGTTGTGATAGGTTTGGTTCTACCTCGTGGAAGAACCCAGTGTCTAGCCTTGTACCGGAAAAAGAGTAGGCGACGTTGTGAAGGCTTCTCCGCCATAAGGAGTTTGTGTCATGTAGTGCTTACGAACTCTCGAGTAGGTGACTCGGGGAGTGGAGTAGGGAAAGGAAGGTGTCCTTGTAGACGAACCACTATAAACACTCGTGTCGTGGTTTTGTGTTTCTTACTCTTTACATTTGCATTACCAATTTACATACTTATCTATCAAGATCCAACATACACATCTAAATAGATTGACATAAATCGATCAAAATATTTTAGAACAAAGTTTTAATTGGTAAAACTATTCAACCCTCCCCCCCCTTCTAGTTTTCCACAGATGATCATGAAGATACATTGCCTTCTGAAAACACTTACGTACTTCTGGTAGAAACTGATAGTCTGGGTCCTCCACCAGAATTTAAAGTGATTCCCGTTCATAGATCTGTAAGGACTACGCGTGCACCTGAACGTGTATGTCTTACTGTAGAAGTTGAGGAAACTATATTAGGAGATCTTGGAGATCTTGGAGAGCCTACTTATTATAGAGCTGCCATGGCAAGTCTTGAAAAGGACAAATGGCAAGCTACAATGAATGGGAAAATGCAATCCATGAAAGATAAAGAAGTCTGGGAAGAGGTTGACTTACCTCCAAATGCTACGGTGGTTGGAAGTAAGTGGCTTTATAAAATAAAGACTGACATGGATGGCAATGTACACATCTATAAAGCTCGTCTAGTTGCACAAGGTTTTACTCAAACTTTTAGCATAGATTACGAGGAAACCTTTTCTCCTGTAGCAGACATTAGGGCTATTAGAATTCTCATAACTATAACAGCATACTATGACTATGAGATATGGCAGATGGATGTCAAAATCGCCTTCTTGAATGGTCGCTTAGATGAAGACATCTATATGAAGCAACCTGAGGGGTTCGTGAATCCACAATTTCCAAACCGTGTATGCAAACTTCAAAGGTCCATTTATGGATTGAAGCAAGCATCGCGGCAATGGAATAAGAGATTTGATGAAGAAATCAAAAGGTATGGATTTATTCAAAATCTTGATGAGCCATGTGTATATCACAAAGTTAGTAGGAGTGATGTAATTTTCCTTATCCTTTATGTCGATGACATATTAATTATGGGAAAAGACATTCCAAGTTTGCAAAGTGTTAAGGCATATCTTGGGCAATGTTTTTCCATGAAGGATTTAGGAGAAGTTGCATACATTATGGGAATCAAGATCTACCGAGATAGATCAAAGCGGTTAATTGGTTTAAGTCAAAGCGCTTACATTGATAAAATGTTGAAGAGATTCAGTATGCAAAATTCCAAGAAAGGATATTTGTCGATGGAAGTAAAGCATGGCTTATGTAGCGATATGTGCGCTTCAACACCTGCTGAAGTGGCACGCATGCAGAAAGTTCCTTATGCTTTGGCGGTAGGATCTATTATGTATGCTGTGAGATACAAAAGGCCAGATGTGGCGTTCACTCAAAACATGACCAGTCGATATCAACAGAATCTGGGTGAACTTCACTGGACTGCTGTTAAACATATTCTAAAGTATCTTCGATATACGAAAGATATGTTTTTAGTGTATAGTGGAAATCCAGACACAGAGCTTGGTGTTAAAGGTTTCTGTGATGCATCCTGGCAGTGTGATAAAGATGATACAAAGTCTCAGACGAGTTATGTCTTTGTCATCAATGGAGGAGCAGTTGACTGGAAGAGCAAGAACCAGAGCACGATTGCGATGTCTGCGACAAAGGCCAAATACATAGGTGCTTCGGAAGCTGCAATGGAGGCTGTTTTGATTAGGAAATTCATTTTAGGACTTGGTGTTATGCCTTCACTTGAATCGCGTATTGATATGTATTATGACAATTCTGCTGCAATCATATTTGCCAATGAACCTGGAGTCATGAAGGGCACCAGACATTTTCTACGGAAGTATCACTATGTTCGGGAACAAGTCCGCGAAGGTGAAATTAATCTATTGAAAGTTCACACAGATGACAACTTAGCTGATCCTTTCACTAAGGCTTTACCTAGAGAAAAGCTTATTGGACTTGCTAATGGCATTGGACTTCGTTTGTCTAATATTTTCATGCATAATTGTGATTAGTATTTGGACAAAGGATATTGTAAACAGTTATTACTTTGATGAAATAAAATTTTGATTATGTTTATTTTCATTTATAATATTGTTGTCCTATATTTGCATGTTTAATCCATGAGTAACTAAGTTATTCTAAATTGTCCGTTGTCGATTAGTGATATGGGAATATCATTAAACTAAGAAAAATCTGAGAGATGTGGTAGAATATACTTGAAAGTATATTGATGAGAATGCATATCAATTTCAGATGATATTCAATGAATTGAATATAGGACTTATCCCAACTGCATAATTTACTTTGTGGATATTGTTATAAGTAAATTGTGAATAGTTATCCTCAGACTAGATACCAGATAAGTGTCATAAATGTAGTGCATTTCTGTGGGGCAACTTAACGCTATACGAAACCGGTAGTAATAAGGGTTATTTCCAAAAGTGTTACAAAGTTTGTGGGTTAGTCTCGTAGTCAAGATATAATTTGTTCCTTCAAATTTATTTGGAGTTTAATATTGATGGGCCCCTCGTAGGGTTGACAAGATGTTTGTGCGGCCGCACCCAAAATCTCCCCTAAATATGTTCAGAAGATTTGGTAATCTTGGTCAGTCACTTAAAACGAGAAACAGAATAGTTGAATAAAGAATGACTTAATTCAATATCTTTATTTAACATGGTATTAGAAACAAAAGGATAATAATAATGAGAAATCATTAAAAGGTTTTCCAGGAGCCTTGCTCGATTTTTACTAGAGGCATCGAAGTGTTGCTAGACGCTAACCGATGTGATCACTCTATTAAGATATATCCAAGTGGGAGCTGTTAGTTTTATGGATATAAATTAGTAGTCGTGAGTAAGGATCGAACTCGAGACCACGGAATTGCACGCTTTACGTATGAGAATTAAAGTTAATAATTAAATATAAATTTTATATTTATTTATTAATTACACGAAATAATATAACGGACATTAAGTTAATTAAGTGTAATGGACTAACGATCGTTAAATGTTAATTGGAAGGGCTAGATTGCAAAATAAAGATTGGGAAGGTTCCGGAATCCCTTGGGATAGCCCAACCGATCGGCCAAGGGTATTCCCCAACCCAACCCATGCCTAAATTGGTCACCAAGTTATATTTAGTATAAATACAAGGCTTAGGGTCTTGGTTTTGCATCTCTTGTACTCATTGCCTAAAACCTAAAAACTTGTTTGTGTGTTTTTGACTTAAACCGATCGTACACCCTCCCTAGGGGATCGATCCACTTATTTTTCCAAAACAAATTATTTTGTGTGATTAAAACTAGCATTACTTTAATTTGATTTAGTACGTCTGTAGAATAACGTGGTACTAACATTCTTTTGTTGGTATCTTAGATTGAATTACAAAAACGGTAAGGGGTAATTCTTATAATCCTATAAACCCTAATTAGGGTTCATCACTTGCTAGTTTTGTGGAATTGATTCTTGTTCGGCTAGAATAAAAAAGGTACGCATACGTTATGTTTATGTTAGTTAATTATTCATTATACGTTCTTATACGCTTTTGCATGTTTTCTTTGATGTTTATGTGTTTTATATATAATAGTCATGTTATATAATTCCAATACAGTGCATGCCTATCCCCTGTATCTAGGGCAATAATATAGTGGAACTAGCATACTTTGTGTATCATTACATGAAAAGAATTTAATTCAATGTACAAATGAAAGAATATTGATGTCAGTATAGATTTTCTTCAAAATTTCTCTTCATTCGCCCTTATTTTTATAGATACGTTGATAGAAATTTAGAATCGAATAACTTACACAATCCAATACAACACCAAAAAGAATTAACTACACATGAAACTATTAATTTCTGATATAATTTATATGTTAGAATTAACTACACATGAAACTATTAATTTCTGATATAATTTAGACTAAAATACACCGTTGGTCCCTAAACTTGGCAAGACTCATCGTTATGGGACAAAACTCGACCCTTTCATCGCCATAGGTCCACACCTTGGCCATTAAATGCCAGAATCGTCTCTTGACCAATAACGCTTATGTCAACGTCTTTTTTCTGTTAGTTATTGGAGGGTATTATAGTCCATACACATTTATAACTCAACTTAGTTAATTCTAACTCAAGAACTATTCCACCAAAACAAAAAGAGGTTATTGTTTGAACAAATTATATCAGTATACCTGAGTCCTCACCACTTAAGTATGACTTCATAAAAGTCAACTGGTAAAGAAAGTATGAGCTCACAGAATTTTACCTAGGATTAACAAACAAATTTGTACATTGTCAACTACTTAGCTAGTTAACTTATAACAGTTAACTATATACAGTGCTTGATGAAACTGGAACGTAAATGATACTACGGAGTCATTGTCTGATACATGTTAATATACTGATACTTTACAAAATATAAAAGATGAATTTGGGCCCAACTTCAAAACGTTCAACTGCTGAATCTTCAAATGATCTACACAGCTCTGATCGATATCCAGAAACTATTGAACCGACAAAACATGAACCCTAAATTGATGATGCTGCTGCCACCTTGTCTGCAAAAACAAGTATACAACAACAAACATATAAGTTATGAACTGTATTGTTACAGCTTAATGGAATTTAACACATGACATGGTATTCATCACTGAAACATCACCTAGGGTCGCCTTTGGGCGAACAGTGCTAGGACGCAGTTTGTAATCTTTTCTTTGCTCCGAAAGGGTGTCTTAACACCGCTTGAAACATCAGCAGCAGCACCACCAACCCTTTCAGCCTTCCCCTCCATATCAAAACCAGGCAAGTTCTCAACATCAAACCCTGCAAACTCAACCATTTTGGCCTTCCCCTTCCCATCTAAACCTCGCTTAAATTCTTGAACAACTTCTCTCCCTTTTTTTCTGGGCAAAACATCCTCTTCATCAACCATCTTTCCTTTTCCTTTTCCTTTAATTTTCTCCCTTTTTTTAGCTACAACTCCTTCTTCGTCTTTGATTACAACACCACCTTTCACTCTTGGTGTCCTGGTTCCACTCCCCTGCATTTTTTTCTTATTTATCCCCTGCCATTGACGTCTAGTCCTAAAAGGTGTTTGACTAAGCACCCTAAAGTTAGCATCCTGCTCTACCCAACCCACAACTTCAAAACTGATATTTTTTAAGTAAATATGTGCTAACTTTTGGGGCTTGTGGGCTACGAAGATATCAACTGACTCATTTGTTTCAGCCATTCCAAACAAAGTATGAACATCAACATCAGTATGAATCAAATGCAAACCATTTTCTAGGGATTGTTTAGGATCACAGAAAAACAACGCCCATTTTTTTTCATTAATCTCTGATAACACATTATCAAGGCTTGAACTAAATATATCCTTATCAATGGTAAAGGCACACAGATTAATTAATGAACCTCGTTCATACCTGAGTGGGCTATAATCAAAAACCCCATTATAGTGGATTCTGAACAGGACCTCACCTTCTTCTTCTTCCTTCACATCCTTAAAAGTGGAGATGAATATGCTTCTGTCCTTCATTGTTACTTTTTTGTTTTTTTAAGAATGGGTTTGACTAGATGTGTGTTTCAGTACGTGAGTGTGGATGTATGTTAGGTTTTGTTTTGATTGGGTTTTTGTTAATTGGGTCGGGTTATTATGATTGTGTTTATTGTTTCGGATCTTGTTAGTTGGGTTCTTTTGGTGATTCCCAACACATTAATTGTGTATAAGCGTATCAAGGAAAGCAAAAGGTCAAGTTGAAGGGTAATAGGTTTAAAATGTCACATTTGGTCCCTCAATTTGGCCAGTTAGCCGTTTTTTGCACTTAAAATTCCCGCGTATTTTTTCTCACACAAACTTGACTATTTCTCTTTTTACTAACTTCATAATTAGTCCCTGAATTTGGAACATCCAGTTGTTTTTGGTATTTATTGGTTAATACACTATACCAATTGCATAGCAACAATCAAAAGAAACATATCCTAAGAAAATCTCAACAACCTCCCAATGGCTGACTTCCCACTACTTGAAGAACTCGCCAAAGCTTCGAACTCTGACTACATGTTTGACTCGATTTCTCTCTTTTATCAGAGATAAAACGATAAGGACATCAAAATTGATAAGGGACTCCAAAACACTTTGACTGACTTGATTCGTGGTATGAAGGAAACCCAAGAATACATCTCTTAGATCGAAGGCTTTCGAACTACGGTGATAAACTACAAGGTTATCGAGGATCTTCGCAACAAGCAAAAGGCTAATGTCTTGAAAGCGTTGGAGATAAGGAGGACGATCTGTCAGACACACTCACAAGTGTGTGACAGGAACAACTTCCTTGATGATCTTAGGAAGTGTTGAGAAGGAAAAGAAGTGGTTATATTTTCCTTTTTTTTTGGAAAAATATGTACTAAATATTTAATGTTTAATATGAAGTTAATGAATCTATATGTTATGTTCTAGTGTTTTAATTTGTTAATTATGTTGTTAATTGTTGTATTCGTCTAAGAGAGTTGTTATATCGGTTTTGATTGTATTGGGTGTTGGTAGAACTATGGTCCTTGCTCAAACAGTTTAAGAGTATAGGGGACTAAGGTTTTAGTCCCCTATCCTGTCCTCACATTTGCATTAACTTATAGCAAGCACTTTATTCTCACATTTTACCACAAATTTGAATTCATATACATAAACCCAACCCTTTTAGAGAAATTGCGTCAAAATGGGTAAATCTAGAGCTTGTAAACAGATTAAATGCTCCAATTGTCAAACTGTTGGACATAATAAGTCTAGCTGTCACAAGGATCAGATACCAAAACCAACAAAGGAAACTAAGGTTCGAGGTAGAAAAAGACATTGTGATGGCAGAAGGCAACAGGTATTCATTTAATTGTCATTTGCATAATGATTGTTCTTGTGTGTTTACATTCTAGTTGATGTGCAAATGTATTACTTTTGAAGTGGATGGATGAAGACGATATAAGCAAGACTATAGAACAAGAGTTTCTTGAAGCTCTTTATGAGCAAGAAGAAGAACACAAAAATTTGGAGGAAGATGAAGAGCAGTCCAGGTTGGATGAAGAAGCATTCCAACAGTTTTTGGAAGAGGAGAGAATGTACAAAAGAATTGAAGAGGAATGGGAGAGGAAAAATTGGCTTGAAGATGCAGAGTATGAGGCAGCTTACTATGGAGTGTCTGTGGAAGAGGTATATCCAAGACATCCATATGTGCTGGATAAAATTCACGCTCTGAATGGCACAAATTCCAGCAGTTTTCGAAGGTTGTAGGCTTCTACTCTTCTAGCCATTTGTAATATCGAGAATATTATGTTTGAACACGTTTTTGTTTTTTTTGTTGACTTTATAAGTTGACTAGCTTGTAAGAATTTATGTTGTCTTTACTCCTTATCTACTTGTTCAATGTTAGGAATTAGAAAATTCAGTCATTAAATTGTCGGTCACCTCAAGTATATGTAATCATTAGAAAGCTCGTAGTCGCAGTTATTTTATATTTGTAAGTAGTTAGTTAAGTAAAACCGTGGAGGACGGACGGGTCTTTACCCACTGTATGCCTGATCTACAGCCCGTAGGAGGCGTTTATTGTAAGACACTATAAATACCCTCTACCTCCCAAGGTAGAGGGTTGGAGCTTTCAATACCATTTTATTTGTTTCACATAGTTCCCAACTCTCTTCCTTTTCTCTCTCTAAACATTGTGAACGCCCCATATGGTTTGTGGTTTAATGTGTTTGTGAAATCCTATATCTTGCAATTGGTATCAAGAGTCATGGTTAGATCACTCAGCTTTCATGCTCTTTGTTTTAGTGGATTTCATAAGGTTTTTGGGGTTATAAGTGTTTAGGAGAGTTTGAATCATTTGGACAATTTCTTGTGTTAAAGTTTGAATTTTGATTGTACTTTTGTGTTTAGGATCATCATATGTGTTTAGGTTTTGAATTGGAAGGCTTAAATCATTATGGTTTGGTTGTTTTTGATTGATAAAGTGGTTGTTTTTTAAAAGTGTACGAAGCGAGTTGCGCCACGGTGTTGCATTTCTTGGAAGCGAGTTGCTTTGTTATTGAAAGCGAGTTGGTATAAGCGACTTGGCTATTAAGCGAGTTGTATTAGCAGCGAGTTGGTATATGTGACTTGGCTATTAAGCGAGTTGTTTCTTTTAGCGACTTGAGTTTTAAAGCGACTTGGCTATTAAGCGAGTTGTATTGTCAACGAGCTGGTTTAAGCGACTTGGTGGTTAAGCGAGTTGTCTCTGTATGCGACTTGGCTATTAAGCGAGTTGTTTCTTTAAGCGACTTGAGTTTTAAGCGACTTGTCCTTTAAGCGAGTTGACTGTTTAGCGAGTTGATGCCAAAGCGAGTTGACTGTTTAGCTACTTGTCTTTTGAGAATTGTCACTTCTTCGTGCTACATTTTTTCGGTTGTTCTTTTGGTTTAGTAAAATTCCGTGAAAGAATCGATTTCCCGGTTTAATCAAAGAATAGTAAAATCCCGTAGAACTTGTAATCATGTCAAACAACGTGCCTACTATCGTTTCTTCTGTAGCTGAGGACGTCAAGCAGCTGGATCAGATACTCGTCCACCTATGCTTGACAGAACTGATTATGACTCATGGGCTCAAAGAATCAGGTTTTACTGTTTGGGAAAAGAAAATGGGGTCAACATTCTCAAATCAATTGATGAAGGACCTTATCAGATAGAGACCACTAGAGACATAATTGATATTGCTGCAGATGGAACAATGATCTTTGGATTGGACAGACCAAAGATGTATGATGAGCTCAATGATAAGGAGAAAAAGAGATTCGATGCTGATATCAGGGCTTCAAACATTATACTTCAAGGTCTTCCAAAATATATCTACAAGCTTATCAATCACAACACTGAAGCCAAGGCAGTTTGGGATAATGTCAAGATGCTTCTCTCGGGGTCTGAATTAACTAAGGAAGACAGAGAATCACAGCTGTATGATGAATTTGAGGACTTTAAGATGAAACCAGAAGAAAGTGTTTATGAATATTACTTGAGATTCCACAAGCTTGTGAATGATATGAGGAATATCAAAATGACCATGCCAAATATTCAGCTGAACTCAAAGTTTGTGAACAACATGAATCCCGAATGGCACAAATTTTTCACCTCTGTGAAGCTAACCAAAGGATTGAAGAACACCAACTATGAGCAACTGTATGCCTTCCTTCTTCAGAATAAGAGACATGCTATGTTTGAACGAAGGATTCTTGATCTGTTCAAAACTTAACAGGGAGAAACAAGTTCATCAAATGATTCAACAACATTCTACACCAATGTTGGAATTACCACCAAAGCCTCTCAAGTCATACCCACGGGTAATGGTAATTACAAGCTCATTCCTGATCCAGCATATAAGCCTCCAGACTCAAAAACACTCATGGAAAACTTCATCAATCAACTGTCTCTCACGGTTAGTCAAAATCTGAATACCACTCCTCACACCAACAATAACCTCAGAACAACATCCAATCCACACAATCAAGCTACTGTCATAAATGGAAAGGTTATGGTGCAACCAGTTCAAGGTAGGCAGTATGAACAGGGAAGAGCTGGAGTAGGTGGAGGGTATGTGGCTAATCAGAATCATGGAAGAAATGCCAATCATGGACAAGTGAAGCCAGTCAAGTGCTACAACGGTGGTGGGGATGGACACATTGCAAGGAACTGCACATCTCCAAAACCCCCTCAAAATGCAGAATACTTTAGAGACAAGATGTTGCTTGTACAAGCTCAGGACAATGGTGCTGTTTCGGATGAAGAAGAGTTGCTGTTTCTTGCTAAGGGAAATGCCAAGACTTATGATGCTGGTGTGGATGAACAGCCAGTGCAAGGTATGGGTCAGAACAATCCAAATGCATTTCAAGTAGCTGACTGTGATGCTTATGATTCGGATGTGGATGATGAACCAACTACCCAAACCATTTTCATAGCAAACATCTCACCTATGGTCTCTCCAAAGCCCTCATCTGTCACAATTCTCAATTTCCGGTCATTTCTCACATTTACTATTTCATCGTTTATCGTAAACTAGGTTTACAAGAATTAAATTCGCGTAACCTTAGGGGTTTAGCTGCGAATTCATAAACAATCATCAAGGACATTTCATATAGACTAGGTTTAGTCTACATTTCATTAGCATCATTGTCATCATATTAGTTCATGCATGATTTTGCATTTTACATTAAACGCGTAATTTTCATATTAAATAAACGCTATCGCGTAATTAATTATTTTGAACAATTGATCAGATACTTCCAAAAATTATCCTAACATATTTTTATACTCATATTAAGATTATAAAAATAATATTATGAGTTTACCTGTTGTTTTAAATTTATTTTGTATATAAATTGTTATATTTATATAATTAAGACGGTTTTCGTAAATACGACACGATAATTATTATTTCACTCAATTCTTGCGAGAATTGTATTTTTATAATTTTTATGACATCGATATATTTTATTTTGGTCCGTTAAAATTTATTTTTAGCTAACGCTACCCTAAAAGCTCAAATAAATACACAAGTTACTAATAATTCCTAATTAACTACACATTACTCAACATTAAAACACTTGATTATGATTAAATGCATCTAGTCTTAATTGTTTTTACATATGTCGACCAAGCTAGGATGAGTCACTTTACATTGCTAAATATCTTCACTTATATCTTATTATACTCAAAAAAAATCATACACATACAACTAATATCATTAAGTGTGAGATCAAAAATCTCCTTTCCTCTCTTCCTCCATAACCGGCCACATCAAGAACACCATGAAGAAACCATTAATTTTTGAAGTCCATGTGATTATCAAGTTCATATAGTGATCTATGTTAAGGTTTTGAAATAAAAACCTATAGATTAATAAGGTTTTCATCACTTTCTTTCACATAATCATACAAGTAAGCAATTCATGATTTTCATAATTCTTTCATATTCATCTTTATGTTATTTCATCATTTTTGCAAGAAATCATGCATGTTACATATGAGTTTATACCACTTTTAATGTTTTTATTACTTATATTGAAATATGATCATCCTATAAATTATCCCTTGTAACATATCACTTTTGGTGATGTCTAGGAACCCATGACACCCTAAGAAGGTGTATGGTAGGATTTGAATAGCTTCGGAGTTGTTTTGAATTGGTTAGAATAGGTTTTGCGCGAGAAAAATTCATTTCGACAAGTCTAATTAAGGGTCTGTCCATATTTTTGAATTCTAGAATTCTCGACAGTAGGTAAAACTTTTTGGCCTAGATATTTAGAAAATAAACTTTAAAACGAAAACGTGGCCGCTTGAACGGATTAAAACGGAGTTATAACGAAGAAGATATGAATTTTTCAAGTTGACGACGAAAACTATTTGTTTCAGAAAATTCAGCATGTTATTTCTACTTTGTACGAGTCAAAAATGAGGCTTAGGCGTTATGTAATGTGTCGACTTATCAAAAATATATTAGTATACTTTAATACGAAGCTAAGGGCATATAAAACGTAGAAAACGGACTTGTAACGATTAAATTATACACGTTTACACAAAGTTGCCGTAACTTTATTATATAAGAAAAACTAGTATATTTTTATTAGACAAGTATTACGGCCACAAAGGACCATGTTGAGAGTCATTTTTAACATGGATGAAGTACTTTTTATAACAAGATGTCTTCTAGTAAAAGTGAGTTCGCCAAGCATATTTTTCAAAATGTCCAACCGTTCGTCAAGCGGAGTTGTAATGAATAAAATACGGTCACTTAAACTTTGCCGAAAACCACCCTTAAACAATATTTTGAATACAAGTACCATACTTTACCTATGTTTTTCTCCATGATCGAGACCTCTACGATGAAAACTTAAATGCTAAAACTTTGAGATAATGATACAAGCTTCCCAAAATCGTTGAGTTTGTTTCCTAACACTCGATGTGCACCATTTTACGAATAGCTTTTCAAGGCCGTTTATTCACTTTCACAAATTATCAAAGTATATTGTTTTGCGACGAAAACCTTAGAAATTCTTGATAAATCTCTAAACGACTATCGTAGGAGGTTGTTTCAACGTAAATACTTGTAAAGTATTCTATAATACGACGGGATGTCATAAACATATATTTTTACGATAAACATTATTTTTCAAATGTACAAGTGGTATGGATATCATATGAGTTTGCATGCACGACATTGTTTCATGACTTATATTAGAACACATCATTCATATTAGGTTGCGGATAGAGATCGCACCTCATTTCAGTGTATCTACTTTTGTCATCATAAACATTGCACCAGGTGAGTTTCATAGCCCCACTTTCTATTACTTAATTGTTTTACAAACTCTTTGGGGGAGATACATGCTCAACTATTTTCATTTACTTTTATAAGTACTCTAAACTTTTACTGATTACCGTGAGTTTTCATAGCCCCACATTCTATTAATTGTTTACAAACTTTTGGGGGAGATACATGCTCAACTACTTTCTTTTACAAATACAAATACTCAAAACATTTACACTTTTATGCTACGCTATACTTTTTATACTTGATTGCATAATACTTGATAGCATTTATACTTGATTGTGTTATATACTTGATTGCATTATACTTGATTGTGTTATACACTTGATTGCATTATACTTGATTGTGTTATATACTTGATTTCATTATACTTGATTGTGTTATACTAAACTTGAAAGTCTCCTAACATACACGAAGCAGTCCCCTCGTTTGCATGATAAGTCTCTTTGGATAACACATGCATTGGGTTTCGGAGATGAAGTAAAACTAATGCTATTACTTTCCTTATGAGCAATACAAAGTCTCCCTGGATAACACACGCATTGGGTTTCAGAGATGAAGTAGAACCAATGGTATTACTTTCTTTGTGAGCCTCATACCCACCTGAGGTTTCTGGAGATGGAGTGGAGACTCATGGCTAATTGCATAAGTTTTGATGCACGTATACGTGATCAATATACTAGTTACATACTTAAAACATTTATACTTTTAAATACTATGATACATGCATACATGCTTGACATACTATTTTTAGAAGTGGGTTGTAAACACACAGGTTGCAAGTTTTGTATGGGCGGAACTTGGAACTGAGTGGATTTACAATGCCTTTGCTTTGTGAATTCTTATGATAATGTGCACTTGACTGCTAGACATACTACTTTTGGCAGTGGGTTGTGAACACACAGGTTGCAAGTTTTGTATGAGCAGAACTTGGAACTGAGTGGATTTACAATGCCTTTGCTTTGTGGACTATTCTAAATGACCAAAAACTTTGCCTTTGTTGCATGAACGCTCTTTAAAAGCCTTACTTGTTAAACAAACTCTATGAACTCACTCAACCATTGTGTTGACACTTTTAGCATGTTTTATCTCAGGTATCTAAGGCATTCACTTCATGGCATGCATGTGGACTTATCATAGAGTTGCGGTGTCGACGCGTCTCACATATATTTTATGCACTTAACTATCGTTTGATTGTAACAAACTCATTTTGGTATATTGGAAATATTTTGGGACCTATGTTTTGTAAACTCTGATTATTATACTTAATCAAACGATATTTTCAAAACGACACTTTAGGTCGTTCGATATAACAGTAACTTTGATGCTATGACAGTCAACCCCCAGGAATTCCATTCTGCTGCAAAACAAGTAATTTGGGGGTGTGACATCATCACCACAGCAGGCTAGTCCTTCCAAAGAATCAATCATCTCAGAGGTATTAAAATTATATGATGAAGTTGATGAGCAAAAGATACATGACAAAGTGCAATCACATGAAACTTGTGAAACGTATATTGTTAATTTGGGTAATAGTAATATTATCCCATATGATCAATATGTGATCCAAAGTGAAAGTGTGATTGAACCAAGTGATGCATCTTCTGCAGTCAATGATGACTATATTTTTTATGAATACACTCCATGTGCTACTGATGATTCTATTATCTCTGAACTTAATGCCTATAAAGAACAAGTTGCCATTTATGAACAACGCGCTAAGTTTGAGTTAACCACTCGTGAGCAGGAAATGGATGACCAAATGCGTACAATGATTAGAAAAAGTAACTTTAGGGAAGAAATACTAAAACAAGAGCTAGATTCCTTAATAGAAAAGCTTAATAAAATGGCTAAGCAAAAACAAGAACTTCAAGAAAATGTGAAAGTGCTTAAGCAGGAATTTAATGCCAAGGAATAAAAACTTTTAAATGAATTTTCCAACCTAAAAACTTTGAAAAATAAACTTTAAAACAAATTGTACGTACAAGGAAACACCATTCAGACTGCTCACATGATCACTAAGCATAGAGTTCTAAGTGACAAACATAGTGTTGCATTAGTTGATGAACCAAACCCTGAGGTTTGTAAGAAAGCTAGAGAAGCAAAGAAAGTAATTTATGATGGCAATGAAATCCTTAAGCCTAGACAGAAACCTAGTTGCGCTGTGATTACTGAGGAAGATAGGAAGTTAGAAGAAGTCACTAGAAAGAAATTGGATGAAAAAATTAAGAGCCCTTCATGCATAGAAAAGAAAACCAATTATAAAACACCCAACTATGCTAAGGATAATTGGATTGCATTTAACAAATTTATACCTCAAACACGGCCGACCCCTGAACAAGTGTTCTGGAAAAAGGATATGGACATGAAAAAAGCTGATGATTTTGTTGAACAGAATCCCCCATGTAGGAGAATGCTTCATGCCACTGTATATCCCCCCAATACACCAATGCATTTAGCACCTAGATCTATTCCCACTAAGAGCAAGACCTTAATCAGTCAGTATGTCATTTATCAATTATTTGTTGATTTTGAGAAGACATGTCAGAAAAGAATCATACCTACTGGGATTATTGAAGGGGAGAGGGGTTTTGAGCAAACTAAAGAATGTTATTTAACTGAGGTCATACCTTTCTTTAAACAATTAAAAGGTCAATTTGATAGTCTTAAAAAGGGATGGATTCGATATTAAAGAAATGGAAAAGGAATTTGATGCAATGATAGTTGAGGTCAATGACTATGAGCGAGAATTAAAATATAATGAGATTGAGAGGAAGAACTTGCATACCTTAAATGAGAATCCGATTTCTGAATGTATTACTCAAGATGTGTTTTACACTGCCACTAATTGTTCAATTAATGCATCTCAATTTCATGAATTATCTGTTGCTCTGAAAGTCTCCCATGATCGTGTCATTGAGCTTGAGAAAACTAACTCTAAATTGCATGAGAAATTTGAACAGGATGATCATGATAATCTGGTGAAACAGTTTTCTAAATTGGAATTTGAGCATCTTGCTTCGCAATTAAAATATCAACATCTAAAAGAAAATGTTAAAACCTCAAATATCAAGACATCCTTGGATGCTCCTGAATTTGATGCAGTTTTTGAAATCAGCAAACGTGATGAACATATTCGAGCTCATTGTAACACGATCAGAAAAATGAGAACCCAAATTGTTAGGATTTGGAAAATCCAGTAGTTAAAGTGTCGGTCACCTCAAGTATATGTAATCGTTAGAAAGCTCGTAGTCGTAGTTATTTAATGTTAAGTAGTATTTAGCTTTGTAACACCGTGGAGGACAGACGGGTCTTTACCCACTGTATGCCTGATCCACAGCCCGTCAGGTGGCGTTTTATGTAATGACTATAAATACTCTCTACCTCCCAAGGTAGGGAGTTGGAGCTTATAATAAGATTTTTCTTTCTCTCACTAAAGTTCCCTAAACCTCTAACTTTCTCTCTCTAGAACTCATCTTGTACGCCTACTTTGATTATGGTTTGATGTGTATGTGAAATCCAATATGTTACAAATGGTATCAAGAGCCATGGTTAGATCATCTCTTACATATCTTTGGATTTCTAGTGGTTTTTAGATGGTTTTTGAGTTTGAAAAAGTTTAGTGGTTTTTGCATCATTTGGTTCATCTCTAGTGTTAAAGTTTGAATTTTGGGTGTACTTTTGTGTTTAGGATCATTGTATGTGCTTGGGTTTTGTTTTGGTAAGCTTGAATAACTGTGGTTGAGCTTGTTTTGGATTGAAAAGTGTGTTTTGGAAGTTTTTCATGTTAGCGACTTGGCTCTCGGTGTAACTTTCTTGTTAGCGACTTGCTTCAGAAAAAATTAGCGAGTTGTAGTGTTGCTTGGTGGCGATTTGGTCCTAGCGACTTGCCTTTAGAGACAAGCCGACAAAAGTTACAGTTAGTGGATTCTCCACTACGGGTAGCGACTTGGTAAGGTAGCGACTTGCTTTCAATTTTGATAGCGACTTGTTCTTAAGTTTCTTAGCGACTTGGTGTTAGCGATTTGGACCAATAGCGAGTTGCTATTTAGCGACTTGATTTCTTAGCGACTTGGTGCATAGCGACTTTCACAAAATTCATAGCTATTTGTAACTTAGCGACTTGTCTTAGCAACTTGGTTTTTAGCGACTTGATTCAAGGATTCTTAGCTTAATTTTGGTTGATTTTGTTTGTAATATGGTTTTCTCTTGATTTAGTAAAATCCCGTGAAAGAATCTATTTTCCCGGTTTAATCATTGAGTTATAAAATCCCGTGTAATTCTTAAACATGTCTACCAACTTACCTACAATCATCTCCATTGCAGGGATGTTCAAGCAGCTGGTTCAGATACTCGTCCACCCATGCTTGACAGAACTGACTACGACTCTTGGGCTCAAAGAATTAGACTGTACTGTCTTGGAAAGGAAAATGGGGTCAACATTCTCAAATCGATTGATGAAGGACCTTATCAGATTGAGACTACAAGAGACTTAATTGATACATAATGAGATGGAACAATGATCTAGGGAATAGACAGACCAAAGACATATGATGAGCTCAATGATAAGGAGAAAAAGAGATTCGATGCGATATCAGGCTTCTAACATCATACTTCAAGGTCTTCCAAAATATATCTACAAGCTTATCAATCACAACACCGAAGCCAAGGCAGTGTGGGATAATGTCAAGATGCGTCTTTCTGGTCCTGAATTAACTATGGAAGACAGAGAATCACAACTCTATGATGAATTTGAACACTTCAAGATGAAACCATATGAGAGTGTCTATGAGTATTACGTGAGATTTCACAAGCTTGTTAATGACATGAGGAACATCAGAATGACTATGCCAAACATTCAGTTGAACTCAAAGTTTGTGAACAACATGAATCCCGAATGGCACAAGTTTGTCACCTCAGTGAAACTAACCAAAGGATTGAAGAATACAAAATATGAGCAACTCTATGCCTTCCTTCTTCAGAATGAGAGACATGCTATGTTTGAAAAGGATTCTTAATCAGTTCAAAACCAACAGGGAGAGACAAGCTCATCAAATGATTCAACTGCCTTCTACTCAAACATTGGAATTACCACCAAAGCATCTCAAGTTATACCCATGGGTAATGGTAATCACAAACTCATTCCTGATCCAATGTTCAAAAAAGCTGATGCTGATGCAGCCGTGGGAAACTTCATTAATCAACTGGCTCTCATGATTAGTCAAAACATGAACTCTCTCCCACACACCTACAACAACCTCAAAACAACATCCAATCCACACAATCAAGCCACTATCAGAGATGGGAAGGTTATGGTGCAGCCAGTTCAAGAAAGGCAGTACGAACAAGGAAGAGGTGGAGTCGGTAGAGGATATGTAGAAAATCTGAATAGGGGAAGGATTGGAAATCAAGGACAAGAAAATCCAATCAAATGCTACAACTGTGGAGGTGAGGGACATATTGCAAGGAACTGCACATCGCCAAAACGCCCTCAGAATGCAGAATACTTTAGGGATAAGATGTTGCTTGTGCAAGCTCAGGATAATGGTGCAGCTTTGAATGAAGAGGAGTTGTTGTTTCTTGCTGAGGGAAATGCTAAGACATATGATGTAGATGTGGATGAGCAACCAA
>OU343224.1:367787901-367904237 GCA_910596185.1 Chrysanthemum makinoi
TTCAGGAGATAGGCCACAATCATCAGAATGCATTTCAAGTCACTGATTGTGATGCATACGACTCTGACGTTGATGATGAACCTACTGCACAAACAATTTTCATGGCTAGCATTTCTCCAATGGTCCCTCCTAAAGTCTCTTCATCACCACAAGCTAGTCCATCCAAAGACAAAATCATTTCTGAGGTACTAAAACTATACGATGAAGTTGATGAGCAAAAGATACATGACGAAGTACAATCAACTATAATTATTGAGTCAGATATTGAAAATATGGGTAATATCAATGTTGTCCCATATGATCAATATGTGAAACAAAGTGAAAGTGAGATTGTACCAAGTGATGTATCTTATGCGATCAACGATGACTATGCTTTTGACTAATTAACTTGAATACACCGCATGTGCCCCTAATGATTCTGTTATCTCTGAACTTAATGCCTATAAAGAACGTGTTGCTATTTATGAACAACGAGCTAAGTTTGAATTAACCACCCGTGAGCAAGAGATGGATGACCAAATGCGTACAATTATTAGAGAAAGTAATTTTAGAGAAGAAGTGTTAAAACAAGAGTTAAACTCCTTACAAGAAAAGCTTTCTAAAACTGCTAAGCAAAAACAGGAACTTCAAGAAAATGTTAAAATGCTTAAGCAAGAATTCAATGCTAAGGAATCAAAACTTTTGAATGATTTTTCCAATCTAAAAACTTTGAAAAACAAGCTTGAAAATAAGTTGTACGTACAAGGGAATACCATTCAGACTGCTCACTTGATCACTAAGCATAGAGTTTTAAGCGATAAGCATAACATTCCCCTTGTTGAGGAACTAAATCCAGATGTCATTAAAAGGGCTAAAGCTGCTAATAAGGTGATCTATGATGGAAATGAGATTCTTAAAACTAGACAGAAACCTAGTTGCATTGAGTGCACTGAGGAAGATAGAAAATTAGATGATGCATCTAGGGAAAAAATGAATAAGAAGCTAGAAAATCATGAATGTAAAATGAATAACATAATGATCAAACCCCATGATTACAAGAAGGAAAACTGGATCTCCTTAAACAAGTTTAAGCCTCAAACGTTGTTAGCACCTGAACAAGTTTTCTGGAAAAGGGACTTAGATAAGCAAAAAGCTGAGAATTTTGTTGAAACAAACCCTCCCCTTAGGAAAATGCCTGCAGCGACTGTGTATCCTCCAAATACACCAATGCATTTAGTTCCTAGAACTATTGCCACTAAGAGCAAGACCTTAATCAGTCAATATGTTATCTTTCAACTATTTGTCTATTTTGAGAAAACTTGTAATAAAAAGATCACACCCACTGGGATAACTGAAGGGGAAAGGGATTTTGAACAAACAAAAAAATGCTATTTAACTGAGGTCATGCTTTTCTTTAAACAGCTAAAAGATAATTTTGAGAGTCTTAAAAAAGGGATAGATTCAGATATTAAAGGAATGGAAAAGGAATTTGATGCAATGATAGTTGAGGTTAGTGACTATGAACGAGCATTAAAATATAATGAGATTGAGAGGAAAAACTTGCATACACTGAATGAGTCTCTTATTTCTGAACGTATTGCTCAAGATGTGTTTTACACTACTACGAATTGTTCCATTAATGCTTCTCAATTTCATGAATTATATGTTGCTCTGAAAGTCTCCCATGATCGTGTCATTGAGCTTGAAAAGATTAATTCGAAACTTGTGAAAATCGTTGTAAGCTCTTAGACGAGGTCTAATATTATATCTAGGAACACATAATAATAAAGGCGGAATATTCAAACATAGAATCAATATTATTATGAACAAGGTTTTTCATTCACCATCTCTAACTAAACAATAATAAAGATCAAAGATTTGATCTAACACTAACTAACTAAACCCTAGGCATTTTCCCAAATCCATACGCCTAGGTTCCCACACACACACACCTTTAGATGTCTACATCTTGTACGTACTATGAAACTAATGACCCTATGTCTCTTTATATACTAGATACATCTAGGGTTTATAAGAGGAATCATAATACAATTAGGAAACTTAAATATTCTTTTAAGCATATCTTCTAGAATCTTCCAAATCCTCCATCTTTTTGTAGTTTCCCTTCTTGTCACTTTTAGTCCTTCATGTTTCATTCTTTTTGTTTTGTATCATCAAATCTATAATAGACCCAACAATCTTCCCCTATTTGATGATGACAAAACAAATATGATTCTTGTACGAACTTCCCTAGACGAAGTAGCAGAAGTTGAGATAATTAAATCTCACATTAATGAAACAATCTTCCCCTTGACTTAAACATGTCACTCAAACATCTCTTCCCCTTTTTGTTATCAACAAATAGAGAACGTATGCAAATAATGATCTTGACCACCACGAACCAATATTATACTTCCAATCTAAGACTTCCAATGCTTCAAATCGCCCACCATTACGCATCATAAGAAAATGGATCCAAAACAGTAGAAAACTCCAACTAGCAGTAGTTATAATGATCAACAGTAGTAAAAATCAAACACTTCCCCTTGAGTGATGCATGTAGATCAAATGATTCTTCAAAATCTGTAGGCTTTATTTAATGATTACTTGTGAAGAAAACCGAGTATAACAAATTTGATGAAGAAGTAGAATTTCCCAAACTTGTGTCTTAAATCTTGTACTATCCACGGAACTCCATACTTATACGAATCACCAAATATAAGTAGACCGCAATCCCTTGACAAAAATCCTCAACTAGTATGAGACACTGAGCACTACAATGTAACTCCTTTAAGTGATAGCCAATGTGTGCATAGAGCATCATAAGAAAAATCACACATTTCTAGATTCATCAAGCTAGATGATAAGAACACAAACCAAGTAATTCCACTTCACCTTCAAATAAGTGATAAATAATCCTCTACGTAATCAATTCTTCAATAAATCTCCAAAACGAGCCTTTTTAAATCCTTTTAAGAACAAAAACTTCTTCCTGTGTGTGTGAATAATGACCTGTGTGTGTGTCTCCAAAAATATATAACAAAAATTACGCTCGACTTCCCCTTAAATCGAAAACCATATGAGAAAGAATCAGTACCTTGAGCAGTACTTTGGAGAAGGAGCAGTACTTTCATCCAATCATCAGTACTTTCAATAAAATCTGCAGTACTTTTAATGTAACAATACTTTGAAACCTCCTCACAGTACTTTGAGAAGTAACAATACTTTCAATAATCAGCAGTACTTTCAAATTCCAAGCAGTACTTTCGTGTCCAAGCAGTACTTTGCTTGTAGGGAACCAATAATGCACAACAGTACTTTCACATAAAAGCTCAGATGAAAGATCCCTTCAGTGGAAAGTTAGATTGATATATAGAGAACATCCACCCAAAATTTCGTCACGATCCAACGGTTAACGAAAAAATTATGATCGTTTCAAAACAGTGTTGTATAAACATACGAAAATTTTAAGATCCGAATTTTTCGTCTTTTTCATCATTCTTCGACACATAAAACCTTGTAATCCTAGATATCACAAGCCTCGGGCTCTGATACTGAAGGATATTGGATTTCACAAACACATCAAACCATTAACACAAGTGGGCGTATAAGTGGAATTCTAGAGAGAGAAAGTTAGAGGTTTAGGGAACTTAGTGAGAGAAAGTGAAAGATATTATTATGAGCTCCAACTCTCTACCTTGGGAGGTAGAGATATATAGTCTTACATAAATCGCCACACAAGCGTCCCTGGATCAGGGTGCATACATGGGTAAGACCGTCCGTCCTCCACGATGTTACTTAACTAAATACTACTTAACTAAATATTACTATGACTACGAGCTTTCTAACGATTACATATACTTGAGGTGACCGACTCTTTAATACTGGGAATTTCTAATTCCTAACAATCTCCCCTAAGGGAGGTCACCTCAAACATATACTAAAATGACATTGAATACAATCGGATATTACATTAACAATTGATCTTGCATTCTTGATGTAGTACTTTGCTCAAGGCTTCGTAGTCATTGATTTTTCACATTGCATGTTTGGTTAATCCAAGTGGAGGTCTTTTACTGATCCACGTGATAATAATGTTGAGCCGGCTTTTGAGATCATCAGCTAGTAGAAAATCTCTGATACATCCATTGTGGTGTTGGTATTATGTGATGTTGTGACATTCGGACCGACATGCTCACATTCGGATCATGATATATTTCTCATCGAGTAGCGGAAGCATTTGTTGATTCATGATATTGGCGGCGTAGCGAAAGCATGGAGTAAAAATATCAGAGTCATTGATGTACTAATCATGATTTCTTTTGAGATGAATGTGTTAGGTGAGCATGTGGCTATGGATTGACCGCTTCATTGATCACCTGCAATCGTCGGGGTGTACCTGCATAAGACAGGTTAGCAATAAAGCGCCGAAGTGTCTTTGATCACTTTCGATGAATTGAGGTACGGCCCACGGTTCCCGTTGATCAAGCACAAGTACTGCTGTGATCGTATAATTCGAGGAATTTCCTTGACAAAGTTTTGCAGCTGCTCTAGCTGTTCTCAAACCGGAACGTCTCAAAGAAGACAACACGGAGTGAGTGAACGTAATTTTAGTCCAATCGATTGATGAAAAGAGATTTGAAAAACAATCGTGTATTGCTCAATAGAAATTGTTTTGCAATATAACGAAGGTTTTAATGAAAATCAATTATCAATCATAAAACACCTTTTGATTTGAAAAATTAGTACACGGTCGACGTGCTTAATGAAAAGAGTTTTAAAGCACAAAGACCGGTTTTTCAAAGGTATCCGTCAATCCATAACTTTGAACCGAGGATTGATTCAAAAGAATGAATCGCCCCATTGTTTCTCGTTCAGGTTGTCACATGGTTGAGCTGTATAATAGATCTCTCATGCCACCTACCAGGAGCTTGTTAGATGTTGGCTCAAGAAGGCTTTCCATCTTCATTGTGAGTATGTTTGCATATCACTCAGGATGTTCGGCAATACCACAAGGTTACTGCGTAGGACTCAAGATATAATCTCTCTTTCCACATTGTGTGAAACAGAGTCTTCATTGAAAGTGTCCTAATGAGATTTATTGATGATCTCGTGGCTCTAGACTCAATTTGTGCATATTTGGATCCTATATCGGAGACTAGGAGAGGGTCTCCTTTTTCAATATCAACAATCTCTAAGAGAAAGTCGATAGATAATGTCGGTTCCCGTGAGAATGAAACAAGTCCTTTTAAGAGGAACTTGAGTGGTTTGGGAAGTTGTAGTGCGGTCGTCCTTTGGGTCCATGACGTCTTGTCTTCAATACCGATGTTACCATCGTTAGCATATGAATTGAACCGGTTTACGCCCTAAGGTTGAATAAATGGAGGCTATTTGTTTTCACCCTTTTCTCATTCAATTCTTTTTAATTCTTCAACCCCTTGATGCTTACGAGACTTCATAACTAGAACTTTGTTGGGTTTATTCGATACTAGCTCGATCTTAGTCCGCACTCTTTCCATATCTCATTTTTCTCCTTTTATCATCATGCCTAAGGACTTCTACACTAACTAGTGGATTGTCCTGGTAGATCCCTCCGGTTACGGCGATCATGGGAACCAATCCCTAACCTTATCATCCTTATATCACCGTACATAAAGTAAGGTTGGTCGGTCTATTTGGTATTGTTCATCTGCCATTGGATCCAATTGAAAACCATTTGAAAGTCAATTCGGATACTTGTGATATATTATCAAAGCATTTTGTACCTGAATTGTTTTTGATATTTTAGAACGAGAACTCCCCCTCAACATGTGCATCAAGTATTTGAAAATGTTTTGCACACGGAGGCAAGAGAAAGAATTAACTTCTTTGATTACCATTTTCTAAAAGATATCAACATCACTTCCTAATCGAATCAAGTAGATAAAGCATTTTGGGGAAGGATGAGGTTTTCATGATTTTGCTCCCCTCAATATGTGCCTCGAGATTTGAAAAGAGTTTTGCACATACTAGAGGGAACCTGCACATTGAGATAAGTGATCACGTTTCAAATCATTGTGGTTTAATATAGATGCTCCCCTCAATGTGTGCATGGAAAATTTGAAATCGTTTGTCACTTACGGGGAGGCAAACATGCTAATCACTTAGAAACCATTTATCGAATTATCAGTTTAAATCCTATTTAAATCACAACTTCTCCCACGATCACAATTATTAAAACATTTGAGATTTGTGATCTCTGTAGATTTAAATTGATTTTGAAAGCTTTAAGGAGAATTGTGACTTGATTATGAAAGCGTTTTAGCCGATAAGGATCGATGTTGAGATTTTAATCTCCATTGGTTAAACATGCATGTACATCTTTTGAAAACAATTTAATGCCAAATAACTTTTAATTTAATTGAAATCATTCTCCCCTCAATCAATGACATAGGTTGTTGATTGAGCGATAGAGATTTTGACAGATAAGTCCCGATGATTATCAAAAATAGAGACCGAGTTATTTTTCAAAGCATTTAGTTTTTAGCAGATAAATGTTATAGAATCAGAGCATGGAATTTGAAAACATGGTAAAACATGGCTCTGTTCTTTCTTTTAAAACGGGTTATTGCGAAAATGACAATAAACCATTGTTTCTCTTTCTCCCAAAAATATTTTTTGATTTTTAAATTGAACAACATCTAAAGTCCGTGTCATTCTTTGAATGCAACAGCAAAACCGTAGATATAATCGAACCGAGAAAAACATGACAAATTGACAATATTTTTTGAAGATTTTTCGATTTTTTTCCAGATTTTTATGGATTTTTGAAAGTTTTATAATTTTCTATTTGGTTTTATAGGGTTTTATAATTTTGTATTTTGCTTTTTGGATAAATATATACAAAGATATAGATGAAGGAAAGACCTTTACTCCTCGTCTTCCTCATGAAGGCGTTTGAGTGTTCACGGTTGAAGGCTTTTCTAGCCAAGTCGAGGAAGAATAAACTCAAAACGTTCTCTTGGAAGAGCTTTGTTGAAGATATGCGCTAGCGGTATTCGACTTAACAAAATAGAGTTCCACCACACGTTTTCCACTTGCTCACTGATGAAATGATGTGGGATGTCAATGTGCTTTGCTCTTGAGTGTTGATGCGTTGTTGCATGAGAGAGCAATAGTACTTTATTATCACGATCTGAGAGGGATTATGTTGATTTCAAAGCCATAGTCAGATAATTGGGATCTCATCCAAAGGATTTGAGCACAACAAGGTGACATGGCTATGTATTCAGCCTTTGTAGAGGAAATAGAAGTACTCATTTGCTTCTTTGAAGACCAGCTCACAAGCTTATCACCCAGCGAGCACCTCGTGTACTTCAGCGTGTATCTTGACATCCTGCATGATCGGCATCTGCATAGGTACATTAGTGACATACCGGAGTCCTTCAGGTACCATAGTCCCATATTGATGGTTCCTTGGAGATACCGAAGACACGTTTAACGCTTCAAGGTGCTTTTTAGTAGGCTTAGCCTGATATCTAGCACACATGCACACGGCGAACAAGATGTCACATCGCTACTGTGAGGTACATCGAGGGATCCAATCATGCTACGATATTTTGTTTGGTCTACCATGATTCCTGAGTGGTCCTCATCAAGTTTAATTACGTTCAATCATGGGGTGTCAAGCGGTGTCACGTGATACAAATCCAAATTTCTTTTAAAATTTCATTTGCATATTAAGATTGATTAATGAAAATGCCTCAGGGACTTTGTGAAATTTGTAATCCCAAGAAAAATGACATTTGTCCCATCATTGACATTTGAAATTTGGAACCCATTTCTTTTGAAAAGCGATCACATTCATTGGGTCGGTCGAGGCAAAGATAATATCATCAAAATATATTTGAGCATGAATTAAATGTTTGCACGACTTTAAGGTGAACAATGTTGGATCAATGCTCCTTTCTTTGAATCCGGTCGATAGAAGAAACTTTGACAGTGTATCATACCATGCCCTTGGAGCTTGATTTAAACCGTGAAAGCTTTCTTCAAACGATAAACGAGTAGGATGCTCGGATTCACAAAGCCTTCCAGGGTTGGTGGCGTAGACAACTTCTTTAAGATCTCCGTTCGAAATGCGTCTTTACATCCATCGATGAACTACCATGTTCTTACTTGCATCATTGGCTAGAATATTACGTTGCCTCGATTCGAGCCAATGGAGCAAATGATTCTTCAAAGTCTATACCCTCCTCTTGACGGTATCCTTTAGCAACAAATCGAGCCTTGTTCTTTAACACATCACCATGCTCATCAATTTTCACTTTGAAGATCCACTTTAGAGCATGATCATAGCTGTCACAATCTGGTAGGTACTAATTCCAATACATCTAGCCGATCAAAATCATGAATTTCTTCTTGCATGGCATTGAACCAGCAGTCTTCATCCATGGCGGTTTTAACATCTTTTGTGCGATCTTAGAGTGCACGGAGTTGAAGAAGCACCATAAGGCATCTGTTGCAAGTTGTTTCCGTGTAGATCACGGGATGAGAGGATTTCCAATGATGTTGTCAATGGATGATCATGAGTCCATTTTAGAGGTGTTCATGTGGCGTGGTTGAGGGACTAAAGTAGCGAGTCGATGTCTCTGAAGAAGATGGTTACGATGAAGATTAGGAGAGCAAATAAATTTTCAAATGGAGCATCTTCGGGGTAGCAAAGGGATTAACTTCATTATTGATACCGGACATAGTTCCATGATGTACCCTCGAAGTTTGATGATTTGTTGATGAGGCAGACAGTGATCGCCGAAGTGGCTTCTTGACTTAATGATATTGAGATTAAAGGATTGACGTCATTCACGGGAATATGGCGACCTCACGAAGTAGGAATTGTCAGTTCATTAGCACTTGGCTCATATTGTTCATCAAACATAGGATCAAACAATTTCTTTAAATCATCTTCAGATGGAGGTACATATGGAGTTTCGAAGAAGAATTTGGTATAAGGGATGAACTAATGGGACTTGTCTTGAAGTGCGGGTCCTGGTAGGTGTCAGAGGGCCATAGGACCCTGCGATAGAAACTCTCTCACGACTATCTTTATCAACCCATATGTAGACAATTTGAAGTGACCAGCGATAAAGCGATATACCAAACTTGGCGAAGAAGAATTCCATGCATTTGCATCTTAAGCTGTGCTTTGTTAATTTTAACTTCAATCTCAAATAAGTGATAATTGATTAACTCACGAAGTATCGGCTTGTTTCAAATGCTGTGCGTGAATAGGCGTACAACGGATGTACGTCGATCCACCTGAATGAACGGAACAAATGATTTCTCGACATTAATGCATTCTTCCTAAGGTATACATGTAGAGACTGATCTGGAAGATTCACCACAAATGTCTTCGAGCGAATGAGGTAGTCATTTTCCTTAATGTTCATGTGGTTGATTTATAGCGTGCACAATGAGAGGAACAATAATCCGTAAAGATTTGGCAAGGAATACCAAAGAGCGGATCATTATTCAATAATGCAACTTACAATATCATGATAGTCATTATGAGCATGCCTTGTGAAATATTTGGAGATAAGGTTTCTTGAGAATTCCAAGAAGTACTTCTTAGATGGTGAACGGTTAGTCAATAGTACGAGACATGAGCTTTAGAAGGCTGGATGATCAACATTCTTCGAAGGTTGAAGGTACTCATCAAACATATCTTTGAAAAACAATGAATCCCAAACATTGATTCCTAATTATCCTTAGTAAGTGAAGCATTAGGCGTTGGAGGAGAGTCATCAAAATCCAAAACAATGAATCCCAGTTATCCTTAGTATATTCACTCATAATCAAAAAGAATATACACTCATCATCATCAAAATAAAGTCGTTATAACCATTATTCAAACATCCATCATCATTTAGTATATTCACTCTTCTCCCCTCAAAAATTGCATCCGAAGTTGCCATTTTTGATTTAGCAAGTGAATAAGAGTATACACCAATGAACATAGATCCACTTGATGATTGAATGAGCGTGGAAAAACATGAAGCTTGTTGATGAAGAATGTAGATGAGTATGGCCATTCATGAGAATTTCTCTTTAGGCGAAGATAAAGCGCCGCGAAGAGCGTACACTTTTCTTTTCTTTGAAGAGCGGGCCTAAAGTGTTATCTGCGGACACCATAATGATGAAAAACGAGGCCCTGAACTGGCGATGTGAGCAGGCGTCATTGTTTAGAGCCCAGTTATATGTTTAGAGTACGCCGAATCCAAATACCAAGGGACGACTTATGCGACGCTTTGGATAACAGACGAAGACATAGAATTGGAAACATTGGATCCCCACGTGCTTATGGGGTCCTTTTGGTTAGCACAAACAATCTTTGAATCGTGAGAAACCCTAGGTGCAATGTCATTGTCACTAGGAGCTAAACTAGTAGAAGCATCGGACTTAGTCGAGGGACATTTTGTGCTTAATGGGATTATTCTACCAGTTGGCTTCCAAACCTTAACAGGCACTACTCTAGGCATAGTGGATCTAGTTAAGGGGCAAGGTTTGCCATTAGTGAATATTCGACCTATTGGCTTCCTTTGAAATCCTACATTGGTAAAACCTTCCTGTAGGTTTCGGGATTGCTTAATCTGTTTAAGCTCTCCAAACTTTCTTAATTGGGTTATGAATCTTAGACCTCAGAAATAACACATCACATTTATCATGATTACCAGAAATTAAACATTTTTGCATGTTTTGCAGACAGCATAAGGCCTCGAATTAATTTTAGTAAGCTTAGAGCTAATACTAGAACTAACACGATTCTTTTTGTTCAAATCAAACTTCTTGTCCCTATGGTGTTCTTTCACTTCCTTATCATGAACACTTTCAGTTTGCGTAATCCTATCCTTCTTTGCATAGCTTCTAGGTTTTGACCCGCTAACTTTAGTGTCAATCTTAACATCTGTAGAAGTAACGATGGGAACATTACATGGCTTCACTACTTTGCATTCTGGTCTAGAAGTCTTTGGGATCGAAATTCTAGGAGGCAAATCACAGGTTGCTTGCTTGAATTTAGATATGGAACAAGGCATATCAAGGGTCACATGCTTGGCTTTAGGCATTGAGCGGATTTCTGTTTGGCACTAGGCATAGAACAAGGCTTCACTACTTTGCCTTTTTCACCTAAGGGTTTTGGACATGTTGCAATTACACATTCAAGCGGCTCTTGAGATCGTTTGGCCTGGAGGCAAGCAAACCTAATTTCACTATCAAGAGGTTTGTTAATGAAATCCTCTTCGACAATCTCACGGAGACATTCTAGACTATCCTTAAGGTGAGCAGTGTAGTCATGAAAAGCATGTTCATTATTCCTAAGATGAGGAGGAATATATTTAACATCCGATGTATTTGCAATCTAAAGGTGACTTTGAGACAACATTCTTATTGAAAACAAGTGGCAGTTTCCCATTTCTCGACTTCTCGATTCTCAATTTCCTTTTTTAAAGACGTTATTTTTCGTTGTTTTGGTCACGGGTGACTTTCATTGAATCATATAACTCTTTAAAGTGTCGTTTAACTTTTCATTTTCTTCTAGAAAACTCTTGTTTTCCTTTTGTAATGCATTGACTAAGTTTTGAAGATGAAAAGTTTGAGAGTGCTGAGAATCTAAAGGAGGAGGCATTTGGGATCCGTCACTTCCTTCTTTTCACCTTTTAATTGTGAGATTTGGGTTTTCAATCTTTGATCGTGTTACAATGAGCTCGAATCTGTTCATCACGTTTGCTAATTTCAAAAGCTGCATCAAATTCAGGAGCATCCAAGGATGTCTTGATATTTGAGGTTTTAACATTTTCTTTTAGATGTTGATATTTTAATTGTAAAGCAAGATGCTCAACTTCCAATTTAGAAAAATGTTTCCAAATTATCATGATCATCCTGTTCAATTTTCTCATGCAATTTAGAATTAGATTTTTCAAGCTCAATGACACGATCATGGGAGACTTTTGAGCAACTTGAGATAATTCATGAAATTGATAAGCATTAATGGAACAATTCGTAGCGGTGTAAAACACATCTTGAGTAATACATTCAGAAATAAGATTCTCATTCAAGGTATGCAAGTTCTTCCTCTCAATCTCATTATATTTTAATTCTCGCTCATAGTCACTAACCTCAACTATCATTGCATCAAATTCCTTTTCCATTTCTTTAATATATAATTTTATCCCCTTTTTTAGACTCTCAAAATGATCTTTTAGTTGTTTAAAGAAAGGCATGACCTCGGTTAAATAACATTCTTTCATTTGCTCAAAACCCCTTTCCCTTTCAGTTATCCCAGTGGGTGTGATCCTTTTCTTACAAGTTTTCTCAAAATCGGCAAATAGTTGAAGAATAACATATTGGCTGATTAAGGTCTTGCTCTTAGTGGCAATAGTTCTAGGAACTAAATGCATTGGTGTATTTGGAGGATACACAGTAAACTTTAGGGAATTTCCTACAAGGGGGATTCTTTTCAACAAGATTTTCGACTTTTGCAAGTCCATATCCTTTTTCGAACACTTGTTGGGGGTCAATAAGTCCGAGGCTTAAACATGTATAAGGATATCCAATTTTCCTTAGTGTAATCATGGGGTTTTATCGTTATCTTGTTCTTTTTACACTCGGGATCTTCTAGCTTCTTATTCATTTTCTCCTAGTGACTTCATCGATTTCTTATCTTCCTCGATGCACTCAGTAGCAACTAGGTTTCTGTCTAGGCTTAAGGATCTCATTACCATCATCAGATTACCTTATGAGCATTTCTAGCCTTTTTAATGACCTCTGGATTTGGTTCCTCAACAAGGGAATGCTATGCTTATCGCTTAAGACTCTATGCTTAGTGATCATGTGAGCAGATCTGAATGGTATTCTCTTGTACGTACAACTTATTTTCAAGCTTGTTTTTCAAAGTTTTAGATTGGAAAAATCATTCAAAAGTTTTGATTCCTTAGCCTTGAATTCTTGCTTAAGCATTTTAACATTTTCTTGAAGTTCGTGTTTTTGCTTAGCGGTTTTAGAAAGCTTTTCTTGTAAGGAGTTTAACTCTTGTTTTAATACTTCTTCTCTAAACCTACTTTTTCTAATAGTTTATGCATATTTGGACATCCATTTCCTGCTCACGGGTGGTCAACTCAAACTTGCATATTTGTTCATAAATAGCAACTTTGATCCTTATATATGTTAAGCTTCGATGGTAAGGGAATCATCGGGCACAAATCAGCGTACTCATGCAGCTCATAATCATCATTTTGAGTAGAAGATGCACAACTAGGTACAGCAAAAACATCCATGCAACTTACCTGAGCATTGACATGCACGCAGGTGTGACGGGTGCATCTCTATCTTGGGTACATTGAAGCTTCCATGGGCGTTCCTTTGCATTAACTTGCACAGGTTGTGTGCGTGCACCTCTCTCTCTTGTGAATTTGAGCACGAAGATTCCAATTTTCCATTATCCGACTCATCATTTTTGTTGTCACTGACATTGACGCATTCGGCAACACCGATTCTTCAACATATACATTACCCAACTTATCACAACAATCTTTCAAGCGCACGACACTCATTCCGTCTTCATTCTTTTGAGCAGATTCTTCAATGTACTTTTCACATTATCCATGAGTTGGATAAATGTCTCAATGAATTCCTGAATTTCCATTCCAGTATGTTTTTGAAGGAAATTCGGTCAAGTGTTGATCGTAATCTGGCTGAATATTCCCCAGCGATGAATGGAAATTGTTTGTAGATTACTTGAAGAGCTGCACTAGAACCATCCTTTTGAACCTCTTTATTGGTAAGTTGCAGCTTTAAGTGTTCTAAGTTCAACAGTAAGCTTCTTGTCAATGTAGGTAAGTCCTGGCGGAAAAGAGCACTACATGTTCGATCCCGGCACTATGGATAACAGTTGTATGAGGTCTGCGAGATGAAGTAGTGATATGGCTCAATCGCATTCCATATGCGTGGCATTCTCATTGTACTCAGAACATGAAGATCTCACATCCTCATTGTTCAATTCAAACATCTTTAACCGTTCGGGGTAGCATACTTTATCATTGTTGTCCACGACATCATACAATTTAAGCACTACGAAATCAACTGGGTTGTAGAGTAAGACATGATGTGGTAGAATGCGGGATTTTACAAGTCTATGATTTAAACAGAAATAGAATCTTTAAGCGGGATTTTACTAAAATCAAGACCAAACCGTTAAGAAATGACCAATGGAATGTGTTAAGATGATTGATGGATCGACACAATGATAGACAATTGTGTGTTAGGACTTATGATTGTTTGTGGGATAGGCAGAGATGTTGTTTGGTTGAGATTTGGATTGGTTTATGCACGATTTTCACGAGAAATTTAGGTCTAAAAACATAAAAACCTCAATAACTTCGTTCAGGCGGATTTAGCCTCGAAGGTTTACCTTTAGGATTCATTGACGTGACATTCTCCTCGATTCTCACGGATCGTTTTGATGGGTAGAGCGCTAAAAGCGAGATTACGGATCAAAAGTTATAGCCGTTTGAAGTTTTGTGGAAAAGTCAACAAATTAAACGCTAAATTCTTGAACCAAGTAGCTAAGACCAAGTAAGCTAATCCTCTAGTAAGCTAACACCTAATTAGCTATACCACCAAACTGCTAAACAATTGCAAATTAGCTAAGTAGTAACTTCGCTAAGCATTAAGTTAAGCTAGCAAAATTTTGGCAGCAATTAGCTACTCAAGTAAGCTAAAGATACAAGTCGCTAAAGAGCAACTACATACAAGCCAAGTCGCTACCTCCAAGTTAAGCTACAGTGGAAAGTCCACTACTTGTACTTTAAGTCGCTAGTTCTAAGTCGCTAGGTCTAAAGTGTAACTTCGCTACAAATTTGTAAAAACAAAATTAACGAAAACTCTGAGAAAAACAAATCCGTGGCTCAAATGCTAGCAAGAAAACTCAAAAACACCACTTTTCAATCCAAAAACAACCCAACCACGATGATTCAAGCTTACAAATCAAAACCTAAACCCTTGTGATGATTCAAAACACAAAAGTACTATCAAAATCCAAACTTTAACACTAGAAATCAACCAAATGATGCACAAACCACTAAACTTTTTCAAACTCAAAAACCACCTAAAACCACTAGAAATCCAAAGATGTGCAAGATATGATCTAACCATGGCTCTTGATACCAATTGAAGGATATTGGATTTCACAAACACATCAAACCATTAACACAAGTGGGCGTATAAGTGGAATTCTAGAGAGAAAGTTAGAGGTTTAGGGAACTTAGTGAGAGAAAGTGAAAGATATTATTATGAGCTCCAACTCTCTACCTTGGGAGGTAGAGTATTTATAGTTCTTACATAAATCGCCACACAGCGGTACGTGGATCGGGCATACGATTGGGTAAAGACCGTCCGAGTCCTCCCGCGATGTTACTTAACTAAATTCTACTTAACTAAATATTACTATGACTACGAGCTTTCTAACGATTACATATACTTGAGGTGACCGACTCTTTAATACTGGGAATTTCTAATTCCTAACAGATACCACATGTGAAAATCGTTGTAAGCTCTTAGACGAGGTCTAATATTATATCTAGGAACACATAATAATAAAGGCGGAATATTCAAACATAGAATCAATATTATTATGAACAAGGTTTTTCATTCACCATCTCTAACTCAACAATAATAAAGATCAAAGACTTGATCTAACACTAACTAACTAAACCCTAGGCGTTTTCCCAAATCCCTAAGCCTAGGTTCCCCACATACACACCTTTAGACGTCTACATCTTGTACGTACTATGAAACTAATGACCCTATGTCTCTTTATATACTAGAGACATCTAGGGTTTACAAGAGGAATCATAATACAATTAGGAAACATAAATATTCTTTTAAGCATATCTTCTAGAATCTTCCAAATCCTCCATCTTTTTGTAGTTTTTCTTCTTGTCACTTTTAGTCCTTCATGTTTCATTCTTTTTGTTTTGTATCATCAAATCTATAATAGACCCAACAAAACTTAATGAGAAAATTGATCAGGATGATCACGATAATTTGGTAAAGCATCTTTCTAAACTAGAAGTTGAACATTTTGATTTACAATTAAAATATCAACATCTTAAAGAAAATGTCAAAACCTCAAATATCAAGACATCCTCAGATGTTCCAGAGTTTGATGCGGTTTTTCAGATAAACAAACGTGACGAATAGATTCGAGCTCATTGTAACACGATCAGAAAATTGAAAGCCCAAATCTCGCAATTAAAGGGTGAAATGAACAATGTGACTGGATCCCAAATGCCTCCTCCTTTAGATTCTCAGTACTCTCAAACTTTTCATCTTCAAAACTTAGTTAATGCCTTACAAAAGGAAAACGAGAGTTTTCTTGAAGAAAATGAAAAAGTTAAACGACACTTTAAAGAGTTATATGATTCAATGAAAGTCACTCGTGACCAAAACAACGAAAAAATAACGTCTTTACAAAAGAAATTGAGAATCGAGAGTCACGAAAATGGGAAACTACCACTTGTTTTAATAAGTATGTTGCATCAAAGTCACCCTCGGTACCGAAATAGACTGTGACGGTTAAATACATTCCTCCTCATCTTAGGAATAATGAACACCTTTTCATGATTAATGTGCTCACCTTAAGGATAGTCTAGAATGTCTCCGTGAGATTGTTGAAGAGGATTTCATTAATAAACCTCTTGATAGAGAATTAGGTTTGCTTGCCTATAGGCCAAACGATCTCAAGAGCTGCTAGAATGTGTAATTGCAACATGTCCTAAATCCTTAGGTGCAAAGGCAAATTTGTGATGCCTTGTTCTATGCCTAGTGACAAGCATACAAACCATTCTAGGCCCAGTTTTAAGAAAGTGAACACAAATGTGCCTTCTAGTAGTTGAGACCCTTGCACATCTAGTTAGGGGAATGCAAAAGTAGATCAACCAACTAATGTTCCCATTCCCTCTGCAGGAGTAATGGTGACATTAAAGCGCGGTCAAAGTCTCAAGACAATACAAGGAATGATAGGACCTTACAAGCTAAGAATGTGCATTGGAAGAAAGTAGAAGATCACCGTAGGGAGAATTTGAATAAAGCGAATGCGTGTTGATTCTAGTGTTAGCTTTAAGCGTCTTGTAATTAATTACAATTCTACTACTTTTGGCAAAACATGTAATGATGATTGAGTGGTTTCTGTTACTAATCTTGAATGTGGTATGAATGATTTGTCTAATCTTTGTCAAATGCTCAGACTAAAACGTTAATGTTAAAAAATCAAGCTAAGAAGGCTAAAGGCAAAGCGAAGAAAGTTAGAAAACAGTGGAAACCCACGGGAAGAACATTTAGTAAGATAGGTTATCAATGGATACCTTTTGGCCATAAGGTTAATGGGATTTGCCTCAATGCGCTAAGACAACGCCCACTAGAAAATGGATGCCTCTTGGTAGAACTATTTCCTTAAGAAGTGAACATACCTTGAATTGGTCAAATACGGATACTAGCACTGCTTCTATTTCTGATGATTCCATTGTTTCTATTTCTGATGTGGGTGTTCCAATCACTGTTACTAACCAAATGGAACCCATTCTTGCATGGGTATCCCAATTATCTAGTTATCCATTCTTGTGCGTGTTCAACTGCGATCGTTCAAATCATTATGTGGTACTTGGACTCAGTGCATTTCCAAGCATATGACTGGAGACCGGTTGCGGCTCATGAACTTTGTGAGTAAATTAATCGGGACTGTTAGATTTGGAAACGATCATTTTGGTGGTATTATGGGTTATGGAGACTATGTTGTGGGTAAAAGTGTAATCTCCAGGGTATATTACATAGAAGGTCTTGGTCATAATCTGTTTTCTGTTGGTCAATTTTGTGATTCCGATTTGGAAGTAGCTTTCAGAAAGCATACCTGTTTCGTTAGAGAGCTTGATGGTGTGGAACTTCTCAGACGAACCCGTGGTTCAAACCTATACACCATATCTATCTAAGACATGATGAAGTCCTCTCCAATCTGCTTGTTGTCAAAGGCTTCGAAAACAAATTCATGGTTATGGCATCGTCGTCTCAATCACTTGAACTTCGGCACCATTAATAACCTTTCCAGAAAGGATCTTGTCAGAGGCTTACCTAGATTGAAATATGAAAAAGATCATCTCTGTTCAGCTTGCCAATTGGGAAAAAGCAAGAAATATACCCACAAACCAAAACCCACCAACTCAGTAATGGAAGTTCTTCATACCCTTTATATGGATCTGTGCGGACCAATGAGAATGCAAACGATAAATGGGAAGAAATACATTCTAGTAGTGGTTGATGACTACTCCCGATTCACTTGGGTTAAGTTTTTGAGGGCAAAGGATGAAACTCGGATGTCATCATTAAACTCATTAAACAACTTCAGATCCGACTCAACAAAACGGTTAGAATCGTCCGAACTGACAATGGAACTGAGTTTGTTAATAAAGAACTCAATGAATTTTATGAAAGTGTTGGAATCAGTCCTCAAAGAAGTGTTCCACGAACTCCTCAACGCGAGCGGTGTAGTTGAAAGGATCAATCGAACTCTTGTGAAAGCTGCAAGAACAATGCTGATTTACTCAAAGGTTCCAATGTTTCTATGGGTTGAAGCTATTGCCACTGCATGCTATACTCAAAATCGGTCCCTTATACATACCTCTCATGGAAAAACTCCATATGAACTTGTCCACAATGAAAACGATCTATATCATACCTTCCGGTGTTTGGTGCATTATGTTACCCAACTAATGATGGTCAAGATCTAGGTAAACTGAAAGCTAAAGCGGACATTGGAGTATTTGTAGGATATGCACCAAACAGAAAGGATATGAATCTACAACAAGAGAACCCGAAATATCCTGGAAACAATTCACGTTACGTTTGATGAGCTGACCGGTCAAATGGCTCCAGGACAATCCAGTTCTGGACCCGCACCTCAAAATAGTCCCACTGGTTCATTCCTTGTACCAAACTCCTTTCCATCAATTCCATATGTACCTCCATCTGAAGATGATTTGAAGAAATTGTTCGATCCTATGTTTGATGAACAATTTGAGCCAAGTGCCATTGATATGTCAAGTCCATCAACAGAGGCTGCTTCTATCCCTGTCAATGAAGTCAATCCCTGAGGTTTCATATGTCATTAAGTCAAGAAGCACCTGCTGGCGATCAATCTGTCTCATCAACAAACCTTCAATCACGAATGTACATCATGGAATTGCTTATTCATTCATGAGGGATGAAGTTAATCCCTTTGCTACTACCGAAGATGCTCCATTTGAAAATATATTTGCTCCTGAATCATCATCTGAACCATCTTCATCGGGGAGACATCGACTCGCTACCAGTTCCACAACAACATCCACATGAACACCTTAGAAAATGGACACATGATCACCCATTGGACAACATCATTGGAAACCCCTCTCGCCCATTATCCACATGGAAACAACTTGCAACCGATGCCTTATGGTGCTTCTTCAACTCCGTACTCTCTAAGGTCAAACCAAAAGACATTAAAACCGCCATGAATGAAGGCTGGCGGTTCAATGCCATGTAAGAAGAAATTCATGAGTTTGATCGACTTGATGTATGGGAATTAGTACCTGCTCAGATTGTGCTATGATCATTGCTCTAAAATGGATCTTCAAAGTGAAACTTGATGAGCATGGTGATGTCTTAAAGAACAAGGCTCGATTGGTTGCAAAAGGATACGTCAAGAGGAGGGTATTGACTTTGAAGAATCATTTGCTCAGTTTGCTCGAAATATTGAAGCAATCGAGAATCTTCTTGGCTATCTTTAGCAAGAATATGGTTGTGTATCGGATGGATGTTAAAACCGCCTTTGAATGGAGATTTAAAAGAGGTGGTTTCGTCGTCGGTCACAGAGGGTTTGTGAATCGAGCATCCTACTCATGTCTATCGCGAAAAGGCCCTTGGTTTGAAGCAAGCTCCTAGAGCATGGTATGATACTCTATCAAGGTTTCTTCTATCTTACGGATTCAGCAAAGGAGCAGATTGATCCGACATTGTTCACCGAAGTCGGCAAACATTTAATTAATGTTCAAATATATGTTGATGATATTATTTTTGCCTCGACCGACCCCAATGAATGTGATCGTTTTCAAATGAAATGGGTTCCAAATTTCAAATGTCAATGATGGGACAAATGTCATTTTCTTGGGATTACAAATTTCACAAAGTCCGGAGGCATTTTTATAAATCAATCTAAATATGCAAATGAGATTTTAAAGAAATTTGGATTTGTATCATGTGACACCGTTGACACTCCATGATTGAGCGTACTAAGCTGGATGAGGACAACTCAGGGATCATGGTAGATCAAACGAAATATCAAAGTATGATTGGATCCACGATGTACCTCACGACTAGCGGACCAGACATCTTGTTCGCTGTGTGAATGTGTGCTAGATATCAGGCTAAGCCTACTAAAAAGCACCTTGAAGCGGTTAAATGGGTCTTTAAATTATCTCCAAGGAACCATCAATATGGGACTATGGTACCGAAGGACAGGTATGTCACTAACGACCTATCAGAGATCGCGATCATGCAGGGATGTCAAGATACACGTCGAAAATGCGTCGGGAGGTGCTCAGTTTTTGGGTGATAAGCTTGTGAGCTGGTCTTCAAAGAAGCAAATGAGTACTTCTATTTCCTCTTGAAGGTTTGAATACATAGCCATGTCATCTTGTTGTGCTCAAATCCTTTGGATGAGATCCCAATTATCGGACTATGGCTTTGAATTCAACAAAATCCTATGTCTTGTGATAATAAAAGTGCTATTACTCTCTCATGCAACAACGTACAACACTCAAGAGCAAAGCACATTGACATCCGACATCATTTCATCGGGGAGCAAGTGGAAAACGGTGTGGTGGAACTCTATTTTGTGAAGTCGAGAATACCGGTTAGCGAGACATCTTCACCAAAGCTCTTCTAAGAGAACGTTTTGAGTTTATTCTTCCTCGACTTGGCTTGAGAAGCCTTCAACCAGAAACACTCAAACGTCTTAGGAGGAGAGGCGAGGAGTAAAGGTCTTTTTTCATCTATATTTTGTATATATTTATTCAAAAAGCAAAATACAAAATTATAAAACCAACTAAAAGCAAATAGAAAAATATAAAACTTTCAAAAAAAATCCATAAAAATCTGAAAATCTCGAAAAATCTCAAAAATATTGTCCTTTGTCCTTTCTTTCTTGATTCGATATATATCTACGATCTTTGTCTTTGGTCATTCAAAAAGTGACACGGGACTTTAGATATTGTTTGAATATTTAAAATATATATATATATATATATATATATATATATATATATATATATATATATATTTGGGAGAAAGTAAAAAAATGGTTTATTGTCATTTCAGGCAGTAACCCGCTTTTCATAGAAAGAACAGAGCCATACTTTATCTCATATTTCAAACCTAATGCTCTGATTCTAAAAACAAATGTTTGTCATCAACAAGATAAATGTTTAACTTCAAATATTTTTCCTTCTAAAGATTCCTCTGAAAAATATTTGCAATCTTATGAAAACTCAATTGTTTTGAAAACACTTCGGACTCTATTTTTGAAAATCAAAAGAACTTCTCAAGTGTCAAAATCTCAATTCATCAATCAACGACTTTCGTCATTGATTGAGGGGGAGAATGATTTTTCAATTAAATCAAAAAGTGTTCTTTTCAAACAATTTGCACTTAAATGAGTAAGTTCTACTCTAAATGTTTTACAAAATGTCACTTAAATTGGTTCGGACCTTGGTTATTATTATTTATTATGTTTTCAAAAGATAATTATGCATGTTTAATCAATGGAGTTTAATGTCTCAAAATCAATCCTTATCGGTTAAAACGCTTTCATAATCAAGTCACAACTCTCCTCAAAAGCTTTCAAAATCAATTTAAATCTATAAGAGATCACAAATCTCAAATGATTTGATAATTGTGATCGGGGAGAATGTGTGATTTAAATTGGATTTAAGCGATAATTCGATAAATGGTTTCATAAGTGTTGCATGTTTTCCTCCCGCTAAGTGACAAAGCGATTTCAAATTTTCCATGCACATGTTGAGGGGAGCATCTATTTTAAACCTCAAATTATTGAAACGTGATGAATTGTCTCTAGTGCAGTTCCCTCTAATATGTGCAAAACTCTTTCAAAATTCAAGGCACATATTGAGGGGGAGTAAAATTGTGAAAACCTCATCCTTCCTCAAAATATTTTATCTACTCAAATTGATTGGGAAGTGATGATGATCATTTTAGAAAATGTTAATCAAAAGATTGGACCTTTCATTCTTAATCTAACGATTTCAAAGATCTCTTGCCTCCATGTGCTAAACAAATTCGAAATTTTTATGCATATGTTGAGGGGGAGCATTTCTAAAATATCAAAACAATTAAGATACAAAATGATTTGATTCTATATCACAAGTATCTTGATTGGTTTTCAAATGGTTTTCAATTGGCTTCAAGGCGGAAGGACTACACCAAAAGACCGACCAATTCTACTTTATGCATGGTGATATAAGGATGATAAGGTTAGATTAAGGTCCCATGATCCGCCAGAACCAGAGGGATCTACCCAGGGATAATCCACTAGATAGTGTAGAAGTCCTTAGGTATGATGAAAAAAGGAGAAAAGTGAGATATGAGAAGAGTGCGGACTGAGACAGAGCTAGTACTGGAATAAACCCAACAAGGTTCTAGTAATGAAGTCTCGGCAAGCAGCGAAGGGGTTGAAGAATGAAAAGGAATTGAATGTGAAAAAGGGTGAAAAGAAATAGCCCTCCATTAATTCAACCTTAGAGGCGGCGGGTTCAATTCATATACTCTTGGTTGTTACCAAGGTAACATCGGTATGAAGACAAGACGTCATGGACCCGAGTGGCGCACTTGCACTTCAACTTTCCAAACCACTCAAGTTCCTCTTAAAAGGGCTTGTTTCATTCTCCTGGGGAACCGACATAATCTATCGACTTTCTCTTAGAGATTGTTGATATTGAAGAAGGAGACCCTCTCCCTAGTCTCCGGCATAGGAACCAAATATGCACAATTGAGTCTAGAGCCACGAGATCATCAATAAATCTCATTAGGACACTTTCAATGAAGACTCTCTGTTTCACACAATGTGGAAAGAGATTATATCTTATGAGTCCTACGCATTATCCTTGTGGTATTGCCAGAACATCTAAGTGATATGCATACATATTCACGATGAAGATGGAAAGCTACGGAGCCAACATCAAACAAGCTCCTGGTAGGTGGCATGTGAGATCTATCCAATAGATCAACGATGTGACAACTGAACAGAAACAATGGGGCGATTCAATCTTTTGAATCAACCCTGGTTCAGGTTATGGATTGACGGATACCTTTGAAAAACCGGTCGTTATGCTTAAAAACTCTTTTCTTTAGCACATCGACTGTGTACGTATTTCTCAAAATAAAAGGTGTTTATGATTGATAATTGATTTTCATTAAAACCTTCGTTGTATTGCAAAACAACTTCTATTGAAGCGATTACCGCGATTTTTTTCAAATCTCTTTTCATCAATGTGAACCTCATTTCATTGATTCACTCACTCCGTGTTGTCTTCTTTGAGACGTTCGGTTTGAAACGGCTAGAGCAGTTGCGAAACCTATCCAAGGAAATTTTTCGAATTATACACGATCCGGCGTACTTGTAACTGCCGATCAGCGGAGAACCGTGGGCGTGTACCTCAATTCATCGAAAGTGATCAAAGACACTTTCGGTAAACTTTATGCTTCAACTATCTTATGCAGGTACACCCCAACGATTGCAAGCGGTCGAATGGCGGTCAATCCATAGCCACATGCTCACTCAACACATTCATTCAAAGAAATCATGATTAGTGCATCAATGACTCACATATTTTAACTCCATGCTTCTGCTACGTTGCTGCAAATATCATGAATCAACGAAAGCTTTTGTTACTCTGATAAGAAGATATCATGATCCAAAATTTGAGCATGTCGGTCCAAAAGTCACAACATCACATAATACCAACACCACAATGGATGAGTCAGAGATTAATGTGAATGATGATCTCAATGCTGGCTCATAATTCATTATCATGTGGATCAGTTAAAGACCTCCACTCAGGTTATCCAAACATGCGAAAATGAAGAATCAAAGACTACGAGCTACAGAACAAGAATCCAAGAACAATCTCAATGTAATATCTGTTTGTTTTTCAATGTAATTTAATGTGTGTTTGACGTGACCTCCCTTAGGGGGAGATTGTTAGGATTTGGAAAATCCAGTAGTTAAAGTGTCGGTCACCTCAAGTATATGTAATCGTTAGAAAGCTCGTAGTCGTAGTTATTTAATGTTAAGTAGTATTTAGCTTTGTAACACCGTGGAGGACGGACGGGTATTTACCCACTGTATGCCTGATCCACAGCCCGTCAGGTGGCGTTTTATGTAATGACTATAAATACTCTCTACCTCTCAAGGTAGGGAGTTGGAGCTTATAATAAGATTTTTCTTTCTCTCACTAAAATTCTCTAAACCTCTAACTTTTTCTCTCTAGAACTCATCTTGTACGCCTACTTTGATTATGGTTTGATGTGTATGTGAAATCCAATATGTTACACAAATTTTACAATTAAAGGGTGAAAAGAACAATGTGACTAGCTCCCAAATGCCTCCTCCTTTAGATTCTCAAAGTTCTTAGAGTTTTCATCTTCAAAACTTGGTTAATGTTCTACAAAAGGAAAATGAGAGTTTTCTAGAAGAAAATGAAAAGGTGAAACAACACTTTAAAGAGTTATATGATTCAGTGAAAGTCACTCGTGACAAAAACAATGAAATAATAACGTCTTTACAAAAGGAAATTGAGAATCTAAGTCGAGTAGGAAAAGGGAAAATGCCACTTGTCTTTAATGAGAATGTTGCATCAAAGTCATCTGCAGGTACAAATATCTTTGTATTTGTTAAATACATTCCTCCTCATCTTAGAAATAACGAACTTGCATTTCATAACTATCTCGCTCACCTTAAGGATAGTCTAGAATGTCTCCATGAGATTGTAGAAGAGGATTTCATAAATAAGCCACTTGGTAGAGAAATTAGGTTTGCTTGCATTCAGGCCAAACTATTTCAGGAGCTACTAGAATGTTTAAGAGCAACTTGTCCTAGATCCTTAGGTGAAAAGGTAAAGGCATGCGCGATGCCACCGTTCTATGCTTAGCATTAAGAAAGTGAATTTTAATGTGCCTTTAACTAGCTTCGAGATCCCAACACTTCTAAACCTGTAATGCACGGTAGCCAACCAACTAATGTTCCCAAATTCCCTCTGGAGTATCAGTGACACAAAGGCATGCGGGTCAAAGCCTTCAGGCAATACAAAGCAAGATAGGACCTCGCAAGCTAAGAATGTGCAATGGAAGAAAGTAGAAGACCACCCTAGGAACATTAAGTTTGAGTTGAATAAAAAGAATCGTGTTGATTCTAGTATTAGCTATAAGCGTCTTGTAATTAATTCAATTCGGCTACTTTTGGCAAAACATGTAATGATGATTGTTTGGTTTCTAATCATGAATGTGGTGTGAATGAGTTGATTAATCTTTGCTAAATGCTGTTAAGATAGTGAATACAAAAAATCAAGCTAAGAAGGCTAGAAAGCAATGGCGAAATAAGGTTAGAAAACATTGGAAACCCACAGGAAGGAAATTTAGTAACATAGGATATCGGTGGATACCTATTGGCCGCAAATTCAATCTTAATGAGATGTGCCCTAAATTATCTAGATCAATGCCCATTACTAAATGGATGCCCACTGGTAGAACTATTCCTTTAAGAAGTGAACATACTTTGAGTAGGACAAATACGGACACTAGCATTGCATCTATCCCTGATGATTCCATTGTTTCTACTTCTGATGTGGGTGTTCCAACCATTGTTACTAACCAAATGGAACCCATTCTTGCATGGGGATCCCAATTATCCGGTTATCCATTCTTGTGCTGCGTGTTCAATTGCATATCGTTCAAATCGTTACGTGGTACCGGACTCGGCATTCCATGCATATGGTGGAGACCGGTCACGGCTCATGAACTTTGTAAGAAATAAATTTATCGGAGATTGTTAGATTCGGGAATGATCATTTCGATGCAATTATGGGTTATGGAGACTATGTTGTCGGTGATAGTGTTATCTCTAGGGTATATTACGTTGAAGGTCTTGGTCATATTATTCTCACGTCGGTCAATTCGTGATTCGATCTAGAAGTGGCATTCAGAAAACATACTTGTTTCGTTAGAGAACTTGATGGTAAAGAACTCTTAAGAAGAACACGTGGTTCAAATCTATACACCATCTCTATCGAAGATATGATGAAGTCTTCTCCATATCGCTTGTTGTCAAAGGCTTCAAAAACAAAGTCATGGTTATGGCATCGTCATCTCAATCACTTGAACCGGCATAAATGATCTCTCCATAAAGGACTTAGTTATAGGCTTACCTAGACTAAAGTATGAAAAGGATCATCTTTGTTCAGCATGCCAATTGGGAAAAAGCAAGTATGCCCACAAACCCAAACCACAAACTCATTATGGAAGTTCTTCATACCATTCACATGGATTTATGTGGACCCATGAGAGTGAGAATATTTTGGGAAGAAATATATGTTAGTTGTGGTAGATGATTACTCTCGATTTACTTGGGTTAAGTTCTTAAGGACAAAAGATGAAACTCCATATATCATCATTAAACTTATCAAACATTTGCTTGAGGTTTGACTTAATAAAAGCTGTCGAATCATCCGACAGAGACAATGGAACGGAGTTTGTCAATAAAGAACTTAGTGAGTTTTATGAAAGTGTTGGAATCAGTCATCAAAGAAGTGTTCCACGAACTCCTCAACGGAACGGTGTAGTTGAAGACAATCGAACTCTTGTGGAAGCCGCAAGAACAATGCTGATTTACTCAAAGGTTCCAATATTTCTCCGGGGTTGAAGCCATTGCCCTTGCATGCTACACTCAAAATAGATCCTAATTCACCTTGCTCATGGAAAAACTCCATATGAACTTGTCCACAATCAAAAACCTAATCTCTCATTCCTTCATGTGTTTGGTGCATTGTGTTATCCACTAATGAGGGCCAAGACTTAGGCAAACTTAAAGCTAAAGCGGACATTGGAGTATTTGTAGGATATGCACCAAGCGAAAGGATACAGAATCTACAACAAAAGAACCCAAAATATCATGGAAATAATTCACGTTATGTTCGATGAGTCGGCCGATCAAATGGCTCCACGACAACCAGTTGGACCGCATCATTAAGTAGTCCCATCAGTTCTACTCTTGTATACGATTCTTCGCAAGGCAACTCCTATGTACCTCCTTCAGAAGATGACTTGAAGAAACTGTTTGATCCAATGTTTGATGAACATAATGAGCCAATGGCTAATGATCTGTCAATTCCATCAACAGTGGCTGCTTATATCCCTGTCAATGAAGTTAACCCTTCAGTTTCTATGTCTTTAAGTCAAGAAGCGCATGCTGCTGATCACTCTGTCTCATCAACAAATCATCAATCATCGAGTGTACATTCTTGAATTGTTTCTGGCACCCTTGATGGAGAGAATCCCTTTGCTACTCCTGAAGATGCCCCCTTTGAAAACATATTTGCTCTTGAATCATCATTTGAACCATCTTCATCAAGAGAAATCGACTCTGCTACTTCAGTTCCTCAACAACAACCACACGAACGCCTTAGAAAATGGACACATGATCACCCATTGGATAACATCATTGGAAATCCCTCTCGTCCAGTATCCGCTCGCAAACAACTTGCAACTGATTCCTTATGGTGCTTCTTCAACTCCATTACTATCAAGGTCGAACCAAAAGACGTTAAAGCGCCATGAATGAAGCAATGGTTCAATGCCATGCAAGAAGAAATTCATGAGTTTGATCGACTAGATGTGTGGGAATTAGTACCTGCTCTTGACTGTGCTATGATCATTGCTCTAAAGTGGATCTTCAAAGTAAAACTTGATGAGCATGGTGATGTTTTAAAGAACAAGGCTCGATTGGTTGCAAAAGGATACCGTCAAGAGGAGGGTATTGACTTTGAAGAATCATTTGCACCAGTTGCTCGTATCGAGGCAATCAGAATCTTCTTGGCTAATGCCGCAAGTAAGAACATGGTAGTATATCAGATGGATGTAAAGACGGCTTTCTTACGGAGATCTTAAAGAAGTTGTATCGTTAGCCAACCTAAAGGTTTTGTGAATCCAGAGCATCCTACTCATGTCTATCGCATGAAGAAGGCTCTTTACGGCTTGAAGCAAGCTCCAAGGGCATGGTATGATACGCTATCAAATTTTCTTCTATCTCTTGGATTGACAAGCGTGATTGATCCAACATTGTTCACCAGAAAGTCAGGCAAACATTTAATTCACGTTCAAATCGATGTTGATGATATTATCTTTGCCTCGACTGATCACAATGAATGTGACCGTTTTTCTAAGTAAATGGGCTCTAAATTTCAAATGTCTATGATGGGACAAATGTCATTTTTCTTGGGATTGCAAATTTCACAAAGTCCCGGAGGCATTTTTATTAATCAATCTAAATATGCAAATGAAATTTTAAAGAAATTTGGATTTGACACTTGTGACACCGTTGACACTCCCATGGTAGAACGTACCAAACTGGATGAGGACCGCTCAGGGATCATGATAGATCAAACAAAATATCGAAGTATGATTGGATCCACGATGTACCTCACAGCCAGACTGCATATTCGTTAGCTTGTATGCATGTGTGCTAGATACCGAGCTAAGCCTACCAAAAAGCACCTTGAAGCGGTTAAACGGGTCTTTCGGTATCTCCAAGGAACCATCAACATGGGACTTTAGTACCCGAAGGACACCGGTATGTCACTAACACCTATGCAGAGATCTTGACCATGCAGGGATGTCAAGATACTCGTCGATCGAGTACATCACGGAGGTGCTCAGTTTTTGGGTGATAAGCTTGTGAGCTGGTTTTCAAAGAAACAAATGAGTACTTCTATATCCTCTACAGAGGCTGAATACATAGCCATGTCATCTTGTTGTGCTCAAATCCTATGGATGAGATCCCAATTATCGAACTATGGCTTTGAATTCAACAAAATCCCTCTGTATTGTGATAACAAAAGTGCCATTGCTCTCTCTTGCAACAACGTTCAACACTCAAGAGCAAAGCACATCGACATTGACATCATTCATACGGGAACAAGTGGAAAAGGTGTGGTGAGAAACTCTATTTTGTGAGGACTGAATACCAATTAGCGGACATCTTCACCAAAGCTCTTCCTAGAGAACGTTTTGAGTTTATTCTTCCACGACTTGGTCTAAAGAGTCTACAATCGGAAACACTCAAACGTCTTCAAGAGGAAGACGAGGAGTAAAGGTCTTTCTTCATCCATCTTTTGTAAATATTTATTCGAAAAGCAAAATACAAAATTACAAAACCTACAAAAAGCAAATAGAAAAATATAAAACTTTCAAAAATCCATAAAAAAATTAGAAAATCTTAAAAAATTTTCCAAAAATTATTGTTATTTTGTCATATTTTTTATTATTTTCATTATTATTCGATATCATCTACGGACTTTGTGTTGACATTCAAAGAATGTCACGGGTTTTTAGATGGTCTTCGAATGTACATAAAAAAAAATATATATATATATATATATATATATATATATATATATATATATATGAAGGAGAAAAATGGTGTTTTATTGTCATTTCGAGGCAGTAACCCGTTTTAAAAGAAATAACGAGCCATGCTTAATCTTATTTTCAAATCTCATGCTCTGATTCTTAAAACAAATATTTGACACCAAAAAGACAAATGTTTCCTTTCCAAAATATTTTTCCGTCTAATGATTCTTCGAAAAATATTTTCATCTAATAAAAACAGAGTTGCTTTGAAAATACCTCGTACTCTATTTTTTTCAAAAATCATCCGGGCTTATCTGTGTCAAACTCTCTAACGCTCAATCAACAACTCTTGTCATTGATTGAGGGGGAGAATGATTTCAACTCAATCAAAAAGGGTATTTTTCAAACAATTGTACGTAAATGAGCAAGCTTTACTTTTGGAAAATCAAAATGAACAATGTTTTATACAATTGATTCAAAACCTTTGCTAATGTTATGTTTTCAAAAGATATTTATGCATGATTGGTCAATGGAGTTTAAAGTCTCAAAATCTAATCCTTATCAGTTAAAATGTCTTTCAAAAGCAAGTCACTATTCTCCTCAAAGGCTCTCAAAATTTAATTTAAATCAATAGAGATCACAACTCTCAAAGGATTTGAAAATTGTGATCGAGGGAGAATTTGTGATTTAAATTGGATTTAAATTGATAAATTGTTAAATGGTTTTATATGTGATTAACAAGCTCTCCTCCCTGCATGTGCCAAACGATTTCAAATTTTCCATGCACATGTTAAGGGGAGCATTTATATCAAACCAAAATGGATTAAAATGTGACTGATTTGTCTCTAAGTGCAGGTTTTCCCTAATATGTGCTAAACAATTTCAAAATCGATGCTCATAGTGAGGGAGCAAATTTTTTGAAAATCACATTCTTTCGAAATATCTTCAACGTATTGAAACCGATTTTGATCGGGAAAGCAATGTCGAGATTTTTAGAAAATATTTATCAAAGAAGTGAATTCTTCCTCTTGCCTCCATGTGCCAAAAATTATTTCAACATATGATGCACATGTTGAGGGAGCTTGTTTTTCTAAAAATCAAAAAATTCAGTACTGAAAATGTTTTGATCATGTACCACAAGTACTTGGATTGATTTTCAAATGGTTTTCAATTGGTTCCAATGGCAGATGAACAATACCAAAAAGACCGACCAAATTTACTTTATGTATGGTGATAAAAGGATGGTTAGGTTAGGTATTCGTTCCCATGATCCCACGGAATGCGGAGGGATATACCGAGGGACAAACCACTAGATATTGTAGAGTCCTTAGGTATGATGAAAAAGGAGAAAAAGAGAAATGGGAAGAGTGCGGTGAGAAGAGCTAGTCTTGGAATAAACCCAACAAAGTTCTAGTAATAAAGTCTCGGTAAGCACTGAAGGGGTTGAAGAATGAAAAAGAATTGAATGTGAAAAGGGTGAAAAGAAATAGCCCTCCAACAATTCAACCTTAGGGCAGAAACCGGGTTCAATACATATGCTACTGGTGGTTACTAAGGTAACAGTAGTATTGAAGACAAGACGTCATGGACCCAGTGACGCACTGCACTACATATTCCCAAACTACTCAAGTTCCTCTTAAAAGGGCTTGTTTCATTCTCACGGGGAACCGACATAATCTATCGACTTTCTCTTAGAGATTGTTGATATTGAAGAAGGAGACCCTCTCCCTAGTCTCCGGCATAGGAACCAAATGTGCACAATTGAGTCTAGAGCCTCGAGATCATCTATAAATCTCATTAGGACACTGTCAATGAAGACTCTCTGTTTCACACAATGTGGAAAGAGATTTTATATCTTATGAGTCCTATGCATTATCCTTATGGTATTGCGGAACATCGAGTGATATGCAAAAAGATTCACAATGAAGATGGAAAGCCTTCTAGAGCCAACATCAAACAAGCTCTTGGTAGGTGGCATGTGAGATCTATCCAATAGATCAACCATGTGACAAGCTGAGCGAGAAACAATGAGGCGATTCAAATTTTGAATCAATCTGGTTCGAGGTTATGGATTGACGGACACCTTTGAAAAACCGATCGTTGTGCTTAAAAACTCTTTTCTCTAGCACATCGACTGTGTATTAATAATTTAAAAATAAAAGGTGTTTATGATTGATAATTGATTTTCCTTAAAACCTTCGTTGTATTGCAAAAACACTTTATTTTGAGCGTTACCACGATTGTTTTCAAATCTTTTTCATCAATCAACTGAATCTCAAATTATTTGGTTCACTCACTCGTGTTGTCTTCTTTGAGACGTTCGGTTTAAAACATTCTAGAGCATTGCGAAACCACATCAAGGAGATTCTTGAATTATACACGATCACCAGCATTACTTGTACTTGATCAACGCACCATGGGCGTGTACCTCAATTCAACAAAAGTGATCAAAGACACTTTCGTGCGCTTTATTGCTAAGCATTTTTTTGAGGTACACCGACGCGTTTGCAGCTGATCAGAATGAAGAGGTCAATCCATAGTCGCATGCTCACATAACACATTCATTTCCAAAGAAATCATGATTAGTGCATCAATGACTCTGATATTCTCACTCCATGCTTTACGCTATGTTGCTACAAATATCATAAATCAAATAAAGCTTCCGCTACTACGATAAGAAGAAATCATGATCGAATGTGAGCATGTTGGTCCAAAGTCACACATCACATAATGACAACACTTTGCAATGGAAGAGTAGATTTATGCAAGATGATGATCTCAAAGCTAGCTCAAAACTCATCATCCGTGGATCGTTAAAGACCTCCACTTGATTTATTCAAACATAGATATCATGAAGAATCAAAGACTACGAGCTCTTTGAGCAAAGGACTTAAACAAGAATTCAAGAACAATCTTAATGAAATATCTGTTTGTATTCGTGTGAAATTTTGGTGACCTCCCTTAGGGGGAGATTGTTAGGAATTAGAAAATTGAGTCATTAAAGTGTCGGTCACCTCAAGTATATGTAATCATTAGAAAGCTCGTAGTCAGTTATTTTATATTTATAAGTAGTTAGTTAAGTAAAATCGTGGAGGGAGGACGGGTCTTTACCTACTGTATGCCTGATCCACAGCCCGTAGGAGGCGTTTATTGTAAGACACTATAAATACCCTCTACCTCCCAAGGTAGAGGGTTGGAGCTTTCAATACCATTTTTCTTTGTTTCACATAGTTCCCAACTCTCTTCCTTTTCTCTCTCTAACTTTCTCTCTCTAAACATACCATATGGTTTGTAGTTTAATGTGTTTGTGAAATCCTATATCTTGCATTCAACAACCACAACTCCCATCTACTTGTATAATACATCTTAAGTCAGCAATTGTTTATCATACCAACATATTATCACCATGGATGTAGAAAATGGTTGTCAAATGGTATGCATTGACTGTTGGGTTGAAAGGGAAAACAGGGCTGGATTGACCTTTTTTGCAAGGCGTCCACCTTATAGAGCTTTCATATGGTATGTTTGTCTAGTGTGCCTTGAGATAAGGGGAAACACATCTTATACTGGTAGAGATGGTGTTACAAGGGAAAACACAACCACAGGAGATAGTGGTGGATATGTAATGGGTCTACATATTTCTGCACCTACTAGTGTTGGTGCATCCTTGGGCATGATGAAGTAAAAGTGAACCACCTACTCTCGGAAATAGCAAGTGGAGAGCGCCAAGCCAAACACCACGTGAAACACACGCTGAATCGAAGACCAAATGGAGAATGCCCAAGACAAACACCAGTTGAACCAACTGCAACTAACAGACTAAATGGATCACCTACTAGTCATTTAACGCAGTGAATTCCTAGCAAGAAATGCTATGTTGTCTTTCATTCTAAATGTAACTTAACTGATATGTGTGTGATTCTTTTGTTATAATAATTGAATTTTGGTTACAATTTGAATCTGTTGACTTTATAAGTCAAACAAAAGAGATTTTAAATACTAACAATTAGGTGTGGTTCCTCTAATAATTTGGTTTATTGACCTTATAAGTCAAAATGGGTTTTCCCAAGCACCCACCTAAACTGGATATGCAAGTGCAAACTACAAAATGAAAACAACATATCCAAAATATACCTACACCACCACCAAATTACACCATATGAAGCAAAATATACATGTTAACAAGTATCGTTTTTAGCAACCATCATCAGCCAAAAAATATATATCTTCATTACATCAATAAACTAAAAATAACAGGTGAACTTCTTGATGGGAGGCTTGATATTCATGGGGGGAGACTTGAGGTCCTTAGGGGGAGGCACATACCACTCATTCCTATTTGTGCCAGAGCATCCCACAGCCGCTACAAGACCAAGTACAACTTTAGGAGCGGAAGCCTTGGACGCCTTGGAAGCTTGGGAAGTGGAACCTTTCAAATTAGTGGTCTTAGAAGACATGTTCCCACACTCATCATCAGATGTGTCTGAAATAATGATGACATCAACTTCATTTCCTTTCACATTAGTATCTGGAAAGATAGACAAAACAGAAAGAAATCAGAGTTCACCCATTACAACTTTCTTAGCTTGCAAACATTAACTCTAACCTTTCTCAGACTCCTTATTCCCATATTTTTCCCACAAGTCTTCAAGTATCACATCAGCAATGTCATCTCCTATATCCCACTTTTTCCCATAAGTAGCCATGGCATATACTCAACCATATCGTCAGATACCTTTAGCTTGCTATAATCCCTCTTTTTTACAGATTCTGACACTGCTCAGATTTTTGTCAAATAAATTAGAGTTATTTATGCTCATCCTTAAAATGGCAATCAAACATATACAAAAAAAACCCGACTAACCTTTCATCACTTGAGCTTCTTTCGCAAATCTGCATAAATCATCAAACATTTCATCAGACGTTTCATCTTCTTTTAACCAAGTATCCCAATATTTTGCCTTCACATATTTTACCATCTCATCAGTTACATCTGTAAAAGTAAGCTCCTTATCCGCCATTGTTAAAGTGTGTGTGAGGGTTGTGTGAGGAAGGAGGGAAACGATCAAGATGGTATACGGTAAAGCGTTTCTCAGAATTAACTAAGTTGAGTTACAAATGTGTATGGACTATAATACCCTCCAATAACTAACAAAAAAAAGACGTTGACATAGGCGTTATTGGTCAAGGGACGATTCTGGCATTTAATGGCCAAGGTTTGGACCTATGGCGATGAAAAGGTCGAGTTTTGTCCCATAACGATGCGTCTTGCCAAGTTTAGGGACCAACAGTGTATTTTAGTCTATAATTTATGTGTTAGGTTGATCTTTGTCCCAAAAAAATACTATAGTTAGTTTAACTTTTGAAGTGATTATTACAACTTTTATGTTATAAGATGAACCCTCTTTGCTTAAGGCTGGCCCCAATAGGCGATCTTCATTCGATCGAGATCGACACCCACACTCGATCTTCATTCGATCGCATTATTGTAAGAAAACTCGATCGCAAGCTTTTTTTATGAACTCGATCATGTATAAGATCGACACAATACACACATAAAAACAAAACTCACTTTTTAATTAAAGGTCGTCTTTACTGGGGCACCCAATCGCTTGAAGGTCGCTGGAGAGAGAAAGCTGACGTGGCAGGGAAAATTAGAGGGATTGAGGCTCCTTACTGGAGGCAGCCTAATATCATGGTTCTGCCCTGTCTATATGGTATCATAGTATATTTTAGGTGGCATACGTCTCATGATGCATGTAACTTTTTGTTAAGGTTTAGATCTATTTAATGTTGCGTACTTTTTTAAATGTCTTCACATATTAGTTATCAACTAAAACAATTACCATAATAATTTACAAACTTTCAAATTTCCTTTCAATATAATACTTTTATTGATATGTCATAACCTGCTACCGACTACACTAACATAATTTGTTTAGTTAGGGGGTGGCAATGGTTACGGTATGTATACGGTTTGCATCCATACCGCACAGCAACACCGTTGCCAGTCGTGCGGTATGGTGCTTTCGGTATGGTGTGCGGTTTTGTTTGCCGTAGCGGGTTGCAAAGAGAAGGAGAAAGGGAGCTTGGGCCAACGGTCAAAAAACTAGCCGTTTGGCTAATTTGATTTCAAAAAAAAAATAATAATAATAAAAAAGCCCCTATAAATATACACTTTAAATCACCAATTCAAATCACATTTTTCTCATCTTCTTCTTCCAACAATTATTCTTATAAAAAAGATGGATGCTAGGAAAGAAAAAATGGTTCCACCTCATCCAAAGGTCGTGGACGAGGCTCTCGATCATAACCCGTTCGTCCGCAAGTTCAATCACAACCATCTCCCTACTATCCCCAAATGAGTTCTCAAGCCGGTCACTATTATCCTCGACCTCCACCGATGAACCTTCCATCACATCAACACCAATAGCAATGACAATGTTGAGACTGTACTTCCGGAATTGAATGACGACACAACTCCTACACAGAAAAGAAAAGGCAAGAAGGCCGAGAGCTTCGACTCGACAAATGAAAGTATTGCTGAGAGCTTCGACAACTACGCGATAAGGAAAACACAATATTGGAATCGATAGCGGAGAAAAGGTCTGCAAAGGATGACTTGGCCGAAAAGTTGTTGTCGGCACAAATCCGTAATGTTGAAGAAAAGGCTTATCATCGGGCACTGAAGTTCTATAACCAACCTCACGATCACATAAATGATCTGAGAATGAGAGAGATCACTATTGCCAAAAAACGTGAGTACGCGGAGAAATATGGATGGCCGACGGATATTTAGATGCGTACTTTTTTTTTAGTATTATGTAATTTTTTTTTATTATTAATGAAATATTATATTTTTATTTAATTGTTTAATATAATTATGAATTAAAAAAAAATGAATGAGTGAGGTATTGAATGACCATTGCCACTAAAAAACTATGGTGAGGTATGAGTGAGGTATCTACCATCACTTTTTCCCACAACCACCACCACCGGTCTCCACCCTCCATGTCACCCCCCCCCCCTCCCTTCCAAACTAGTTCACCACCACCGACCCACCTTCCATGCCACCAGCCGCCATCTTTCTCGCAACCACCTCCATGTCCTAAAAACCTCAATGGTTTCCTGGATATGTTTGTTAGTGTAAATCTTACACACACAAAATCTCGACACATGATATGGTCGAAAATTGTGAATGAGGTTGGAATGAGATTTGTTGCTTTGGATAAATAAATGATTTGAAGTTGCTCTTGGGTATTGAACAAATGAGTTTTTAGTAAAGCTTCTATTTGTTGTTTTTGTAGTGATAAATTCATTAGCTTTGTTAAATTGTTATGTTTGTAGTATAGATTTGGGCTAATGGCCTTTAAATGTATCATAGCTGTTATGATTTTTTTTTATATGTATCGAACAAATTTTTTTGCTATTATGTGTACTAAACTTTATTTTTTTGGCATTTTGTTTCCTCTGTGACCATTTTGCCCCTCACGAGTTTATCAAATGAGGGGCAAAATGGTCATAAAATATACAAAAATGCCCAAAAATTCAATTTTTATACACATAATAGCAAAAAAAAATATGATACATATAAAAAGAATAAGTAACAGCTATGATACATTTTGGTGCCATTAGCCCTATAAATTTAGATTTGAATATTTTGTGTGGTTTAAGAAATGTCCGAAAAACTAGATATAACATCGCTAGAAAAGTGGTTGGAAAATTTGGGAAAGATGATCGGAAATTGCATGGCATTTATGTGGCATGTACGCGTGTCAATTCTTGAATTTGCAGGTTCAAAAAAAGTTTATGATGATATCAACACAAAAATGACAAAGTTGTTAGCGTATTGTGATAATTATTTGGAATGATGTCTCATATATGAACATTTAACAAAGTATGTCACTATTAGATAGACTTAACCAATGTTTTAAAACCCGGGTTGACCTGGCCGGTTCAACCAGTTGAGCCGGGAACCGGTTCGGAAACCAGGCCAGATGTGACTGAGTGTTTGCTTGTTTAGGAATTGGATTGAACTACCAGTTTTTTGTTGATCCGGTTTGATAAACTCGATTGGTTCAATACTTTTTATTAAAATATCTATCAAAAAACTTTTTTCCCCATAAACATTTCTCACTATAATTGACAAGTTGAAGTGATGAAGACTAATGTTACCCAACGATTGAACCGGCTGAATTGGTGAACCGGTAAACCGGCGACTAAACCAAATCGTTAAAAAAACGAATTTTAGAACATTGGATTTAACTCTTTTACTAAAAGGATTTTCAATACAATCAACTGAATAAAATGTTTATTACGTAGTACTAGAAAAAATATGCAAACAACAGCTATACAAGTATCCGCAACCATTTATAGCTACGCGTTATCTAAATTGAGTGCTTGGTAACCTATTTAACTCTTCTACCCTCTTTTTTACCTTTTTTATTTACAAGAAAAGCTAGTTTTTCATAGGTTTTTATTTTATATTTTTTATTTCTTTTACTATTTTTACTTATTAAATTTTATATTTTATTTTTTGCATTTTTATTTTGACATTTTTATTCATTTTATTAACTGGACAATATAATTTCTTATGGTTTTATGTTTTTTTTTGTTTTAATACTTTTGACTAATTACACTTTTTATTTTTTTGTTACAAATTCAATTTCGTAATTTTATAATAAAAACAAAATTATAATTATAATACAATAATAAAAAGAGTTAGAAGAACTTGTATAGATTTCGTCATCACTTAATTTTAGTATTGGTGAAACTAAAGTGAGTTGATTTGCACACTTTTATAAATGACTGGGACATTTAAATTTAGAGTGTTTAAATATTTATATTCTTATAGAATGAACTTAACTAATAAAAATTTGAGGATATATATGTCAAAACACACAAATTTGAGTGTGACAATAAATTATGAGAGTATGCAAATCACCTTTATAAACTAAAAATGCTTCGCGTAAATCCATGATAGGCTAAAATACCTACCAGGTGAGTAGACGTCATTTGCAAGTGATTTAACGGCATCAAATCACCCCTATGGTGGAACAGATGATAGCTATAATGTGACACGTGTCAGACGAGAATCACCTTATAATCCTACAGTTACTCTTTTACTTTTGGGCTACCCAACGGTAAGTTTAGGTATTCTTTATTCGGTCTTCTACGTGTCACTTTGGCAGCCAAATCTAATGATGGAGTAATTTTTTATGTTAATTTTATTTTGCTTTAAAAACACAATTGTTTTTGTCTTGTAAGAATAAAATATGGTTAATGAGTTTATAACAATTCATTTTAAATTCTATAACTTATTAGAGTTTTACTTATATGGATTTTTCTAACTTGTGTCTTAAAGGCACAAGTAAAGCACACCATAAATACACTGAAACTCACGAAAAAATATACATGAATTCAGATAAAAATACAAACAAATATACTTTTATGTGGGTCCCTGTCTATTTTTGTTATGTGTAACTTGTGCCCTTAGTGCACAAGTTACAAATACCCTTCTTATATAACCATTTACATAAATACCTTCTACTTTGCAACATTTTAGTATGATCAATTAATAATAATAGTCTCTTCTCTTACATCTCTATACTCTTTTACCTTACTTTCTACAGTATGTTATCAACACAAATTTTGCTCCAAATAAAAAAAGGGTAGGAATTCTCAAGTTATATATTGTTATTAACCTCTGTTGTAATTTACAAGAAAAATTAATGTGTTGTTCCTTAATAAATGTCAGTTTTGGAGACAAAGTATAAATACATTTTAAAGCAAACAACACAACGTATAAATTTTCAATGTATAACTCTTCATTGATAAAAGAATTACAAAGTGTTGTGCGAAAAAATTTAATTGAATGATAATGTATAATACTCTCTGATCAAGAAAACTTTGACACAAAGTTTGCAAGTGAACCTATGAGGTCTCGTTGATATAATCAGAGACCTATTGTAAGTTCAAGAGAGTAAATGTACATCAATAAATTCTACAATTAATATGTGAAGTGGTGTATTTACTCTCAACAAAAAAAAAATTATACTAAGTATGAGGAAATCATTTAGTGGGAGGTGTGACGTGTCGAGCATTTACTAGAGTAATATATAAAGGTACATCTTCCTTTAAATGTTTTCATTCTTGAAACCAACTGTTCAATGCTTTTCACTAACTCGTACTTGATTTGACTTTTATCCAAAATGCACTTTGTCCCGCTTGTTTGCATCTTTGAAAAGTCCCGCCTAAATGCTTAAGGGATTTCGAGCTATGCTCTGTTTGAGAGTCAGAGAGCTGAGAGGTTCCTCAAGGTATTGTCAACCCTTAATGAACCTTTATATTTCATCCTCAGTTTCTTTTACATACTTGCTGACCCGCATCAGCTAGAGAGTATGTCGTCAAGTAATCTTCCACTTCCTTGTTGATGTCTATTACTTGAACTTCGCTGAGATTACTCACTGACTTCATTATCAGCGGGTCTTCTTCTCTTAGACTGATTCATGTTCAAATCCTAGTCATAGACCCTTAAGCAATTTTATTCCCTAATAGAAGTCAAAATTAAAGCTCAATTTGGTCAAACTATTAAACTTTCGTCTAATTTATAGAATGAGGATTTCAACCCACGCGTTGTGACTGAGCGTTTGTATACGATAGTATTGCATGAGCTGAAACATTAGATTTTTTCTAAATTAAGATCAACTGTTATATCATTGCTACAACAAATTGAACTCAACACTTTAATGACAATATTCCCGAAAACTATATAGGCTGGTTACTAATATCCCAGCAACTACAAGGAAACATGGACAATAAAAATGGGACGGAGGGAGTATTAAATTGTAATAGTACATTGCTACTGATAGAGTATTTTGGTTCCTGCTAGCAGGTATATAGTTCCTGCTGGTATAGTACTTTTATGGTTTCTGCTGTTAGCACATATTGGTTCCTGCTGATAGTTTTGTTTCTACGGGTTGTAGTAATAGTCAAGCCTGTATATGTTTAGAAGTTTGTTAGAGAAAGGGATATGCATGAGATATATTAGGAAGTGATAATGCATATCTCCTCTACACGTTTTCTAGTAAATGTGGATTAGGGTTTTCTTGTAGTATAAAAGAAACTCTTGGCTATGAAGAATTTACACATTGAAAAACACTTTTAATAGTTAGTTATATAGATCCATAGAGGATCATTGTTATTTAGTTATTCTTCTTTAACTCTTTTGTTATATTCCTTGATATTTCGATTCGTAGTATAAGATATTTTCCGAAGAAATACAAAGGCAATGTATTTCCCGGGTCGTTCTCCCAACGAAGGATAAATGGAGTATGTAACTCTCGTCGCGTGAACGTGATTTTGAATGGGGAAAAAGGAAGAATTATGGGTTTTTACACTACGATAATGAAACATAAACTAAAACGAACTCAATAAGCATATAAAACAATAACGTAAAGCACAATTAACCTAAAACGCAATCTAATCCTAAAAAAAACGTAACTACGCGAATTAAAAAACGCGATTTAAAACCAAATTTTGCAAATTTAACTTTAGGAATACAAATTTATTTTTCCTACACTCTAAATGATAAAAGAAAATTTTATAGAAAAGCGGAATATGTTTTTTTTTTACTTTTTAATTTTTATGAATTAAAATCTAAATTCGGGTTTTTACGTTTTTAGGATTTTTTTTAGAAACTTAAAAAAAAATATTTTAACTAATTTAAATGGCAAACTACAACTAGTGACGATGAATATTAAGTTAAGAGTATGATACTAAAAAAAGTTAACAAGCATAATGCGAATAATTAAACGTAACGGTAAACTAAGAATCTAAGCTAAAAAGGTAAAAGAATAAAACCCGGTGAATTTTACGAGAGAAATACCACCCAATCTTATAAACTAAATAAATTATTAAAGTTTATTTCCTTATTAACTTTAATTTTGCTAATTAGTTAAATAAAGTTTTAAGCTTTATTAACTAAATAACTTAATAAAAGTTAATAAAATTGTAAACTTTAACGATTTTTAAGCTTATAAGACCCGTAAGCTCCACACCTTATGAGGTAGGATCGGATTACACAACAAAATCAGAACTTTATAAGGGTTAGCACAAATATATAAATATAAACTTTTTATAATAAAAGAAAAACTCAAATAATAGATAAACTAATCTTAATAAATCAAATTTTAACCACCAAACTTTGTCAAGAAGATATGTTTCCACAAAAACTAATTTGGATATTAAGGTTAAGATTTAAAATATCATTTTTTTTCACACAAGAAAAGAGAAATTATTAAATAACTAAAACAATTAGGAAATTTAAAATAAAATAATGAACTAAAAAAAATTAAATTTTTTCAAAAAATAGAAAATCTAATTAAAAACAGTAAAAAAAATTTTGTATTTTTTTTATTATTGTTATTATTTTTTTTTTAAGAAAGGCAATAAATCAAGTAAAAATATCAAATGAACTCTGAAAAATCCCAATATTTTTTAGAAAAATTAGAAAATTGATAGGAGCTCACAGAATTTTTTTTATAATTTTCGGAATTAACTAAGTACTGTTTCCGATTTTCAATGCTTAAAATAGCTAATAAAACAAAATAAATAGTAAACTAGTTCAAAAAAATATGAAAAATTTACAGTATCTTAAGAAAACTATAAGAAGCTACCAGAAGTTTTATAAATATTGTTTTACGTTTTTACTATTTTTTAAAAATAAAATTCGAAAAATATTTTTAGAAGGAAAATGACAGAAACAGTTTTTGATTTTTTAAAAATACTAAAACAACTCATAAAAATACGAAAATTTTATGACGAAAATAAATATATTTTTGGATTTTTTGTAAAAAAGACAAGATTTTTAGAGACTTTTTACTATTTTTAAGCTAAATAAAACCATAAAAAAAGTAAACTTTAATAAAAATAAACAATAAAAAAAACTAAACTTTTATAAAAATATAAATATGATATGTTAAGCGTATGCACGAAGTTTATAAAATACACTCCCACAATCTTACGTAACTCAACTCTTCATGGAATATTTTTATAAAAAGTTTTTTAAAAATAAAATAAAATAAAAAAGATTAATAGATGAGAAAATAAAAGAGATGCAAAGATAATAAATGAATGAACTAACTTGCAATAAATAAATAAAAATTTTATAAAACTAAATAAGCATGAAATTTTCAAGAGTTTGAGTACAAAATAATAACAAAAAAAAAAAAAAAAAAAATTGTTAAAATGAGGTGAGGGGAGTGGGTTTTTATAGACCCACAAGTTACAATTTGGTCCCTACTAAAATTTTATAATAGCCCCTAAACTATAAAATCTTGGCATAAAAATCCTACAAAACTTGGTCCCCAAGTTAAATTTATATGAAGCATATAGCAGATTGCTGATTTCATTTTGGATCTCACTTGCGCTGGATTTTTAGACCTATTTTGGCTTCAATGGAGATCGAAAATGAAATCAGCAATTGCTGTCCATTGAATCCAAAATAGGTCTAAAAATCAAGTCTTTTGAGATTGATATTAAAGGAGGCTCGAGTTATTTGTTGAATAAATCCACTGCTCCAACTCACTCAGCATTTGTTAGTACTACCAGTACTAATAATTAGATGCCATATGCTGATATTCCAAGCTCATCAACCTCATATACCTCTGCTGTACCAAGATCATATTCAAATCCTGGTAATCTAGTTGAAGATGTTCTTCATTCTTTTGTTGCTGAAAGTGAACCCCAACAGCAACTAGCATATGAAGATTTTGAACAGATTGAGAAGATGGATTTGGAAGAATTGGATATCAAATGGCAATGCTTTCAGTAAGGGTGAATAAATTTGAAAAGAAGGCTGGAAGGAAGATTCAATTCAACAAGAAGGACTCAGCAAGGTTTGACAAAAGGAATCTAAATGTTATAAATGCTCATAACTGGGTCACTTTTCCAGAGAATGCATAGGAAAGAAGATAGATGATAAGGTTAGATACTCTGCATTCAAGGTTCAAGAATTAAACTCAGAGGAGCCCAAAGCCTTGCTATCTGTTGATTCTATGGTGAATTATCTAGATCATGAGGTAGAAGATGAGGATAGTGGTGCTACTCAAGCATACAGTATGGTTGCTGATTGTGCAAAAGAGGATGAGATAGAAGTGGGTGAAGAAATTGCTCTAATGGGTGTCACCTCTCAGGTACAAACTTGTCCTTTTGGCTGTCATGATAAATATGCTGAACTTCAAAAAGAATTTGATGATTTAGAAACTCAATATAAAGAGTATTACATACAAGTTCAAGCTTATAAGAGTACTCTTCAAACTTTAGAAAAACAAAAGGCTTGGTACCAAACCAATCAGTTAGCTTATGAGGAAAAGATTAAGGTTTTGGAAAGGGATTTGGAAAACACTTCTAACTTATTAAAATTTTCTAAAAGTGTTAATGCTAAGGTGACTTTAGAAAAACAGGACTTGCATACTAAGCTAGATAATACCTTGGCGAGGTTTAATAAATGGAAAGAAACATCTAAAAACTTAGCCAAGTTGATAAATAGCTCTATGTCTATAAGAACTAAGATTGGGTTGGGATAGGGGGACTATATAGGGCCAAATGAAGTATATGATCCAGATATGCCAAGTATTTTTGACTCTACCCCTGAAGATGTAGATCATAAACCAACTCCTGTTAAATTTGTAAAAGCAGGAGGAATGAATGTTGTTTCCCCACCTAAAACAGGGAAATTTAAGCCTACCTCCATCCACACAGACTTTGATGAATCACAAATGACCTATGGCAAAAAGTCAAATGACTTACCTGAAACTGATATTGAATCTAATGATTTTGTCTCTTGTTCTTTCAGTGACAAGTCTTCAGAACCCAAGACCAATGACTTTGTCTCATGTGATCCAAATGAAAAGTCACCCACACCCAAGTCTGATGACTTCTTATCAAGAGTAGCTGCTGATGGATTCAATTCAAAGACAGCTACTACAGAAGACATTACCATTCATTATGTTCCTAGTTTTTCTTGTGATAGGATTTTTTGTAATAAGAAAAGTCGTGTTTAAAAAAATTATTATGGTAATAAATTATGTTTTGTTTGTGGTAGTTTCTCCCATCTTATTAAAGACTGTGACTTTTATGAGGAAAGGATGGGTGTTTATAGTGGCCAACAGGAATCTAGACCCTTGTGGAAAAACATTGACAATATTTCCCCATTTGTCCCTCAAGTAACACTTGTAAGGACTGGAAAAGCTACATTTCCTGCTGGTAGTGTAAATATGCCATCACCTGTTTCTGCTGGTAGGCACACTGGACCAGCACCAGTTCATGCTGGTAAATCTTTTCCTGCTGGTAGAAGAAACTTCTTTTTAGTTCCTGCTAGTTGGAGAAGAAGTGTTGCTAGACCATTGCCCAGACCTACAAGCTCTTACTTTCATAATTTTTGTGGCCCTGTTTCTTATGATACAATGGATATGGGGAGGGAAAGATGGGAAACTACTGTTAAGTCCTCAGCAGGCTGTTCTTGGAAACATAATAGACCACATTTAAAAATGGGTTCCAAGAAAAATGGTGGATCTCATCAATCTACATGGTCTAATTCTTTCTGATCCACTAGGCATGCCCAAGTCAGTCATGGCTTGGTTCTCCCATAGAAACTAATGTTGTTGTATTTCTTTTGTTGTATGAAAATCCTCATATACATAAAGATTTAGGCATAGTTGATAGTGGCTGTTGTAGAAGCATGACAGGAAACAAAGACAGGTTGGATGATTTTGTGCAAATTAGAGGAGGCACTGTGACTTTTGGAGGTGGAGATGGTAAGATAACTGGTAAACGAACCATCAGGACTTCCAAGCTGGATTTTAAGAATGTTTACTATGTGGAAGAGCTGCAAAATTTTAATGTTCTCTGTCTCACAAATTTGTGACAAAAAGAACAGTGTCCTCTTCACTGAGACTGAATGTCTTGTTCTTTCTGAAGATTTCAAGTTGCCTAATGATAGCCAGGTTGTCCTTAGAGTTCCAAGAAGACACAAACTCTACAGTTTCAGTTTAAATGAACTCCAGCCTGAAGGTAATTTAGCTTGCTTGGTGGCAAAGGCATCCTTGGATGAATCTACAAAATGGCATAGGAGGATAGCTCATGTAAACTTCAAAACCATCAACAAGTTAGCAAAGCAAGGATTGGTCAAAGGGCTACCTTCCAAACTCTTCACTAATAAGCATAATTGTATTGCCTGCAACAAAGGAAAGCAACACAAGGCTTCTTATAAGGCCATCACATCTGTGAGCACCATTCCAGCACCTCTGCAGTTACTTCATATGGATCTTTTTTGGTCCTACTTCCATCAGAAGTATTGACCATAAGTACTACTGCCTGGTGATTACAGATGACTTTAGCGGGTTTTGTTGGGTCTTCTTTCTAGGATCTAAGGATGAAACCTCGCGTATGATTAAGGACTTTATTGCCTTAATTGAAAACCAGCTAAGTAAAAAGGTTAAAACTATAAGGTCTGACAATGGGACAGAGTTTAAAAATTCTAACTTAATAGAACTCTGTGGGTCAAAGGGGATTAAAAGGGACTACAGTAATGCTAGGACCCCACAACAAAATAGGGTTGCTGAAAGGAAGAATAGAACCCTTATTGAAGCAGCAAAATCTATGCTGGCTGACTTTAAGTTACCTACCATGTTTTGGACTGAAGCAGTTAGTACTGCTTGTTATGTTTTGAACAGGGTTTTGGTCACTAGTCCTCACAACAAAACATCTTATGAACTTTTGTCTGGGAAGGTTCCCAACATCAGTCACTTTAAACCTTTTGGATGTCATGTGACTATTCTTAGCACCAATGACCACTTGGGTAAATTTGAAGGGAAAGCAGATGACGGGTTTATTGTTGGGTACTCTGCCCATAGTAAGGCTTACCGAGTTTACAATTTATCTGCTAAAAAGATAGAAGAGACACTCAATCTAAGATATCTTGAGGATAAGCCTAATATTCAGGGTACAGGTCATGAATGGTATTTTTACCTTGACTATCTGACTGGTAGTTTGGGTTATACTCGTTTTAAAGCTAACCAATCTACAGGTACACAGGATTCTCAAATTACCAATGCAGGTACCCTAGATGATGATTCAGACTCAGGGTGTGATGAATAATCCATTGTTGTTCCTTCCTTTCCTTCTAACCCTTTTTAAGGTACTGAGTTTAAAGATGCTTCTGATATTGGTGAAAGTGATTCAAGTTATGCAGAAGAGCTTGCTAAGCTTCAAATACAAGAACATGAGGCCAAGGAAGCTGCTGACAAGCTTGGCTTTGAGTTTACAAAAGACACAGAGGAACTCCTGAGGCAAGCCACTATTGAAGCCTGTAGGAATATGGATTATGCTGGTAGTTCTTCACTTCCTGCTGGTAGTGTTCCACTTTCTGCTGGTCATCTTGATCCTGCTGGTTATGCATCACTTCCTCCTGTTGGTGAACCTGTTCATGATGATCCTAAGTCCACTCCTTCTATTCACTCATTGGGTTTCAATGTGCCTCCTAAAAGATATCCTAGCCCGTCTGATCTTGGTAATTCACTCTCTTCAAGCTCTGAGATGGAAAATATTCATCATCATCCAAGTACAAGCATTTTCACCTCCTCCTCATATGATCATGACTTTAGTCCTACTGTCAATAACCTAGCACACACCGTTGAATTCAACCCTATTGCTACTAAGAGGATAAACACAGTTCATCCTCAATCCATAATACTTGGAGATCCCACTTCAACTGTTCAGACAAGAAGTGCGGTGAAGTAGACAAAGTTTGGTAAAAGTGCTTTTGTCAGTTACATTCACCATCATCAAAGGAACAATCAAACAAATTATCTACATTGCCTCTTTTCTTGTTTTGTGTCTCAAGTTAAACCAAGTAGTGTATCACAAGCTCTTGAAGATTTAGCTTCGGTAGATGCTATGCAAGAGGAAATGCAATAGTTTTTGCATCAAAATGTGTGAAAGCTTGTGCCTTTGCCTGCAGGTAAGACAGCAATTGGGACAAAATGGATTCTAAAGAACAAGAGGGATGCAAGAGGTATTGTGGTAAGAAATAAAGCTAGACTAGTAGCTCAAGGTCACAGGTAAGAGGAGGGTATTGATTATGATGAGGTATTTGCTCTAGTGGCAAGGGTTGAAGCCATTAGACTATTTTTAGCTTTTGCCTCTTATATGCGATTTTTGGTATATCAGATGGATGTGAAGAGTGCCTTCCTCTATGGGGATATTGAAGAGGAGGTCTATGTGACTCAACCCAAAGGATTTGTGGACCCTCAGAATCCTAAGATGGTTTACAAAGTGGTGAAAGCACTCTATGGACTTCATCAAGCACCAAAAGCATGGTATGCCAGATTATCTACCTTTCTGTTGAAGCATGGATATAGAAGAGGTACTATAGACAAGACACTCTTCATCAAGAAAAATTCAAGAGATATCATCCTAGTCCAGGTTTATGTGGATGACATCATCTTTGGTTCCACAAAGGAGGCTTGGTGTAGGTAATTTGAGGTATTGATGAAGGGTGAATTTGAGATGAGTGCTATGGTGAGCTCACATTTTTCTTGGGCTTACAGGTCAAGCAAAAGTCTGATGGGATTTTTATTATCCAGGACAAGTATGTGCAAGACATACTTAAGAAGTTTGATTTGGAAAATGTGAGGACTGCAACAACTCCATATGAAGCTCCAACGCCTAAATCCAAGAATGAACCTGATGATGTTGTTAATGTTCATCTCTACAGATCTATAATAGGTTCACTTATGTATTTAACAGCTTCAAGACCTGATATAATTTTTGAAGTTAGTGCTTGTTCAAGACATCAAGTCACACATTTGACTTCCAACTTGAATGCAGTCAAGAAAATCTTCAAGTATCTTAAAGGCGAACCTAAAATGAGTCTTTGGTACCCTAGGGATTCTCCTTTTGTGTTGGAAGCTTATAGTGATAGTGATTATGCTGATGCAAACTTTGATAAAAAGTCCACTACTGGGGGTTGTCAATTTCTGGGTAGGAGTTTGATCTCATGGCAATGCAAGAAGCAGACCATTGTGGCTACATCTTCTACTGAATCTGAATATGTTGTTGCTGCTAATTGTTGTGGGCAAGTACTTTGGATACATAATCAACTGCTAGACTATGGGTTCAATTTCATGAACACAAAAATCTTTATTAATAGGGTAAAAGCCATAAAATAACAACGTACTTTTCAAATTTTACCGACTTGAAACACTTAATTTTTTATTACCTTAGTTCACCAACGAACTTTCAAAATTTGTTTCGAATTCACCCATATGACCAGTTTATATTAAAATAACAACTGAAATAACTATATTACCCTATTATTCTTTAAAATTTGTTCCGACTTCACCAACAAACTTTTAAAATTTGTTCTGACTTCACCCATATGTCGAGGGTAATATAGTCATTTCAGTTATTATTTTAATATAAATGGGTCATATAGGTGAATTCGAAACAAATTTTGAAAGTTCGTTGGTGAACTAAGGTAATAAAAAAGTAAGTGTTTCAAGTCGGCAAAATTTGAAAAGTACATTGCTATTTTATGGCTTTTACCCTCATTAATAACCAAAGTACAATTTACATTGTTAAAAACCAGTTTTTCACCAAAGAACAAAGCACATAGAAATTAAGCACCATTTCATTCGAGATGCTAATGAGAAACATCTTATTCAAGTGCTTAAAATTCACACTGATGATAATGTGGCTGATTTATTTGCTAAAGCTTTTGATGGACCTCGGTTTAATTTTTTGGTGGTACGCATTGGGTTGCTCAATCCCTGATTGTAGTGATTGAGGGGAGGCTTATTGTTGTATACTTTGTATTCTAACATTTTTTGCATATTATCTTGTGTGTGTAGAGATTGGGGACTTGGACTCTGGTTTTTGTATTTCTGCTGCTGGTGGAAATTTTTTCTGCTGTTGGTTTAGTGTTTCTGCTGGTAAACCAAGTTCAAAGGTTAAACATTTTTTTCCTACTGATTGACTCGCGTTTCTACTGGTAAGGAAGGAAAAGGGTACTCTTTGGGATTAAATCACATTTACATTGGTCAAATATTCTTTTAGTGAGATAATTGTCATTTAATTTGCAAATTTGGAAAATTTTCATAATCCCCAATTTGTGTAAATTTGAGCAATCGCCTAATTAATTACTAGGAACCATTTCCTATTTGACCAATCAATCAACATCAACTCTTTTTCCACACATACCCAATTCTTCTCTCTTCGTCATCACACTCTGCTGGTACTTATTCTCAATGGCGGCTTTGAAATACAAGGGAAATCATAACAAGGTAGCCTATCTGGTCAAATCAAAAGGGTGTGAGGAATACCATCAAACCCTTGACTTCTTAAATAGATCATCACTTAGGTATGCCTTGACTCATTTCCATCCCATTGTCTATGACTCGTTAGTCAGGCAATTCTGAGCCACAGCCTCTGCAAGAACTCTTGAGGGTAGGCCCCAAGAGATTGTAGCCACCATTGATGGTCGGGAATATGTGGTTTCTGAGTCCTCTGTTAGGACTCGCCTTCAGTTGAATGATGGGGAAGGGTTGTTTAATTTTACACAAACAGAGATTCTTGAGGGTATGGCCAACCTTGGTTATCCAACCGACGACACATTTACCTTTGACAAGAATCGATTCTCTCCACAATGGAGGTTTCTTGTTCACACCCTTCTTCAGTGCCTCAGTCCCAAGTCAGGAGGTTGGGATCAATTTTCCAGCTCTCTTGCCTCTGGTATTATTTGCCTATCTGATGGGAGGACCTACAACTTTTCACGGTACATTTTTGGGGAGATGGTTGGGAACATAGGGGCTACTAAAACTAAATTTCTCATGTACCCTAGGTTTCTGCAAATGATATTGGGTATTCTGACCACTGACACTACGCCCAGACCCATGGTTAGGCTTACTTCTAAATTATTTGCCACCATGAAGACTAAGTTTGAAGGGGAACATAAGCCTTTGTTGCCAGCTATGTTGCCTAGTGGCAATGATGGTGTTGGTGCAGCTGATGCTGATGGAGGTAATATAACACCTCCTTCACCTGATATTGCTGGTCCTAATGTAGTTTTTGCTGCTGGTGCTACTCCACCACCACCTCTTCGGCACACCACCTCTGTCTCTTCCACTGTTGAGCCACCCACCTCTACAAGGCAACCAACTCCTAATCCAACTAGGCAGCCTTTTAAGGATGATACCAATGCAGGTGGTGACTATCATGGTTCTCCAACTAGGTCCTATGACGCTCCACACTCACCAGGTAAACCTGCTGGTGGAGCTGAGTATCCTGATGCTCTCACTTTTTTGTCCTCTCTACTTGATAGGTGTATGCAGAAGGTTGATGCTTTGGAGACAGAACTACGGAACACCAAGCAGACTCTTGGTAGTGCAGTCCTTACCTTGACTGGCAGCGTCAAGCTCTTGGAGGGAGAACTCAAGAGGCACAAGAGAACAGTTGTGCTCTCTGACTCAGAGGATGAAGAAGCTGCCCATAAGGATGATTTTGACATGGATGCACTTCACGTGTTGGCCAGTGTTTCATTAGCTAGTGCCAATATAGTGGAAGCTGATGTTAGTGATGAGGTTCCAGCTACAGACACTTCTCTAATGTCATATACCAGAAGAAGGCCTTTGAGACGACTAAGGAGGCTCTCAGATGTATCAGCTTTTGACAAGTTCAAATCCCACGTTTCTGCTAGTCGCTCCTCCGTTGTTGCTGGTAGTGATGCGATTCTTGCTGATCCCCCTTCGGAAGGTATTCCTGCTGGTACTGCTTCTGTTTCTACGGGTAATGATGAAATTCCTACTGCTAGTCCTTCTGTTGGTATTCTTTCTGGTAGTACAGTTGTACATGTTGATCCTGCTGCCACCACAAGTGTTTCTTCTGGCCCCCTCAACAAAAGCAAAGAACCAATCTTTGGATGATGACACTTCCTCTAACCAAGAAAGAATTTTCAAAAATTTTGAAGATGAAAGACTTGGATAGGAATTGGCAAGGAAAGTACAAGCTGAGGAAGAGGCACAATTGGCAAGCAAGTTAACCCACCAGAGACAAAGAGAATTGGATGTTGCATCTTTGCTCTATACTGAGGCTTACTAGATTAATCTCATGGCTCAGGTTGCAACAAATTATTCTCTTACTCAGCAACTGTTAGGAGATGATGTGACAGAGGAGAATTTTCCTAAAAGGATGGCTGCTTTGATGAAAAAGAAGAGGCAGGCTATTGCTACCTGTATTGCTAAGGAGAAAAGGGAAAGGCCAATGACTCAAGCTCAGCAAAGGGAATTTATGAGACAGTTTGTGAAAAATCAGAGTTCCTTTCTTTACAGCTCTGGGTGAACCATGACTCAAGTCAAAAGGTTACCTGATGCACAGCTACTGAAAGAATTTGAGAAGCTTCAAAGGGCCCTTGAGAATGCTCAGATTTTGACATTTAGAAAGACTTTGGCCAGACCAAAGCCTGCTTTAGAAGAACCTTCTTCTAAGAGGTCTAATCCTTCTGATCTTGTTGGTTCCACTATTCTTGCTGATGTTGCTGCTGCTTCTTCTACACAAGGTGGGTCTACTCAACACTCAACATCTTGTGATGCAACTTTTTCTGCTGGTGGTGATCATGCTCCTCTTACTGCTGATCCAACACCAGAGGACACATCTATTCCTAGTAATGCCACACCAGAGGAAACATCTGTTACTACTGATGTCACACCATCAATTCCTGCTGCTACATCCAATCCTGATGTTCCATTTGTGGAGACATATGAGGTTCCCAGTACTTCTGCTTCTACTCCAGGTGTCTCTTCCCCTACCTCTTCAAGGAAGTACAAGAAGAATGTGGCTAAGAAGCGTGCTCTTAAGCCTATTGCGGATCTGGCTGATCAAGATTTCATTAAGTTTGATTCTGAGAGTGAAACTGATGAAGATCCCCTCTTCTTTGGGCTGCTATTGCTGGATGGGAGGTTATTTCTACACCTCTGAGAGAGGTCAATGCTTTATACAAGGTTGATGGTGTGACCAAATACTTTACCTTTCTTAGGGAAATTCTGCATATGGTGGATAAGCAAGATTTGCTCCTACTGTATGGCATGGTGTTCTAGCATTATGAATCTACCACTGCTACTGGGGTTGGCCTCATGATTTGGGGTGATTTGAAGGTATTGGTGGACTCTCTTGAAGGTGGTGATGGTTACTCAGTTTGGTCCAACCAACAACTTTGGCACTTGAGGAGTTGGAGGTTGTACACCTTTTCCAATGTTCATGTATCGGAGACCATGACTGGAGAGGTGTTATATATGTTTGCAGATGTGCTATATTCCCTATCTGTCTGACTTATGGAATGGATGCTCAGGCATAGGTTGGAGATTGGTAAGACAATTGTGGGTAATGACCTCACTACTGCTGAGCAATTGGTTAGGTTCATCAAGAATCAATTTGTTGCTGCTCAGGTTCCTGCTGCTGATTGATGGTATGTTTTTATATATTGTTGTATTTTTGTTTTATTTTCTTTTGTTACGTATAGATTGAGTTTGTTATTTAAAAAAACTATGGTTTAGCTGTTGGAGTGCCACGTTTTCAGGGTTTGAGTGTTGGTTAACCACCATACAAAAAATGGTGTTCAACTCACCATGTCTAACAGACAAGAAAAAGTTGACTCACCATGAGGGTACGACTCTGGTGTGATTCTTAAATCCGTTGCTAGTTGTTGGTTTACTAAAAATCAGATGGTTATCAATGTACCATGGTCTTATACCCCAAAACATTCACTAATCCATGAGCAAACGACTCTGGTAAAGATAACTCAAATCCGTTTATGGTTGACAATTTGTCAAAAATTGTATGGTGCTCAACTCACCATATATGTGTGATGAAGAGTTGCTAGCCCACAAGCTCATGGCTTGTGGTAAAGGTAGTGAAAAACCATGACTAGTCCTGAGCAAACGGCTACAGGTAAAGACATATCAAATCCGTTGATGGCTGTGATGATTTACCCAATATCATTAGGTTTTCCAACTCACCATTGATTCACGTTTCAAGAGTTGGACTGGTTACTAGTTTACAAGGGTGATGTCCTGATTCCACCAAAGTACTAGCTATCCCAAGAGTGAGTAGCTATTTGGTAAAGGCTTATCAAATCTACTCATGTTGTTACTAGTTACTATTCATGTTGATGCTGGTTACTACTCATATTGCTGCTGGTTACTTAGCGTTGCTACTGTTTGAGTGTGTTGTTGCTGCTCAAGATCAAGTCTCAATCCTCAAGCTTTAGAACTACGGATCTATCTAGAAACTTGAAGTTAACCTAGTCAAATTCAAGTTTAGGGGAGGATTGTTAGGAATTATTAAATTGTAATAGTACATTGCTGCTGATAGAGTATTTTTGGTTCCTGCTGGCAGGTATATAGTTCCTGCTGGTATAGTACTTTTATGGTTTCTGCTGTTAGCACGTACTGGTTCTTGCTGATAGTTTTGTTTCTACGGGTTGTAGTAATAGTCAAACCCGTATATGTTTAGAATTTTGTTAGAGAAAGGGATATGCATGAGATATATTAGGAATTGATAATGCATATCTCCTCTACATGTTTTCTAGAAAATGCCGATTAGGGTTTTCTTGTAGTATAAAAGAAACTCTTGGCTATGAAGAATGTACACCTTGAAAAACACTTTTAATAATTAGTTATATAGATCCATAGAGGATCATTATTATTTAGTTATTCTTCTTTAACTCTTTTGTTTATATTCCGCATAACCATTAGTTTATTGTTAGAGTCTCTCTTTTAGTTTACTTGTCATTACATAAGTATTCTGCTTATTCCAACCGGCTCAGAGATCTATCTAGGACTGGACCAACAGTTTGGTCTTCTTCTTTAGATGATCGCTAGTTGAATGAAGCTCTCCCATTGCATCAACATGTCTATCTATAGTCGTGTTGTCATTGTTGTCAAAATCAAAACACCTCCAAATATAGCAACATCAATACTTTAAATCCTTTGTTAAAATGCATTTTCCCTTAGTCTAATCACCCTTTTATGTAGAGTTCTACAACAAACAAAAACACCCATAAAAATAGATAGTATCCATAGAGGCTTCAGATAACGGGGTGAATGTCCACCAGGATTTACGCCTATTATAAATCCTATTGAGCTTTGAAAGAAAGTGTCCAACCATGAGATTATCAAAATCCTCACCCCTTAACTGAATATCACCATCAACAGCTATAACTTTAAACTTGACGGTGGATCAAACTTGACTTCAATGAAGAATACGGATCTCTCAACCGAGGTCTTCCTATAAGAACATAGAAAATAATTAGACCTTCATCGATTTTTTGGCTATGTTTATGAAAGCCAGCAATACTAATAAGCGTAAAAGCTGATATCTTATATTGGAGTTATTGATGCACAAACTTTATAGAACGTGATAGAAAAAATAAAATAGCACATGATTTGGTGGAGCGAGACAGAAAAGAAACCTAGGTCTTTTTGGAAGATCCTTCTCTTTTCAAGAGCAAAACCAATTTGCGCGTTATCCTATCATAAATAGGTTGCATGAACCAACATACTTGTTACATGAGACATTGTTCACTTTCTATTTAGAATACTCACAATATGTAAAAGTTACATCTTAATATTGGAGTAAGGAGGATGGGAAATATCGATATAAAGTCTTTCTAGGAAACGTGCAAGGAGAATTCTTGTCACATAGATTCTCGTATAACGGTTTCCTCATTACATAACTCTCCTCGCAAGCATCAAAGATAACATTTATACCAATTTTTTTCACTCTCCTCACGGCAACATTAGTATGTCCACTTGGCGCATCAAGGTAGCATATATAAAAAAAATGAAACATGGCTCAATAATTGGAAAATGGATTCATATGCATTGGCTCAGATAACTTACTGCCGGTATACCAAAATCAATAAGCGCATATTGACGTAATCATTATAGTGAAGCATCTATAATCGATATTAGATACACGAAAATAATCCTTCAAGTATATTGAAAACTATATAGCCTTAAACTAATTGTTGAGAGTGTAAAGTATTGGTGGCAGCATTAAGACATGACCATTGGGTAGTTAATCTCGGTGAGATCTCAGACATTGAAAAAGTCTCTGTTCAAAATCTCGGCTCCAAATCTTGGATCCGAGAATCTCGGCGAGATTGGCCGAGATTCTGCTGAGATTTTGAAATCGGCGATATTTTGAGATTTTGGCGAGATTTTGAAAATTATAACTTTACTGTGACATTTTCTATTTTTTGGCAGCCCAACTTAATGGCTAATAGCCCAACTTTAAAAACCAATTAATACACCTCCAAACCTAATTAATGAGAGCCACCATAATACCTATTAAGAAATTAAGAACATATACAACTTATTTCTTCTTTCTAGCCATGATTCTTTCTTCTTCTTCTTTTCTAACAGGTAATACAACTTCATTTCTTCTTTACTTTATTTATTGACTTCTTTTCTTCTTTCTTTTTTCTAACAAGTAATACAACTTCTTTCTTCTTCCATGTTTTGTGGTTTCTTAATTGAATCGATTTTGACTTGTGATTTTGTGAAATGAATCAAATGATTTTTTATTTTAGTTACTAGCCTACTGATTTTAGCTACTAGACTACTGATTTTGTAACTTCTTAGCTACTAGCCTACTAGCCTACTGATTTTGTAACCTCTGTGATTAGCAACTAGCCTACTGATTTTTTGTTAATGTGTAACTTCAGTGATTAGCATCAAGTTTGTTGTATTAATTTGTTGTGATTACTGATTAGCTACTGATTTTGTGATTAGCTACTCAACTTTCTATTAATTTGTTGTCATTAGCTAGGTAGCTATTGATATGTTCAAGTATAGAAGGTCAATCTTCGCATGCTTCCATAAATCCAAATAGTAGTGTTAATGCTTCATCGGATGCTGGTACCATTATAAAATGTACGGGTGGGGATATGGCTTAGGAATGGGGGTTTGGAAAGATCCTACAAATAAAGGAAATATTTGGTGTACATTTTGTGACAAGAAAATGTCTGGAGGTATCACAAGGTTAAAACAACTCCTTACTCATACAAAAGGAGATGTAATCGGTTGTCCTAAAATGACAACAAAAGTAATAAAGGAGTGCTTTGAGTGATGCAAGAGCCGTCGTGGTTTACATTTATAACCATGGAAGGATTTTAAATATGATGCGGAAGTTGACAAAGAATAAGGAGTTTCACAGGTCTTGTGTAACCAGGTTTGCAACTCAGTTTTATACTCTACAGAGTGTGCATGAGAATCGACATCATCTCTAGGTGTTATTTACGTCTGAACAATGGACTAAAACTGAATTTGCAAAGAAACCAGTAGGAAAGAGAGTCGAGAGAATAGTTGCAAAACAAGAATTTTGGGACAATGTTTATCTAGCTTGTCAACTACTCGCTCCCTTGGTGGATGTGGTTTGGTTGGTTGATACAGGAGAGAAGTCGTGCATGGGTTATATCTATGATGCGATTAGTAGAGCGAAAGAAAAAATAAGCAAAAATCTTAAAGGTGTGCCGAATGAGAGACTAGTCAGTAGAGTTTTGTCTATGATACAGACAAGGTGGAACGACCAACTCCATCATCCTTTACATGCAGGTATAAAACTTTATTTTATTAATTTGATTTAAAATTTATTCTAATTATTTGGATAACCCTGTTGTTTATCAGATGGATGTTTGTAAAACTTTCTTTTATTATTAATTTGTAAAACTTTCTTTTATTAATGTACAACTGGATGTTTCCTTAACCCTGTTGTTTTTCATGGAGAAATTTCAAAGGTTGAGACCAATAATGAGATTACGACAAGTCTTTATGTTGCCATTGGCTGTCTTGTTCTCGATCCAGATGAAAATGATATTGTGAGGGAAGAGTTTAATATGTACATTGATTCTAGGGGCCAATTTGGATTGATTCCGCTAAAAGGACAAGAACAAAATTTGCACTATATATATATGGTGGCATTCTTATGGGATCGATACACCTTTGCTCCAAAAGTTTGTTATCGCGGTTCTTAGTTATGCACTTATCATGATTTTTTTATAAGTGAATGTGTTGTGTGAGCATGCGGTTATGGATTGACTCCTCAATTCTGATCAGCTGCAATCGTCGGGTGTTCCTGCAGACAACAATTAGCAATAAAGTGCACGAAAGTGTTTTTGATCACTTTCGTTGAATTGAGGTGCACGGCCCACGGTTCCCCGTTGATCAGTACAAATACTGCCTGTGATCAGGTAAAATTCTGAAGAATCTCCTTGACAGGGTTTCGCAGCTGCTCTAGCTATTCTCAAACCAGAACGTCTCAAAGAAGACAACACGGAGTGAGTGAACCAGCAAATTGAGATTCACTGATTGATGAAAAATGATTTGAAAACAATCGTGTATTGCTTAATATAAAGGGTTTTGCAATACAATGAAGGTTTTATTGGAAAATCAATTATCAATCATAAATACCCTTTTAATTGAAACATTAATGCTCAGTCGATGTGCTATAGAAAAGAGTTTTAAGCACAACGACCGGTTTTTCAAAGGTATCCGTCAATCCATTTCCTGGACCAAGGTTGATTAAAAATTGAATCGCCCCATCGTTTCTATCCAGTTGTCACAAGCTTGATCAATTGGATAGATCTCACATGCCACCCACCAAGAGCTTGTTAGATGTTGGCTCTAGAAGGATTTCCATCTTCATCGTGAATATTTAACATATCACTCGGATGTTCTAGAAATACCACAAGGATAATGCGTAGGACTCTTAATTATATTCACTTTCCACATTGTGTGAAACAGCAAGTCTTCAAGAATAGTGTGCCCTAATGAGATTTATTGATGATCTCGTGGCTCTAGACTCAATAGTGCACATTTGTTTTCCTATGTCGGAGACTAGGGAGAGGGTCTCCTTCTTTAATATCAACAATCTCTAAAAGAACGTCAATAGATTATGTAGGTTCCCCGTGATAATGAAACAAGCCCTTTTAAGAGGAACTTGAGTAGCTTGGGAAGTTTAGTGCAGTGCGTCCTTTGGGTCCATGACGTCTTGTCTTCAATACCGGCGTTACCTTAGTAACCACCGGTAGCATATGTATTGCACCCGGTTTCTGCCCTAAGGTTGACAAAATGGAGGGCTATTTCTTTTCACCCTTCTCATATTCAATTCTATTTCATTCTTCAACCCCTTTAGTGATTACCGAGACTTCATAACTAGAACCTTGTTGGGTTTATTCCAGTACTAGCTAGCTCTGTCTCAGTCCGCACTCTTCCCATATTCTCATTTTTTCTCTTTTTTTCAATATACCTAAGGACTCTACACTATCTAGTGGATTGTCCCTGGGTAGATCCCTCCGGCTCTGGCGGGATCGTGGGAACTAATACCTACCTAACCATCCTTATATCTCCATACATAAAGTAAAATTGGTCGGTCTTTTGGTATTGTTCTTCCGCCTCGAAACCAATTGAAAACCATTTGAAAGCCAATCAAATTACTTGTGATATAAAATCAAAGTATTTTGTACATTAATTGTTTTTGATATTTTAGAAATGCTCCCCCTCAACATGTGTTTCAAGTATTAGAGATTAATTTAGCACATGGAGGCAAGAGGACTTTTGAATTCTTAGATTGAGAATGAAAGATCCAATCTTTTGATTGACATTTTCTAAAATGATCATCATCACTTCCCAATCTAATCTAGTTTTTAAATACTTTGGATAAAACATTTTGGGAAGGATGAGGTTTTCTTTTGATTCGATCCCCCTCAATATGTGCATCGAGATTCGAAAGAGTTTTTGCACATATCAGAGGGAACCTGCACTTTTGATACAAAAAATCACGTTTTAATCCTTTTTGGTTTAAGATAAGATAGATGCTCCCCCTTAACATGTGCATGGCAAATTTGAAATCGTTTGGCACATGTAGGGAGGAGAGCTTGTCATTATATTTCTAAACCACTTATCGAATTATCAGTTTATATCCAATTTAAATCACAAATTCTCCCCCAATCACAATTTTCAAATCCTTTGAGATTTGTGATCTCTATTGATTTAAATTATTTTTGAAACCTTTTGAGGAGAATTGTGACTTGCTTTTGAAAAACATTTTAACTGATAAGGATCAGATTCTAAAACTTTAAACTCCATTGTTTAAACATGCATAAATATCTTTTGAAAACATAACAATAGCCAAGGTTTGAATCCAATTGTACAAAAACATTGTAAATCATTGTTCTTTTTTATTATCCAAAATTAGACCTTGCTCAAAATAACTTTTTGATTTGATTGAAATCATTCTCCCCTTAATCAATGACATAAGTTGTTGATTGAGTGTTAGAGATTTTGACAAATGATAAGTCCAGATGATTTTTAAAAAAATAGAGTCCGAGTTATTTTCAAAGCCATTTTGTTTTCAGTAGATGACAAATATTTTTCAGAAAAATATTTGTAAAGGAAACATTTGTCTTTTTGGCGACAAATATTTGTTGTTAGAATCAGAGCATGAGGTTTTAAAAATAAGATTAAGCATAGTTTTGTTCTATCTTTTAAAACGGGCTACTGCCTGAAATGATAATAAACCATCATTTTTCTCCAAACTTTTTATTTTATTTTATTTTATTTTATTTTTTTTTTAACAAAAAGTTTATGTACATTCGAACTTCATATAAATACCCGTGCCATTCTTTGAGTGACAAATCAAAGTCCGTAGATGTTATCGAATAACTGAAAATTGATGTGAAAAATAATATTTTTGGGCTTTTTCAAAGATTTTCTAATTTTTATGGATTTTGAAATTTTATATTTTTCTATTTTCTTTTTGTGGGTTTTATAATTTTATATTTTTCTTTTTGATAAGATATGTACAAGAGATAGATGAAGAAAAGCCTTTACTCCTCTTCTTCTTCTTGAAGACGTTTGAGTGTTTCCGGTTTTAGACTCTTTAGTCCAAGTCGCGGAAGAATAAACTCAAAACCTTCTCTAGGAAGAGCTTTAGTAAAGATCAGTGTTGCAAAACAAGGCCTACAAGGCCGATTAATCGCCGATTAGGTGCTGCAAGGCCAACAACCTTTCCGATTTATGTTAATCGGTCAAACAAATCGGTCAACCATGGTCAATGGTGGTCAATGACGGTTAATTGTGGTCAAACTTTCCGAAAACCTTCATCTCTTGCCGAAAATACTTAAAACTACCCATAAATTTGTTTGAATAACTTATGGTCATTCTTTATATCTATTACAAGATGTATTTCAAGAAAAATATTGCCGAAAATACCTAAACTTGTCGAAAATACCTAAAACTTGTCGAAAATACCTAAAATTTGCCGAAAATACTAAAAACTTGTCGGAAATGCCAATCCGATTAATCACCGATTAATCCCGCCTAGACCGATTACAAGCTACAGGGAGGTCGACCGCCCGACTACCGATTCGCGATTTTTGCAACATTGGTAAAGATGTCTGCCAGCTGATATTCTGTTCTCACAAAATATAGTTCCACCACACCTTTCTCCACTTGTTCCCTGATGAAATGATGTCGAATGTCTATATGCTTTGCTCTTGAATGTTGAACATTGTTGCAGCAGAGAGAAATGACACTTTTGTTATCACAATACAGAGGGATTTTGTTGAATTCATAGCCATAGTCAGATAATTGTGTCTCATCCATAGGATTTGAGCACAACAAGATGACATGGCTATGTATTCCGCCTATGTAGATGATATAGACGTACTCATTTGTTTCTTTGAAGACCAGATTACTAATTTATCTCCCAAGAATTGAGCACCACCTGATGTGCTTCGACGTGTATCTTGCACCCTGCACGGTCTGCATCTGCATATGCTGTTAGTGACATATTGGTGTCCTTCAGATATCAAAGTCCCATGTTAATGGTTCCTTGGAGATACCGAAAGACCTGTTTAACCTCTTCAAGGTGCTTTTTGGTAGGCTTAGCCTGGTATCTAGCACACACGCATACAACGAACAGAATATCAGGTCTACTGGTTGTGAGGTACATCAGGGATTCAATCATACTTCGATATTTTGTTTGATCAACCTTGATTTTTGTGTGCTCCACCATAGGAGTGTCAACAGGGTCACAAGAATCAAATCCAAATTTCTTTAAAATTTCATTAGCATATTTAGATTGATTAATGAAAATGCCTCCGGGACATTGTGAAATTTCTAATCCCAAGAAAAATGACATTTGTCCCATCATAGACATTTAAAATTTGGAGACCATCTCCTTAGAAAAGCGGTCACATTCATTAGGGTCGGTCGAGGCAAAAATAATATTATCAACATAAATTTGAACATGAATTAAGTGTTTGCCTGACTTTCGAGTGAACAATGTGGGATCAACTGCTCCTTTGGTGAATCCATTTGTCAATAGGAACTTTGACAGTGTATCATACCATGCCCATTGGAGCTTGCTTCAAGCCGTAAAGCGCCTTCTTCAAGCAGTAGACATGGGTAGGATGCTCTGGATCCACAAAACCTTCGGGTTGACTAACGTAAACAAATTCTTTGAGCTCACCATTTAGAAAAGCAGTCTTTACATCCATCTGATAAACCACCATGTTCTTGCTAGCTGCATTAGCCAGGAAGATTCTGATAGCCTCAATTCGTGCAACCGGAGCAAATAATTCTTCAATGTCAATACCCTCCTCTTGTCGGTATCCTTTAGCCACTAATCTTTCCTTGTTCTTCAGAACATCACCGTGCTCATCAAGCTTTAATTTAAAGATCCACTTGAGAGCAATGATCATAGCATAATCTGGAGCTGGTACTAATTCCCATACATCAAGACGATCAAACTCATGGATTTTTTCTTGCATAGCACTAAACCAGTTTGTTGGGAATTATACGTTTGAGTTGATAAGACAAAAAGAATGAAACAAGAGGGACTTAATACGACAAGAAGGAAACCTAAAAAAAGATGGAAGGACTTGCTTGCAAAAGAAGGTTTACCTATTAGTCATTTGTAGAGATTTGTAAACCCTAATCCTCTAGCATATAAAGAGGACATGGGGTGTAGGTTTTATTAATTAAGTCTTCCATAATGTAGACGTCTAGTAAAGGTGTGTGTGTGTCCTAGGCATATAGTCTTGTAAACGCCTAGGTAAGTTAGTTAGTTAGTTTAGTTATCTAAACGTGTTCCTATAAACGTCTAGTGATAGTTATTGTTTAGTTAGAGATAGTGAATGAAAACCTTGTTCAATAACAAAGAATTGATTAGTTTATTCTGCTGTGCATGTTATTAGTCTTTGTTATTGATCCCTAGCTGAGCTTATAAACGATCTTATCAATTGGTATCAGAGCGGGGAGCTCTTGATATAGGGATCTACAAGGTTTTTCGAAGAAAAAGATGCAAAATTCTAAGCTGTTACAAATTTTCGTATCTTTCTACAGGGCTGTTTTCAAACAGCGATAACTTTTTATTGAACCGTTGGATCGAGCTACAATGTTTTCTGGTGCATCTCCATATATTCGTCTAAAGTTTCACCAAAGGGATTGTCAATTAGAGCTCTCAATCAAAAGTTATAAGCTGTCGAAGTTAGCTGCTGAAACTGAAAAAATTTCCTTAAGGTTACTACAACACTGTTTTGAAACGATCATAACTTTTTTGTTAACCGTTGGATCGTGACGAAAGTTTAGGTGGAAGTTATCTATATAGCCATCTAACTTTCCACCAGAGGGATCGTCATTCTGAGCTTTGATGCAAAAGTTACAGGCTGTCGAATATGGCTGCTGACAAAGTACTATAGTTTACTCAAAGTAGTGATGTTTATACTCAAAGTACTGCTGTCGAAACCCTAAATTGCTCAATGTACTCCTTTTTATTCTTGAAAGTACTGCTCCTCCTTGAAAGTACTACTCCGAGTTCAAAGTACTGCTCGTCCTTGTAAAAGTATTGCCCGTATAAGTTGAAAGTACTATTCGTTGTTTTAAAGTGCTGCTACTACTTGTTCGACATTGGTGAAGATTCAACTGTCATCAGTGGAATATTATTGGTCTATTTTTTATGGTGGGATCATGGGTCTCTAATATAATAGGCTTGTTTTGGTATTGAGGGGAAGTTGAGCATAATAATTGTTATGGATTTTTAGACGTCACACACATGGATATTGGTTCACACACACAAGAAGTTTGGAGTTTGGTTTTCGGATACGTTCTTAAAGATTTTAAAAGTCTCGTATTCGGATTTATTGCATAATTGATTACTAAGACAATTATTTATCACTTCTTTGAAGGTGAAGTGGAATTACTTGGATACGTGTTTTATCATATCTTAAAAGGATAGCTACTTTTAAGGTAACTTGTTCGTGCTTCAATGATTATGACAAAGAATTGACATAACACTTCAAGGAGTGACGTTATTGTGCTCAGTGATTATCGTCAAGAGATTGAGGTCTCCCTATTTATAGGTATACGTTCAATGTCATCTATAGTGCAAGATATAAGATACAAGTTTGGGTTATTTTACTTCTTCATCAAGTTCGCTATATTTGATTTTCTTCACAAGTGATCATTACAAGGAGCTTATAGATTTGAATAATCATTTGATGTTCATGCACCACTCAAGGGGAAGTGTTTGATTTTTACTACTGTTGATCATTATTACTACTGCTAGTTGGAGTTTTCTACTGTTTTGGATTCATTTTTAGTAAGCATTTTGGTGTTCTTCATGGAGGGCAACTCGAAACATTGGACGACTTAGATTGGAAGTATGATATTGGTTCATGGTGGTCAAGATCATTATTTGCATACGTTCCCTATTTGGATAATAACAAAAGGGGAAGAGATGTTTTAGTGGCATGGCATGGATTAATGGGAAGACAAAGGAAGACATACTTGTTTCATTCATGGTGAGATCCCTGATCTCAATTTCTCTACTTCGTCTAGGGAAGTTCGTTTAAGAATGGTTTTGTCATTATCAACTAGGGGAAGACTGTTGGGAATCATACGTTTAAGTTGATAAGACAAAAAGAATGAAACAAGAGGGACTTCATACAACAAGAAGGAAACCTACAAAAAGATGGAAGGACTTTCTTGCAAAAGAAGTTTTACCTATTAGTCCTTCGTAGAGATTTTTAAACCCTAATCCTCTAGTCTATAAAACCTTGTTCAATAAAAAAGAATTGATTAGTTTATTCCGCTGTGCATGTTATTAGTCTTTGTTATTGATCCCTAGCTGAGCTTATAAATGATCTTATCAAGACAAAAAGAATGAAACAAGAGGGACTTAATACGACAAGAAGGAAACCTACAAAAAGATGGAAGGACTTGCTTGCAAAAGAAGTTTTACCTATTAGTCCTTCGTAGAGATTTGTAAACCTTAATCCTCTAGTATATAAAGAGGACATGGGGTTTAGGTTTTATTAATTAAGTCTTCCATAATGTAGACGTCTAGTAAAGGTGTGTGTGTCCTAGGCATATAGTCTTGTAAACGCCTAGGTAAGTTAGTTAGTTAGTTTAGTTATCTAGACGTGTTCCTATAAACGTCTAGTGATAGTTATTGTTTAGTTAGAGATAGTGAATGAAAACCTTGTTCAATAACAAAGAATTGATTAGTTCCGCTGTGCATGTTATTAGTCTTTGTTATTGATCCCTAGCTGAGCTTATAAATGATCTTAACAAGTGGTATCAGAGCTTGTGTGGAAACTCTGATTAAGAAGAAACCTTAAAAACCGATTTAACAAAACCCTAAAGATGTCGACTAAAGCTGCACCACCCCCATCCATCACCTCACTCAGAATTCCTATCATCAAGAAGGGAGAGTATGATATTTGGAGCATTAAGATGAGGCAGTACATTGCTATTACAGACCATGCACTATGGAATGTAATTGTCAATGGTAATGAAGTTGTTGTAGATCCTATTGAAGTTCCTGGAAAAACTAAGCCACCTAAGGCTGTCTTGCCAGCAACTACAATAAGGAATCAAGAAAAGGCTCTCAACATCCTATTGTCTGCCATACCTGATGGTCACCTACTCAAGTTTCATGATGCTAAGGATGCTAAACAACTATGGGATGCTCTCAAGACAAGGTTTGGAGGTAATGATGCTTCCAAGAAGATCACGAAATCTGTTGAAGCAACATTTGAAACATTTACTATTGGTGAAAGAGAAAGGTCTTGATCTGCCTATGATAGATTCCAAAATCTTCTTAGTATGCTGGAGTTATATAAAGCGGTATCTTTTGAAGATGCAAATCTGAAGTTCTTAAGGAGTTTGCCATCTAGATGGCATGTGATTGCTACTATGATCGAGGACAGCTGGTTTGGATGTTATGGACTTTGATGATCTCTACAACCATCTGAAGGTGTATGAGCATGAGATGAATGGACAAACAAGTTCAAAATCTCACAATATTGCTTTTGTGTCGAAAAGAGAGGGTACTTCCACTAAAAGTACTGCTTCTCCTCAAAGTACTTGTTGCTCAAAGTACTGTTGCCTATTCTACGCCCACCTTTGCTTTAAGCAAGTCACACCAACAAACACCATCAATTCGATGAAGTTGTTTGCTCATTCTTTGCTCGGCAAGCCACTTTACCCGTTACTTATGAAGAGGATTTGTCGCAGATTGAAGAGGATGCTCTTGAAGAAATTGATATCAGGTGGCAAGTTGCTATGATCACTGCTAGAATCAAGAAGTTCATGAAGAAAATAGGATGAGGCATTGACTTCAAACCTAAGCAGGGTATAACTTTTGACAAGTCCAAGATTGAATGTTTTAATTGTCAAAAGACTAGACATTTTGCAAGGGAATGCAAGTTTGCTAAATACCAGGCAAACAGAATGACCGAGAACCCAAGCTTGAACTGAAGGAAATCCCTATTACTGAAACAAAAGCTTTGGTTGCTCAAGAAAATCTATCAGAGGTTGACTGGAGTGCTGAGTTTGATGATGAACCAGTAACCTATTGTATGGTAGCAGTGGAAGAAGCAGTGGAAGAATTTGATTGGAGCACAACCTTTGATGAGGAACCTGGACTTGCTGCTTTGGAATCCAGAGATGGTCTAGGAAGGTTTGATTGGAGCATGGAGAGTGAAGATGAACCTGTTCTGCTTGCTATGGTAGCTACTTCACCAAGCTTACCCCCTATCTTCGAGGTATGCTCTAAGTGTCATAATTTTTATCAAAAAGTGCTTAATGATTATGTAACTGAAAGAGATAATTATAGTAGGGCTAGGTCTGAGGTAGCTGGTTATCAAATTACTTTAGAGTCAATGGAAGCCAAAATAATAACACATGAAAATAATGAAATGGCTTGGGCAGAAAAGTATGAACAACAGGATTATCAATTAAAATTGAGTGAATGGAAGTTAGGATGTAAGGTTGCTGAACTAGAAAAGATGACAAAAGAAAGGGATGAATTGCTAGAAAAGTTTGCTGCTTGGGGACAATTTGGCCTTTCACATGTTAGTTTTGTTGAAAAACATAAAAGAGCACATATTAAAACTGGCCTAGGTTTTGGTATGGACTTTAGTAGCATAGAAGAAAACCTACCTAGTGATCAGTATGAATTTGATTTTGAGGTATAACAACTAGTGATGATGAAATCATTAACTATGTAGACACATCTAGTAATGAGGAATCAATTAGTCAAACACCTCCTGAATATAAGAAAGACAAAGGTTATCATGCAGTCCCTCATCCCACTGGTAGTTTTCAACCACTTAGGGCAGATGTTTCTCGTTTTGGAGTAGACAACTTAAAGTTTAGGAAGAAGCTTACAGGTCCATCTAGTTCTGACACCCCAAAAGAAACATTTGAGAAACCTAAGGATGATGATGTTAAGAGTCAGCAGTACTTCAACTCAAAGTCTGCTACATCGAGTACCTTTAAGAAAACCTTTTCAAAATCTGCTAAACCTTTTTTGGGATAATTTTGGTCAAAACAGTTTTCATCATTCACCAAAAAGACATGATAGTTTTAATCATAGACCTAAAGGAAGATTTTTTGGGAGTATGGGTCAAAAACTGTGTTTTGTTTGTTATAGTCTTGATCATTTGATTAAGGACGTGACTTTCACTCAGTTACTTAAGCAAATTCCCAAAGACCGAGCTGCCAACCAAAACCAAGGGAGAATAAACCAGTCTGGAATCATTCACATAGGGTTAACCACAGCAATTTCTCACAAGACCATAGGTACCCTCACCAGAGAAGATCTTTTTCAAAATCACCAAGTACCTTCTCAAGGTACTGCTATATTTTCACCTAATCAAGGTACTGCTAACACTTTTTGGAATGGAAAGCCTAGGAGATCTAATTACTATCAATCCAGAAGGCGTTACACCTCAAAAAGAGTAGCTAGATCAAAGGACTCAACACCAAAAGTTAAAACAAGTTGTTAAGAAGGAAAATACGATGGGGAACAAACAAGTACTTTCAGATGCAAAGTGTGGTGAAACAGAGATTTTCATTGAAAATAATAAAGAAAACTTGGATGAAAAAGAGATTTTTATTGAAAAACCAAAACAAGTTTTGGAACAACCAAAGATAATTGATCATGTTCCTAAAGATAGTGGGAATTACATACTTTAAGAATTTAAGTATGTAACTCCACAAGGGGAACACAAGCCAGTAATGACTTGGGTTCCTAAAATTAACTAACTCTTTTATCTTTGTGCAGGGAAACCCAGAAGAGGAGGCTAAAAATAATCTAATTGTGGATAGTGGTTGCTCTGGTAGCATGACAGGAGACAAAGAGATTCTGTCAGATTTTAGATCTTATTGTGGAGGAAGAGTTGCATTTGGGAATGATGCTAGTGGAGGAAGAATAACCGGCAAAGGAACCATCAAGGCAAGAAGCATAGATTTTGAGAATGTTCGCTATGTGAAGGAGCTCAAATTCAATCTTTTGTCAGTCTCTCAGATCTGTGACAAGAAGCACCCTATGCTATTCACTGACATAGAATGTCTCATTCTTTCCCTTGAATTCAAGCTTATTGATGATAACTTGGTAGTACTGAGAGTACCAAGAACAAATAATGTGTACCGTCTGGATATGAAGAGTCTTCTCTCTTCTGAAAGAGCTAAATGTTTAGTAGCTAAGGCAGCACTTGAAGAAGCACATCTGTGGCATAGAAGATTAGGCCATGTAAATTTCAAGAATATCAACAAGTTGGTTAAAGGAAATTTAGTTAGGGGTTTACCTTCCAAAACATACATGAATGATCACTCATGTTTGGCATGCAAGAAGGGTAAACAACACAAAGCATCATGCAAGAAGGTTGAGGAAAGAACTATTAGAGAACCTTTGGAGTTGCTTTTGGATCATTTGGACTATTTCTGTTGCTAGTCTAAACAAGAAGAAGTACGCTGGTTTGTGATAGATGATTGCAGTAGATTTAGTTGGGTATTTTTCTTGGGGTTTAAATATGAAACCTTCGATGCTATTCATGACCTTATAATAGCCCTAGAAAACCAACTGAGACTCAAAGTAAGAGCTATTAGATGTGATAATGGGACTGAATTCAAGAACAAGCTTATGGATGAGTTTTGTGCTAAGAAAGGAATCAAGAGGGAGTTTAGTATTGCTAGAACTCCACAGCAGAATGGCGTTGCAAAGAGAAAGAACAGAACTTTGATTAAAGCACCCAGAACAATGCTTGCAGATTCATTATTACCTATTCAATTTTGGCTGGTTGAAGTCTTGCTTGCTATGAGTATCATCACCAAACCTCGATGAAGACACCTTATAAGTTGCTTATGGGAAACAAACCTAACATACGTTTTATGAAACCTTTTGGATGTCCTCTAACTATTCTAAACACTATTGATGCTTTGGGAAAATTTGATGGCAAGTCAGAAGAAGGATATCTATTGGGATATTGTACCAACAACAAAGGATTCAGAGTGTACAATAGAGTCACCAAGAAGGTTCAAGATTGTCTTCATGTTGAATTTTTAGAAGATCAAGAAACTCAAAAGGGTAAAGGCCCTGATTGGATGTTTGATCTTGAGTTTTGACTCCTTTTATGAATTATGTACCTGTTAGAGAAGAAAATCAAATTGATCACAAAGAAGAAGATTTACAGTACATTGTTCATGGAGTCCATATTAGACCTGATGTTGTTCCTGATGAAGAACCCTTACCTGTTGAAACAAAGAAAGTACGATGAACCAAAATCCTCATTGTCTCGAGGAAAAGCTATTCAAGATGAGCTTTAATAGGATGCTTTTTCAAGATGTAGTAGCACAATCTTATGATGATGATCAAAGAAGAGCTTATGAAGAAGCAAAGAAAAAGAACAAGACTGCAGAGTTCTCTCACGTTACTTTGGATGATAGTACTTTAGATCAAAGTAGCATGCACTGCTTGACACTTTGGATGATTTGGACGATCCTAACATGCATGGCTTAGAAGATACTGATGATGAGTTTGAAGATGAAGGTATTTTCTCAAATTCCAATGAAGATGCTGATTTCACAAATTTGGGTGATAATCTGGAAGTTCCACGGACTCCTACATTAAGAATTCATAAAGATCATCCTACTGGTCAAATCATTGGACCTTCTACTCATGGAGTGCTCACAAGAACCAAAGCTAAAGGGTTTTCTACACCACATAATGCATTACTAAGCTTTGTGTATAAACAAAATAGGCTGAATCATAAGGATCACCAAACATGCTTATAGACAAGAAGAAGGAGTAGATTATGATGAAGTGTTTGCTCCTGTGGCAAGGATTGAAGCCATTCGAATATTCCTTGCTTTTGCATCATTTATGGGATTTCAAGTTTATCAAATGGATGTCAAGAGTGCCTTTCTCTATGGCAAAATTACAGAGGAGGTCTATGTTAAACAACCTCCTGGTTTTGAAGATCCTGCACATCCAAACAAAGTTTAAAACGTAGTTAAGGCTCTTTATGGCCTTCATCAAGCACCTAGAGCTTGGTATGAAAGGCTCTCTACTTTCTTATTGCAACATGGTTACAGGAGGGGAGCAATTGACAAGACTTTGTTTATCAAGAGAGATAAGAAGGATATCATGCTGGTTCAAGTTTATGTAGATCATATCATCTTTGTAGCTACAAAACAGTCCATGGTGAAGGAGTTTGAGCAGCTGATGCAACATGAGTTTCAAATGAGTTCTATGGGTGAATTAACTTTATTTTTGGGACAACAAGTCAAATAATCAAAAGAGGGAATTTTCATAAGTCAAGATAAGTATGTCTCTGACATTCTTAGGAAATTCAATTTTGATGCTATGAAGCCAGTCACTACACCTATCAAGTCTATCAACTCATTGGGCAAGGATGAAGATGGTCAACCTGTTGAAGTCAAGCTGTACAGATCTATGATTGGTTGTCTTATGTACTTAACTGCATCTAGGCCTGATATCATGTTTGATGTCTGTTTATGTGCACGATATCAAGTCTCACCTAAGGTCTCTCATATGAATGCAGTAAAGAGAATTTTTAGTTATTTAAAACAACAACCTAAGTGGTATCCAAAGGATTCACCTTTTCACTGGAAGCTTTTTAGATAGTGATTATGTAGGTGATAACTATGATAGAAGATCAACCACTGGAGGATGCCAGTATCTTGGAAGAAGATTAGTCTCGTGGCAATGTAAGAAGCAAACTATTGTAGCAACATCATCCGAGCGAGAATATGTTGTCGCTACAAGTCTGTTATGGACAAGTATTATGGATGCAGAATCAACTTTTGGATTATGGGTTCAACTTCAAGAATACTCCTATCAACAGTGATAATGAGAGTACAATTTGTATTGTGAAGAATCTAGTTTATCACTCCAAGACCAAGCACATACAGATTAGGCATCACTTTATGAGAGATTGTTATGAGCATAGGCTCATTAATGTTGTCAAGGTTCACACAGATGATAATGTAGCTGATCTGTTAGATATAAGTTTTCACATACACATCAAACCATAACACAAAGTGGCGTATAAATGGAATTCTAGAGAGAGAAAGTTAGACGTTTAGGGAACTTAGTGAGAGAAAGTGAAAGATATTATTATGAGCTCCAACTCTCTACCTTGGAAGGTAGAGAGTATTTATAGTATCTTACAATAAACGCCACAACGGTACGTTGGATCAGTGCATCAAAGTGGGTAAAACCGTCCGTCCTCCACGGTGTTACTAACCTAAATACTACTTAACATAAAAGTACTATGACTATGAGCTTTCTAACGATTACATATACTTGAGGTGACCGAATCTTTAATACCTGGAATTTCTAATTCCTAACAATCTCCCCCTAAGGGAGGTCACCTCAAACATATACTAAAATGACATTGGATACAATCAGATATTACATTAACAATTGATTTTGCATTCTTGATGTAGTACTTTGCTCCGAAGCTCGTAGTCATTGATTCCACTCATTGCATGCTTGGTTAATCCAAGTGGAGGTCTTTTACTAATCCACGTGATAATAATGTTGAGCGCCTTTTGAGATCATCGGTTAATAGAAAATCTCGATACATCCATTGTGGTGATGGTATTATGTGATGTTGTGACATTGGACCGACATGCTCACATTTCGGATCATGATATCTTCTCATCAGAGTAGCGGAAGCTTTAGTTGATTCATGATATTGGCGGCGGCGTAAGCATGGAGTGAAATTATCAGAGTCATTGATGCACTAATAATGATTTCTTTTGAGATGAATGTGTTAGGTGAGCATGCGGCTATGGATTGACCGCTTCATTGATCAAAACGCAAGCGTCGGGTTGTTTTTGCATAAGACAGCTTAGCAATAAAGCGCCGAAGTGTCTTTGATCACTTTCGATGAATTGATACACGGCCCACGGTTTCCCGTTGATCGATACAAATGCTGCGCGGATCGGTATAATTCGAGAATTTCCTTGACAGGGGTTCGCAGTTGCTCTAGTTTGTTCTCTCAAACGGAACGTCTCAAAGAAGACAACACGGAGGTGAGTGAACCAAAGGAATTTACGTCCAGCGATTGATGAAAAGAGATTTGAAAAACAATCGTGTATTGCTCAATAGAAATTGTTTTGCAATATAACGAAGGTTTTAATGAAAATCAATTATCAATCATAAAACACCTTTGATTTGAAAAATTAGTACACGGTCGACGTGCTTAATGAAAGGAGTTTTAAAGCACAAAGACCGGTTTTTCAAAGGTATCCGTCAATCCATAACTCAAACCAGGATTGATTCAAAAGAATGAATCGCCCCATTGTTTACGTTCGGTTGTCACATGGTTGATCTGTATAATAGATCTCACATGCCACCTACCAGGAGCTTGTTAGATGTTGGCTCCGGAAGGCTTTCCATCTTCATTGTGAGTATGTTTGCATATCACTCCAGTGTTCCGCAATACCACAAGGATAATGCGTAGGACTCAAGATATAATCTCTCTTCCACATTGTGTGAAACAGAGAGTCTTCATTGAAAGTGTCCTATTGAGATTTAATGATGATCTCGTGGCTCTAGACTCAATTTGTGCATATTTGGATCCTATATCGGAGACTAGGAGAGGGTCTCCTTCTTCAATATCAACAATCTCTAAGAGAAAGTCGATAGATAATGTGGGTTCCCCGTGAGAATGAAACAAGTCCTTTAAGAGGAACTTGAGTGGTTTGGAAAGTTGAAGTGCAGTGCGTCACTGGGTCCATGACGTCTTGTCTTCAATACCGATGTTATCAGTAGCATGAATTGAACCGGTTTTACGCCCTAAGGTTGAATAATAGGAGGGCTATTTGTTTTCACCCTTTTCTCATTCAATTCTTTTTAATTCTTCAACCCCTTCATTGCTTACCGAGACTTCATAGCTAGAACCTTGTTGGGTTTATTCCAGTTTAGCTCAGTCTCAGGTCCTTCCCATATCTCATTATTTTCTCCTTTTATCATCATACCTAAGAACTCTACACTAACTAGTGGATAGTCCCCGGGTAGATCCCTCCTGTTCTGGCGGATCATGGGAACACATACCTAACCTTATCTTCCTTATATCACCATTCATAATGTAAAGTTGGTCGGTCTTTTGGTATTGTTCATCTGCCATAGGAACCAATTGAAAACCATTTGAAAATCAATCCAGATACTTATGATATTTTATCAAAGCATTTTGTACTGATTGTTTTTGATATTTTTAGAAGAAGAACTCCCCCACAACATGTGAATCAAGTATTTGAAATAGTTTTCCACAGAGGCAGAGAAAGAATTAACTTCTTTGATTACCATTTTCAAAAATATCAACATCACTTCCCTAATCGAATCAAGTAGATAAAGCATTTTGGGAAGGATGAGGTTTTCATGATTTTGCTCCCCCTCAATATGTGCCTCGAGATTTGAAAAGAGTTTTGCACATACTAGAGGAAACCTGCACATTGAGATAAATGATCACGTTTCAAATCATAGGTTTAAGATAGATGCTCCCCTCAACATGTGCATTGAAAATTTGAAATCGTTTGTCACATGTGGGAAGGACAGCATGTACGTCCTTATAAAACCATCGATTTAAATCAATTTAAATCACACATTCTCCCCCGATCACAATTATCAAATCATTTGAGATTTGTGGTCTCTTATAGATTTAAATTGATTTTGAAAGCTTTTAAGGAGAATTTGACTTGATTATGGCGTTTTTAAGCGTATGGATCGGTTTTTAGACTTAAACTCATTGATAAAACATGCATGTACATCTTTTGAAAAAAATTTCATGCCAAATAACTTTTTAATTTAATTGAAATCATTCTCCCCCTCAATCAATGACATAGGTTGTTGATTGAGAGATAAATATTTTGACAAATAAGTCACATTCCAGGAATAGAAATTCGGTATTAAAGAGTCGGTCACCTCAAGTATATGTAATCGTTAGAAAGCTCGTAGTCATAGTAATATTAAGTTAAGTAGTATTTAGTTAAGTAACTGCAAGGTGGAGGATGACGGTCTTTACCCAGCGTATGCACGATCCACCGACCCGTGTGTGTTTATGTAAGACTATAAATACTCTCCCAAGGTAGAGAGTTGGAGCTCATAATAATATCTTTCACTTTCTCTCACTAAGTTCCCTAAACCTCTAACTTTCTCTCTAGAATTCCATCTATATGCTACTTTGTGTTATGGTTTGATGTGTATGTGAAAAGTTATATCTTACAATTGGTATCAAGAGCCATGGTTAGATCATATCTTGCACATCTTTGGATTTCTAGTGGTTTTAGGTGGTTTTTGAGTTTGAAAAAGTTTAGTGGTTTTGCATCATTTGATTGATTTCTAGTGTTAAAGTTTAGATTTTGGTTGTACTTTTATGTTTAGAATCATCAAAAGTGTTTAGGTTTTGATTTGGTAAGCTTGAATCATCTTGGTTGGGTTGTTTTTGGATTGAAAAGTGGTGTTTATGTGTTTTTCATGCTAGCGACTTGAGCTACGGAAAAGTTTCTTCGTAGCGACTTGCTTCACATTTTGTAGCGAGTTACAGGTTTGGAGCTAGCGACTTACCTAGCGATTACAGTACAAGTAGTGGACTCTCCACTACGGGTAGCGACAATTGGTAGCGACGGTGCATGCGAGTTGCTCTTTAGCGACTTGTATTCTCTAGCGACTTGAGTAGCGAATTGCGCCAAAATTTATGCGACTTGAGGTTAGCGAGTTACCTGCGACTTGCATTTGTCTAGCGACTTGGGAATCTAGCGACTTAGTGCATTATCTTCTAGCGACTTAGTGCATTATCTTCTAGCGACTTAGTGCATTATCTTCTAGCGACTTGAGTGATTGTACGGTTTTCTCTTGATTTAGTAAAATCCGTGAAAGAATCTATTTCCCGGTTTAATCATAGAGTTATAAAATCCCGTATAATCGTAAACATGTCTACCAACGTTCCTCATCTCCCTTGTTGCAGAGGATGTTCAAGCGGTGGCTCGGATACTAGTCCACCCATGCTTGAGGCGACCTTCGATTCTTGGGCTCAACGAATTAGCAGTTATGCTTGCCTTGGAAAGGAATATGGTGTCAACATTCTCAAATCCATTGATGAAGGACCATATCGAGTTGAGGCGACTAGAGACATACTTGATACTAATGAATGGTACTCTGTTTTACGGAATGGAGCAGACCTAAAATGTATGATGAGCTTGATGATAAGGATAAAAAGATCGATGAGATATCGGGCTTCAAACATTGTTCTTCAAGGTCTTCCTAAAGACATCTACAAGCGATCAATCATAACAACGATGCAAAGGCGGTATGGGATAATGTTAAGATGCTTCTCTTCGAGGTTGAATTAACTATGGAAGAGAGAATCCCAACTCTATGGCCAATTTGAACACTTCATGATGAAACAAGATGAGAGTGTCTATGAGTACTATGTGAGATTTCATAAGTTAGTGAATGACATGAGGAACATCGGAATGACTATGCCTAACATTCAGTTGAACTCAAAATTTGTGAACAACATGAATCCCGAATGGCACAAGTTTGTCACCTTTGTGAAGCTCACTAAAGGATTGAAGAATACAAACTATGAGCAACTCTATGCCTTCCTCCTTGAGAATGAGAGACATGCTATGTTTGAAAAATTGATTCTCAATCGGTTCAAAACCAACGAGGAGAGACAAGCTCGTCTAATGACTCAGCTGCCTTCTACTCAAACATCGGAATCACAACCAAAGCATCACAAGTCATACCCTTGGGTAATGGTAATCACAAACTCATTCGTGATCCTATGTTCAAACAAGGCGATCTTTGATACTACGTGGGTAACTTCATTAATCAACTAGCTCTTCGATTAGTCAAAACATGAATTCTCTCACAAACCAACAACAACCTGAGCGACATCTAACCCACACAATCAAGCCTTGTTAAAGATGGAAGGATGGTGGTGCAACGATTCGGGAAGAGTATGATCGGGGGAGGTGGAGCTGGTAGAGGTTATGTTGGTAACGAGATCGAGGAAGGAATGGTAACCAAGGTCAAGCTAAGCCAATCAAATGTTATAACGGTGGTGGTGAGGGACACATTGCAAGGCGTACATCTCCAAAGCGTCCACGAGAATCTTGATTACCGAGATAAGATCTTTTGGTGGCAAGCTCGGGACAATGGTGCTACTTTGGATGAAGAGGAATTGTTGTTTCTTGCGGAGGGCAATGCCAAGACCTATGATGCGATGTGGATGAGCGACCTATTGGGAGATAGGTCACAATCATCGAATGCCTTTCAAGTCGTGATTGTGATGCATCGACTTCGATGTGGATGATGGACCTCTGGCACACACACAATTTTTTATGGCTAGCATTTCTCCAATGGTCTCTCCAAAGGTCTCTTCTTCACCACTAGGCGGGCCATCCAAGACAAACTCATCTCGAGAGGTATTAAAACTATACGATGATCTTGATGTGCAAAAGATGCATGACAAAGTACATTCAACTGAAACTATTGAATCAAATATTGAAAATATGGGTAATATCAATATTGTCCCATATGATCAATATGTGAAACAAAGTGAAAGTGAAGTTGTACCAAGTGATGCATCTTCTGCGGTCAACAATGACTATGTTTTTGATGAATACACGCATGTGCCTTGATGATTCCATAATTTAGAACTAAATGCCTATAAAGAATGTGTTGCTATTTATGAACAACGTGCTAAATTTGAGTTGACCACTGCGTGGCGGGAAATGGATGACCAAGTCGTCTGATCATTAGAAAAGTAATTTTAGAGACGAAGTATTGAAACAAGAATTAAATTCCTTGCAAGAAAAACTTTCTAAAACATCTAAGCAAAAACAAGAACTTCAAGAAAATGTGAAAATGCTTAAGCAAGAATTTAATGCAAAGGAATCAAAACTCTTGAGAGATTTTTCTAATCAGAAAACTTTGAAAAACAAACTTGAAAACAAGTTGTACATACAAGGAAACACCATTGATTTGCTCACATGGTCACTAAACATAGAGTCCTAGCGATAAGCATAGCATTCCCCATTATAGATAAACGAAACCACGAGCGGTCTAAAATAGCAAAAAGCTCATAAGGTGTGATCTATATGATGGCAATGAAATCCTTAAACCTAGACGAAACCTAGTTGCGTTGAGTGCACTGAGGAAGATAAGAAATGAGATGAAGTCACTAGGGAAAGGATGAACAAAAAACTAGATGATCCTAAATGCAAAGAGAAAAAAATAATTATCACTCCCCATGACTACAAGAAGGAAAACTGGATTTCCTTGAACATGTTTAAGCCTCGAACATTGTTGACTCCCGAACAAGTTTTACGGAAAAGGATTTAGATAGCGAAAAGGCGAAAATATTGTTGAAACAAACCCTCCCCCTTGTAGGAAAATGCCTAAAGCGACTGTGTATCCTCCTAATACACCAATGCATCTTGTTCCTAGAAAAATTGCCACTAAAAGCAAGACCTTAATTAGCCAATATGTTATATTTCAACTATTTGTTGATTTTGAGAAAACTTGCAAGAAAAGGATCACACCCAGGTATATGCGAAGGAAAGGGTTTTGAGCAAATAAAATAATGTTATTTAACTGAGGTCATGCCTTTCTTTAAACTTCTAAAAGATCACTTTGAGAGTCTTAAAAGGGGATAAAGCTGATATTAAAGGGAATGGAAAAGTAATTTGATGCAATGGTAGTTGAAGTTAGTGATTATGAGCGTGCACTAAAATATAATGAGATTGAGAGGAAGAACTTGCATACATTAAATGAGACTCTTATTCCTGAATGTGTTGCTCAAGATATCTTTTCCTTGCTTCAAATTGCTCTATTAATGCTTCCAAATTTCATGAACTATCGTGTTACGAAAGTCTCCCATGATCATGTCATTGAGCTTGAAAAAACTAATTCTAAACTAAGCGAGAAAATTGAACTGGATGATCACGACAATTTGGTTAAACATTTTTCTAAACTGGAAGTTGAGCATTTTAATTTACAACTAAAATATCAACATCTTAAAGAAAATGTTAAAACTTCAAATATCAAGACATCCTCGGATGCTCGAGTTTGATGCGGTTTTCAAATTAACAAACGTGATGAACGATTCAAGCTCGATGCAACACGATCGAGAAAGTTGAAAGCCTAAATCTCTCAATTAAAGGGTCAAACGAACAATATGGCAGGCTCCCAAATCCCTCCTCCTTTAGATTCTCAGAATTCTCAAACTTTTCATCTTCAAAACTTAGTTGATGCCTTACAAAAGGAAAAGGAGAGTTTTCTAGAAGAAAATGAAAAAGTTAAGCGACATTTTAAAGAGTTATATGATTCAATAAAAGTCACCCGTGACCAAAACAACGAAAAATAACGTCTTTACAAAGGAAATTGAGAATCTAAAGTCGGAAATGGGAAAGCGCCACTTGTTTTCAATAAGAATGTTGTCTCAAAGTCACCCTTAGATTGCAAATACAATTTGTGACGTTAAATATATTCCTCCTCATCTTAGGAATAATGAACATGCTTTTCATGAATCCTGTGCTCACCTTAAGGATAGTCTAGAATGTCTCCGTGAGATTGTCGAAGAGGATTTCATTAACAAACCTCTTGATAGTGAAATTAGGTTTGCTTGCCTCAGACCAAGCGATCTCAAGAGTTGCTAGAATGTGTAATTGCAACATGTCCAAAATCCTTAACCTTAGGTGCAAAAGGCAAAGCTGTGATGCCTTGTTCTATGCCTAGTGCCAAGCGAAAATCCGTTCTATACTTGCTTTAAAAGGAAACACTAATGTGCCTTCAAGTAGTTCAGATTCGAGATATGTTAGTGCTAAGAAAGTGAACTTTAGTGTGCCTGCAAAAAGCTCAAATCAGTCTTAAAGTATACACTAATGTGCCTTCTAGTACTTGAATCCTTGCACATCAAGTTGGGAATGCAAAAATTAGATCAACCAACTAATGTTCCCATTCCTCTACTGAGAATGTCGGTGACTTTAAAGCGGCGAGGTCAAAGTCTCAAAACAATACAAGGAATGATAGGACCTTGCAAGCTAAGAATGTGCATTGGAAGAGAGTAGAAGACCAATCTAGGAACTTTAAGCTTGAGTTGAATAAAGCGAATCGTGTTGATTCTAGTATTAGCCTTAAGCTTGTAATTAATTAGATTACGATACTATTTGCAAACCTTGTAATGTATGCTTGAATTACATTGCTAATCATGAATGTGGTGTGAATGCTTTGTCTAATCTTTGTCAAATGCCCGATTAAAATTGTTAATGCTAATAATGCGTGCAAATAAGGCAAAAGGCAAAAGCGAAAGATTGTTAAGCAGGTGGAAACCCAGGGAAGAACTTTTATAAAGATAGGTTATTATTGGATACCTTTTGGCCATAAGAATAATCGGTTTTGTTCTCAAACTGCTAAGATTATGCCCACTAGAAAATGGATGCCTCCTGGTAGAACTATTCCCTTAAGAAGTAAACATACTTTGAATAGGTCAAATCTGAACACCGACATTGCATCTATTCCCAATGATTCCATTGCTTCTACTTACGATATGGATGTTTCGATTACGATGTGGGTGTTCCAATTACTGTTACTAACCAAGTGGAACCCATTCTTGCATGGGGATCCCAATTATCGATTATCCATTCTTGTCGTGTTCAAGCTAGATCGTTCAAATCGGATTACGTGGTACCGGACTCGGTTTGTTCCAAGCATATGATGGAGACGGTCGCGGCTCATGAACCGTGAGCAAATTCATCGGGCTGTTAGATTTGGTAATGATCATTTCGATGCTATTATGGGTTATGGAGATTATGTTGTTGGTGATAGTGTTATCTCTAGAGTATACTATGTGGAAGGTTTGGTCATAATCATTCTCGTTGGTCAATTCGTGATTCGATCTAGAAGTAGCCTTGAGAAAACATACTTGCTTTTGTTAGAGATCTTGATGGTAAGGAACTTTTAAGAGGAACTCGTGGTTCAAATCTTTACACCATCTCTATCGATGATATGATGAAGTCTTCTCCAATTTGCTTGTCAAAGGCTTCTAGAACAAAGTCATGGTTATGGCATCGTCGTCTCAATCACTTGAACTTCAGCACCATCAATGATCTCTCGAGAAAGGACTTAGTTGTAGGTTTACCTCGACTAAAGTATGAAAAGGATCATCTTTGTTCATCATGTCAATTGGGAAAAAGCAAGAAGTATGCCCATAAACCCAAACCTACTAACTCACGTCACGAAGTTCTTCATACAATTCATATGGATTTATGTGGACCAATGAGAGTCTGAGAATATCTTTGGGAAGAAATATGTGTTAGTTATAGTTGATGATTACTCTAGATTCACAGGGTCAAGTTCTTAAGGACAAAGGATGAAACTCACGATATCATCATCAAACTCATCAAAGCAGTGCGAGTTCGACTTAACAAAACCGTCGAATTATCGGACGGACAATGGGCGAGTTTGTTAACAAACAACTTAGTGAATTCTATGAAAGCGTTGGAATCAACCATCAAAGAAGTGTTCCACGAACTCCTCAACGAGCGGTGTAGTTGAAAGGCAAATCGAACTCTTGTAGAAGCGCTAGAACAATGTTGATTTACTCAAAGTTCCAATGTTTCTCACGGTGAAACTATTGCCTTTGCATGCTACACACAAAATCGTTCCACGATTCACACCGTTCATGGAAAGACACCATATGAACTTGTCCACAACAGAAAACCTAATCTCTCTTTCCTTCGTGTGTTTGGTGCATTGTGTTATCCAACTAATGAGGGTCAAGACTTAGGGAAACTTAGGGCTAAAGCCGACATTGGAGTATTTGTAGGATATGCACCAAACAAAAAGGGATACCGAATCTATAACAAAAGAACCAGAAATATCATGGAAACCATTCACGTTACGTTTGATGAGTACGGTCAAATGGCTCTGGACAATCGGCTCGGGACCCGCACTTTTCAAAACAGTCCCATCGGTTCATCTCTTGTTCCAAACTCTTCTCAAGAAACTCCATATGTACCTCCATCGGAAGATGATTTAAAGAAATTGTTTGATCCTATGTTTGATGAACTTTATGATTCAATTACTAATGAGGTATTGATCCACAACGAAGATGCTCATATTCACGTGAATGAAGTCAATCCTTCGGTCTCAATATCTTTAAGTCAAGAAGCACCTGCTGGCGATCCTTGATCTCATCAACAAATCATCATTCTTCAAATGTACATCATGGAACTGTTTACGGCATCAATGATGAAGTTAATCCCTTTGCTACTCCTGAGGATGCTCCATTTGAAAACATATTTGCTACTCAATCATCATCGAACCATCTTCTTGAGAGACATCGACTCGCTACCTCGGTTCCTCAACAACGCCACATGAACACCTCAAAAAAAATGGACTCACGATCATCCATTGGACAACATCATTGGAAATCCCTCTCCGTCTGTATCAACCCGGAACCAACTTGCAACCGATGCCTTATGGTGCTTCTTCAACTCCGTACTATCTAAGATCGAACCAAAAGATGTTAAAACCGCCATGAATGAAGGCGGTAGGTGGTTCAATGCCATGCAAGAAGTAATTCATGAGTTTGATCGACTTGATGTATGGGAGTTAGTACGCTCAGCGTGCTATGATTATTGCACTAAAATGGATCTTCAAAGTGAAACTTGATGAGCATGGTGATGTGTTGAAAAACAAGGCTCGATTAGTTGCTAAAGGATATCGTCAAGAGGAGGGTATAGACTTTGAAGAATCTTTTGCTCCAGTTGCTCGAATCGAGGCAATTAGAATCTTTTGGCTAATCTTTGCTAGTAAGAACATGGTAGTATATCGGATGGATGTGAAGGCGGCATTTCGACGGAGATCTTAAAGAAGTCGTCTCGTCGACCAACCCGAAGGATTTGTGAATCAAGAGCATCCTACTCGCGTTTATCGTCTGAAGAAGGCTCTTTACGGTTTAAAGCAAGCTCCAAGGGCATGGTATGATACCCTGTCAAAGTTTCTTCTATCAAGGATTCAGCAAAGGGCGATTGATCCTACATTGTTCACCGAGAAGTCGGGCAAACATTTAACTCATGTTCAAATTTATGTTGATGATATTATTTTTGCCTCGACGGACCCAATGGAATGTGATCGTTTTTCTAATGAAATGAGTTCAAAGTTTCAAATGTCAATGATGGGACAAATGTCATTTTCTTGGGATTACAAATTTCACAAAGTCCGGGAGGCATTTTTATAAATCAATCTAAATATGCAAACGAGATTTTAAAGAAATTTGGATTTGATTCAAGTGACCCTGTTGACACCCCATGATTGATCGAACCAAACTAGATGAGGACCACTCAGGAATCATGATTGACCAAACAAAATATCGTAGTATGATTGGATCCTGATGTACCTCCGCGGCTAGTAGACCGACATCTTGTTATTTGTTTGCATGTGTGCTAGATACCGAGCTAAGCCTACTAAAAAGCACCTTGAAGCGGTTAAGCGGGTCTTTCGGTATCTCCAAGGAACCATCAATATGGGACTATGGTACCCGAAGGACACCGGTATGTCACTAACGACCTATCACGATCGATCATGCAGGTTGTCAAGATACACGTCGAGTACATCACGGAGGTGCTCGGTTTCTGGGTGATAAGCTTGTGAGCTGGTCTTCAAAGAAGCAAATGAGTACTTCTATTTCCTCTCAGATGAATACATAGCCATGTCATCTTGTTGTGCTCAAATCTTATGGATGAGATCTCAATTATCGGACTATGGCTTTGAATTCAACAAAATCCTACTCTGTCTTGTGATAATAAAAGTGATATTGCTCTCTCATGCAACAACGTTCAACACTCAAGAGCAAAGCATATCGACATTGACATCATTTCATCGAGGGAACAAGTGGAAAAGGTGTGGTGGAACTATATTTTGTGAGGTCCGAATATCGGTTAGCGAGACATCTTCACCAAAACTCTTCCAAGAGAACGTTTTGAGTTTATTCTTCCACGTCTTGGCTTGAAAAGCCTTCAACCGGATACTCTCAAACGTCTTCAGGAGGAAGGCGAGGAGTAAAGGTCTATCTTCATCTATCTCTTGTATATATCTATTCGAAAAATCAAAATACAAAATTATAAAACCTATAAAATCCATAAAAAAGAAAAAACTTTCAAAAATCTTCAAAAATATTGTCATTTTGTCATGCGTCTTCTCGGTTCGATAATATCTACGGTCTTTGTTCTGTCATTCAAAGAATGACACGGGACTTTAGATGTTGTTCGAATTCTTAAAAAAAAAAAAAAATCAAAAAATATTATGTTTGAGAAAAACAATGGTTTATTGTCATTTTCAGGCAATAACCGGTTTTAAAGAAAGAACGAGCCATGTTTTACCATGTTTTCAAATTCCATGCTCGATTCTATAACATTTATCTGGCGAAAACTAAATGCTTTGAAAAATAACTCGGTCTCTATTTTTGATAATCATCGGGACTTATTTGTCAAAATCTCTATCTCTCAATCAACAACCTATGTCATTGATTGAGGGGAGAATGATTTCAATTAAATTAAAAAGTTATTTGGCATTAAATTGTTTTCAAAAGATGTACATGCATGTTTAACCAATGGAGTTTAAAATCTCAACATCAGATCCTTATCGGTTAAAACGCTTTCATAATCAAGTCACAATTCTCCTTAAAAGCTTTCAAAATCAATTTAAATCTATAAGAGATCACAAATCTCAAATGATTTGATAATTGTGATCGGGAGAAGTTGTGATTTAAATAGGATTTAAACCGATAATTCGATAAATGGTTTCTTAAGTGATTAGCATGTTTGCCTCCCCGCATGTGACAAACGATTTCAAATTTTCCATGCACATGTTGAGGGGAGCATCTATCTTAAACCACATGATTTGAAAGCGTGATCACTTATCTCAATGTGGAGGTTCCCTCTAGTATGTGCAAAACTCTTTTCAAATCTCGAGGCACATATTGAGGGGAGCAAAATCATGAAAACCTCATCCTTCCCCAAAATGCTTTATCTACTTGATTCGATTAGGAAAGTGATGTTGATATCTTTTAGAAAATGGTAATCAAAGAAGTTAATTCTTTCTCTTGCCTCCGTGTGCAAAACATTTTCAAATACTTGATGCACATGTTGAGGGGAGTTCTCTTCTAAAATATCAAAAACAATTCAGGTACAAAATGCTTTGATAATATATCACAAGTATTTGAATTGATTTTCAAATGGTTTTCAATTGGTTCCAATGGCGGATGAACAATACCAAATAGACCGACCAACTTTACTTTATGTATGGTGATATAAGGATGATAAGGTTAGGTATGTGTTCCCATGATCCGCCAGAAGCGGAGGGATCTACCCAGGGACTATCCACTAGTTAGTGTAGAGTTCTTAGGTATGATGATAAAAGGAGAAAAATGAGATATGGGAAGAGTGCGGACTAAGGCAGCTATCTTGGAATAAACCCAACAAGGTTCTTGCTATGAAGTCTCGGTAAGCACTGAAGGGGTTGAAGAATTAAAAGAATTGAATGAGAAAAGGGTGAAAACAAATAGCCCTCCATTTATTCAACCTTAGAGAAACGGGGTTCAATTCATATACTCTTGATGGTAACATCGGTATTGAAGACAAGGCGTCATGGACCCGGTGGCACTTGCACTTCAACTTTCCAAGCTACTCAAGTTCCTCTTAAAAGGGCTTGTTTCATTCTCACGGGGGACCGACATTATCTATCGACTTTCTCTTAGAGATTGTTGATATTGAAGGAGGAGACCCTCTCCTTAGTCTCTGATATAGGATCCAAATATGCACAAATTGAGTCTAGAGCCACGAGATCATCAATAAATCTCATTAGGACACTTTCAATGAAGACTCTCTGTTTCACACAATGTGGAAAGAGATTATATCTTGAGTCCTACGCATTATCCTTGTGGTATTGCGGAACATCAAGTGATATGCAAACATATTCACAATGAAGATGGAAAGCCTTATGGAGCCAACATCTAACAAGCTCCTGGTAGGTGGCATGTGAGATCTATTATACAGATCAACCATGTGACAAGCGAGCGAAACAATGGGGCGATTCATTCTTTTGAATCAATCACGGTTCGGTTATGGATTGACGGATACCTTTGAAAAACCGTCTTTGTGCTTTAAAACTCTTTTCATTAGCATGTCGACTGTGTACTAATTTTCAAATCAAAAGGTGTTTTATGATTGATAATTGATTTTCATTAAAACCTTCGTTATATTGCAAAACAATTTCTATTGAGCAATACTGATTGTTTTCAAATCTCTTTTCATCAATCGATGGACGTAAATTATTTGGTTCACTCACTCCGTGTTGTCTTCTTTGAGACGTTCGGTTTGAGAACTGAAGCTAAACGTTGCGAAACCACAATCAGGAAATTCTTGAATTATACGATCACAGGCGGTACTTGTCTTAACGATCAGCGAGGAACCGTGGGCTGTGTACCTCAATTCATCGAAAGTGATCAAAGACACTTTCGTGCGCTTTATTGCTAAGCTGTCTTATGCGAGTTACACCCGGCGTTTGTTGTCCGAGAATGAAGCGGTCAATCCATAGCCGCATGCTCACCCAACACATTCATCTCAAAAGAAATCATGATTAGTGCATCAATGACTCTGATATTTTCACTCCATGCTTACGCTTTCTGGCTGCCAATATCATGAATCAACAAATGCTTCGCTACTCGATGAGAATATCATGATCGGAATGTGAGCATGTCGGTCCAAAAATCACAACATCACATAATACCAACACCACAATGGATGTATCGAGATTTTCTACTAGGCGATGATCTCAAAGGCTGGCTCAACATTATTATCACGTGGATCGGTAAAAGACCTCCACTTGGATTAACCAAACATGCAATGAGTGGAATCAATGACTACGAGCTTGAGACAAAGTACTACATCAAGAATGCAAGATCAATTGTTAATGTAATATCCGATTGTATTCAATGTCATTTTAGTATATGTTTGAGGTGACCTCCCTTAGGGGAGATTGTTAGGAATTAGAAATTCCCGGTATTAAAGAGTCGGTCACCTCAAGTATATGTAATCGTTAGAAAGCTCGTAGTCATAGTAATATTTAGTTAAGTAGTATTTAGTTAAGTAACACCGTGGAGGACGGACGGGTCTTTACCCAATGTATGCCTGATCCACGACCGTGTGTGGCGTTTTATAAAGACTATAAATACTCTCTACCTCCCAAGGTAGAGAGTTGGAGCTCATAATAATATCTTTCACTTTCTCTCACTAAGTTCCCTAAACCTCTAACTTTCTCTCTCTAGAATTCCATCTATATGTTACTTTGTGTTATGGTTTGATGTGTATGTGAAAATTATATCAACATATCATTTTTATATATGATGCACAAATGCTTCAATCACCAACTAGCGAATCCTCCAACAATTGATCGTTTAATGAAAAAGCAACTTGGATTGATCGATAAATGCAAAGGTTTTAAAGCGTATCATGGAGAGACTTCGGTATTATAAATACGATAGGGTAACACAAGCGTATGAGCGACGGAGGGAAAGCGAATTGCGTACCGATAGAGTATCTAAATACTGCGGTTTCCACGATTGCCACAACATATGTTGTGTTTAAAAAAGGCGCTAATAATGCTTCTAAGAATCTTAAGGGGCCTCTCTAATGGAACAAGGCTCATTGTTACACAGCTTCTGCATAGAGTTATTGAAGCGCAGATAATCACGGGTACCAGGGTATCTCAAAAAGTTTTCTTGCCAAGAATTTTACTTACAAACAATGATGACACCATTCCTTTCACCTTTAAAAGAAAAAAGTTTCGATTAAACTCGTTGCTGTGATGACCATAAATAAGAGTCAAGGACGGTCGTTGATTGGTGTATATCTTCCACAACCAATATTTGGTCACAGTCAATTATACGTTGCACTATCAAGGGCAACATCTCCAACAGGATTGAAAATTCTTATCAGACAAGATTCAGATCATGAATGCAATACTACAAAAAATATTGTTTATAAAGATTTCCTAACCAAAATAATGGTACATTTAGTTGGCGTTTCTAGCATACCCAACTTATGTGCCAATTCTCTAACATCATATGTGCTTATACTGCTTATTGTGTGTATCACATTCAAGCACCAATTTTGTAATACATTACTATACTTTTATTTGAAATGTTAATATGCACCATAGACTGAAAGTTTTATAAGTTAGTGCACATCCTATGTTCCTTCATATTTAACGCTTACTTTGCGACCTAGTATATACTATCCATGTCCATAAACAATTTGTTTACACCATTTTAAAGTCTGCTGTCCACCTATTTTGCTTTTGTAATTGCCACGCTTTATCCATGTTTCTTGTTTAATTGTCATTATTCGTTTCGCTAGCCTTGGCCAAACTATTACTGTTGATTTACAGAAGGATATATGGTCTTTGTATACATTAATTTATCAACCTTATGCCCTGACTATATAACAATTTGTATTACTTCCTTCCATTCGAATGGGTGTATATGTATACTTATAGTAACAGGCGCAACAATGTAGCTGTACATAATTAAACCCACAGAGCTTGAAGATGTGCTTATAGCTATAGTATATAAGTACGTATTGTAACCATTAACAGTAAGTCAAACAATATACCCTGCTATTTCAACGGTCAATGTATTCGTTAGATCGTGGTATGTTGTTTCACCAGTTTCATTTGTGTATTTGTAGGCAAATGGCGACCAACAAAGACATTGAACCAACTTAAAGCAGTACGCCAAAGCTTGTTTTGCAAAGACAAACAGTTTATTTCACGGATCTTAATCTTGCAGACAACACAAAGGCCATTGAAGCAAGAGTATACCGAAAATGAACAACTATGAAAGTCCCTAGCCTTATGAAGTACTGTAGCCGAGGGTCAAAGGAAACTTCCTTTTCATCGAGCAAGTTTTTCAACCACCTAGGAAGTGAACCTAATCATTGTAGTGTAGTATTAGGGTAAGCCTCGGGATTGATATCGTTCTCTAGGGGAATAGGAATGCTAGTGTGTTGAGATATAAATAGTCAAAATCTTGAATCAAAGTCTTTGAGAAGAGTAAAATCTTGAAGTCAAAGCTTGCTAAAGAATGAAGTCAAAAATCTTGCTCGATTCATCAATCTTGCATGCTTAAAGGACTGTTATGCAAAATCGTTAAGGATTATCTTGTAATTCTAGAATGTTCTTAGATTAGTTTAGTATTACTTGTCGTACAAGGTTTGTAATTGTAAACCGAATAGGGTATCCTTAAGCCTATAAAAGGACCCCTAGATTGGCATTAGATATACGTGCAAATTAGAGCTTTTAGAGAATACGATATTAGAGTATTAGAGTTGTTAAAGAATCTGTATAACAAGCAAGTTCTAAGTATTAATAAAATCGTTAAAAGTTAAAGTTAATTCTTCTTAGCTTTGTTAAGTAAATTCGCATACTAATAGATTAGTTAGGTGTTTCATTGTTAGTAACTTAGGATTTATCCGAGGTTATTAAATTCTTACAAGCTATATAAGTTAGTTTGGTTAGAGTACATCGATCCACAAGTGGTATCGAGCTTGTGTGGAAACTCGATTAAGAAGAAACCTTAAAACCAATTTAACAAAACCACGAAGATGTCATTTGGCACGCACCACCATCCATCACCTTACGAATACCTATTATCAAGAAGGTATGACCTATGGAGCATGAAGATGAGACGATTACATTGCTATTGGAACCATGCATTGTGGAATGTAATTGTCAATGATAATGAAGTTGTTGGACCACATTGAAAATCTGGACAACCAAAACCACCTAAGGCAGTCTTACCAGCAGCAACAATAAGAAGAAAAGGCTCTCAATATCCTATTGTGCCGCTATACCGATGGTCACCTACTCAAGTTTCATGATGCTAAGGATGCAAAATAGTTATGGGTTGCTCTCAAGACTAGATTTGGAGGTAATGATGCTTCCAAGAAGATGCACAGAAATCTGTTGAAGCAACGGTTTGAAACTTTCGTTGGTGAAAGAAGGTCTTGATGTCGCCTATGACGGATTCCAAAATCTTCTCATTATCTTTGAGTTATACAAAGGCATCTGTTGAAGATGCAAATTTGAAGTTCTTAAGGAGTTTGCCATCGACATGGCATGTGATTGCCACTATGATTAGAGGACAACCTGATTTGTATGTTATGGAATTTGATGATCTCTACAACCATTTAAAGGTGTATGAGCATGAGATGAATGGACAAGCAAGTTCTAAATCTCCAAGATATTGCGTTTGTATCGTCTGAAAGAGAGGCAATACTTCCCTAAAAGTATTGCCACTCAAAGTACCTTCTTTTCAAAGTCGCGTTGCTTATTCTACCCCCACCTTTGCTCGAGTCACACCAACAAACACCATCCATTACGATGAAGTTGTTTGCTCATTCTTTGCTTTGACCACTTTACTTATTACTTATGAAGAGGATTTGTCCGCATTGAAGAGGATGCTTGAAGAAATTGATATCGATGGCAAGTTGCTATGATCACTGCTAGGATCAAGAAGTTCATGAAGAAAATAGGAAGAGGTATCGACTTCAAACCCAAACAGGGTATCACTTTTGACAAGTCCAAGATTGAATGTTGTTGTTGTCATTTGGACACTTTGCAGGGAATGCAAGTTTGCTAAATACCGGGCAAATAGAATGACCGAGAAACCTAAGCTTGAGCTAAAAAATTCACATTCTTGAAACAAAAGCTTTGGTTGCTCAAGAAAATCTATCTAAGGTTGGCTGGAGTCTTTGATGATGAACCAGTAACCTCTTGTATGATGGTAATGGAAGAGTTTGTGAACACGACCTTTGATGAGGAACACGGATTCGCTTTGGAGTCGAGAGATGGTCTAGGAAGCTTTGATTGGAGCATGGAGAGTGAAGATGAACTGTTCGCTTGCTATGGTAGCTACTTCACCAAGTTCACCCCTATCTCTGAGGTATGTTCTAAGTTTCATAACTTTTATCAAAAAGTACTTAATGATTATGTGACTGAAAGAGATAACTATAGAAGGGCTAGGTATGAGGTAGCTGGTTATCAAATTACTTTAGAGTCAATGGAAGCCAAAATAATAACACATGAAAATAATGAAATGGCTTGAGCAGAAAAGTATGAACAACGATATTATCGGTTAAATTAAGTGAATGGAAGCTAGGATGTAAGATTTCTAAAATTGAGAAGCTAACTAAGGAAAGAGATGAATTGCTAGAAAAGTTTGCTGCTTGGGGACAATCGGCCTTTCTCATGTTGGTTTTGTTGAAAAGAAGAGCTTACATTAGAAGCGAACTAGGTTTTGGTATGGACTTTAGTAGCACAGAAGAAAACCCACCTAGTGATAAGGATGACCTTGATTTTGAGGATATAACAACTAGTGATGATGACCTCATTAACTATGTAGACACATCTAGTAATGAGGAATCAATTAGTCAAACACCTCTTGAGTTTAAGAAAGACAAAGGTTATCATGCAGTCCCTCATCCCACTGGTAGTTTTCAACCACTTAGGCCAGATGTTTCTCGTTTTGGAATAGACAATCTAGAGTTTAGGAAAAAGCTTATTGATCAATCTAGTTCGAAACCCCAAAAGGCAAAGAAACCTAAGAGTGATGATGTTAAGAGTCAAGCAGTACCTTCTACTCTTGCTAGAGCATTCAGTGATACCTTTAAGAAAACCTTTTCAAAATCTTGCTAAACCTTTTGGGATAATTTTGATCAAAACAGTTTTCATCATTCACCAAAAAGAAAGGATAGGTTTGGTCATACACATAGAGGAAGCAATTTTGGGATTACAGGTCAAAAATTATGTTTTGTTTGTTATAGTCCCGATCATTTGATTAAGAAATGTGACTTTCACTCGAAATCTAAGCAAGTTCCCAAAACGGATCTACCAACCATAAGCCTAGGGAGACTAACCGATGCGGAATCACTCACATAGGGTTAACCATAGCAACTTCTCACAAGACTGTAGGTACCCTCACAAGAGAAGACCTTTTTTCCAAACCTCCAGTACCTTCAAACACTTTTCAAGGTATCTGTTAAGCCAAGTATCACAAACAGTACATTCTCAAAGTATCTTTCGGTTTTCACCAAACACCTCTTGGAATAAGAACCCTAGGAGATCTAATTACTATCAATCTAGAAGGCGTTACAACTCAAAGAAAGTAGCTAGATTAAGGGACTCTACACTAGAAGTTAAAACCAAATGGGTTAAGAAGGAAAGTATTGATGGGGAACAAACAGGTACTTTGAAGTGTGAGTGAAAGCGAGATTTTTGTTAAAAATAATAAAGAGAACTTGGATAAAAAGAGATTTTTATTGGAAAACCAACACAAGTTTTTGAACAACCAAAGATAATTGATCATGTGCTTAAAGATAGTGGTAATTACATACTTAAAGAATTTAAGTATGTAACTCCATAAGGGGAACACAAGTTAGTAATGGCTTGGGTTCCTAAAATTAACTAACTCTTTTATCTTTGTGCAGGGCAACCCAGAAGAGAGCTTAAAAATCATTTAATTGTGGATAGTGGTTGCTCACGGAAGCATGACAGGAGACAAAGAGATTCATGGGATTTTAGATCTATTGTGGAGGAAGAGTTGCATTTGGGAATGATCCTAATGGAGGAAGAATCCCGGAAAAGGAACCATTAAAGCGAGGTATATATATTTTGAGAATGTTAGATATGTGAAGGAGCTCAAGTTCAACCTTTTGTCAGGTCTCTCGAGTCGTGATAAGAAGCACCATGTGTTATTCACGATCTGAGATGTCTCATTCTTTCCCCGAGTTCAAGCTTGTTGATGATAACTTGGTATACGAGTACCAAGAACCAATGATGTGTACACGGATATGAAGAGTCTTCACTCTTCCGGAAGAGCAACATGTTTAGTAGCAAAGGCAACACTTGAAGAAGCACATCAGTGGCAAAGAAGATTGGGTCATGTAAATTTCAAGAATATCAACAAGTTGGTCAAAGGAAATTTCGTTAGAGGTTTACCTTCCAAAACTTACAAGAATGATCACTCATGTTTGGCATGCAAGAAGGGTAAACAACAAAAAGCCTCATGCAAGAAGGTTGAGGAAAGGACTATTAGAGAACCTTTGGAGTTCTTTGCACATGGATTTGTTTGGACTGTTTCGTTGCTAGTCTAAACAAGAAGAAGTACTCTCGGTTTGTGATGATGATTCTTGATAGATTTAGTTGGGTATTTTTCTTGGGATTTAAAGATGACACCTTTGATGCTATTCATGATCTTATAATAGCCCTTGAAAATCAACTAAGACTCAAAGTAAGAGGTATTAGATGTGATAATGGGACTGAATTCAATAACAAGCTTATGGATGAGTTTTGTGCTAAGAAAGGAATCAGAGGGGAGTTCATTGCTAGAACTCCACAGGCGAATGGTGTTGTAGAGAGAAAGAACAAAACTTTGATTGAAGCGGCCCGAACAATGCTTGAGATTCATTTTACTGTTCAATTTGGGCATGAGAAGTACTTGCTTTTATATGCTTAATAGAGTATCGGTTACCAAACCTCGGATGAGGACACCTTATGAGTTCTTAGATGGGAAACAAACCTAACATACGTTTTATGAAACCTTTGGATGTTCTCGACTATTCTAAACACTATTTATGCTTTGGGAAAATTTGATGGCAAGTCAGAAGAAGGATATCTATTGGGATATTGTACTGCAACGAAAGGATTCAAAGTGTACAATAGAGTCACCAAGAAGGTTCAAGATTGTCTTCATGTTGAATTTTAGAAGATCATCAAAAGGTTAAAGGTCTGATTGGATGTTTGATCTTGAGGTTTTGACTCCTTCTAATTATGTACGTTAGAAAAAATCAAGGCGTCCCAAAGAAGATGATTTACAGTACATTGTTCATGGAGTCCATATTAGACGATCTTGTTCACGATGAAGAACCTATAACTGTTGAGAATGAGAAAAGTACCGATGCACCAAAATCCTCATTGTCTGGCGAGGATCAAGCCATTCAAGATGAGCTTAATAGGATGCTTTTTCAAGATGTAGTAGCACGATCTTATGATGATGATCAAAGAAGAGCTTATGAGGACGCAAGGAAAAAGAACAAAACTGTAGAGTTCTCTCACATTACTTTGGATGACATTTTTAGATCAAAGTCTGCTGCGTATAACCAGATACCCGATGATTTAAATGATCCTAACATGCATGACTTAGAAGATACTGATGATGAGTTTAAAGATGAAGGTATTTTCTCATATTCCAATGAAGATGTTGATTTCTCAAATTTGGGTGATAATCTAGAAGTTCCACAGACTCTACATTAAAATTCATAAAGATCATCCTACTGGTCAAATCATTGGAACTTCTACTCATGGAGTGCTCACAAGAACCAAAGCTAAAGGTTTTTCTACACCACATAATGCATTACTAAGCTTTGTGTATAAACAAAAGCGGTTAAATCATAAGGATCAACCACGCACGTTTACTTGCTTTATCTCTTAAGAAGAACCCAAGAATATAGCTCAAGCATTAACTAAAGAGAGTTGGGTTGAAGCTATGCAAGAAGAACTTCTTCAATTCAAACTTCAAGAAGTTTGGGTACTATGTGATCTACCGGATGGAAAGAAAGTCATTGGTACAAGATGGGTTTTGAGAGTCAAGAGAGCGAAAGAAATGTCATCAAGAACAAGGCAAGGTTAGTTGCACAAGGATACAGACAAGAAGAAGGAGTCGATTATGATGAAGTGTTTGCTCCTGTAGCAAGGATTGAAGCTATTCGAATATTCATTGCGTTTGCATCATATATGGGATTTCAGGTTTATCAAATGGATGTTAAGAGTGCCTTTCTCTATGGCAAATACAAGAGGAGGTTTATGTTAAACAACCTCGGTTTTGAAGATCCGCATCAAACAAAGTCTACAAAGAATTTAAGGCTCTTTATGGCCTTCATCAAGCACCTAGAGCTTGGTATGAAAGACTCTACTTTCTTATGCAACATGGTTACGAAGGAGCTATTGACAAGACTTTGTTTATCAAGAGAGACAAGAAGGATATCATGCTAGTTCAAGTTTATGTAGATGATATCATCTTTGGAGCTACATGACAGTCTATGGTGAAGGAGTTTGAGCAGCTGATGCAACATGAATTTCAAATGAGTTCTATGGGTGAATTGACTTTCTTTTTGGGGCTACAAGTCAAACAATCAAAGGAAGAAATTTTCATAAGTCAAGACAAGTATGTCTCGACATTCTTAAGTTCAATTTTGATGCTTTGAAGCCAGTCACTACACCTATCAAGTCTATCAACTCATTGGGCAAGGATGAAGATGGTCAACATGTTGAAGTCAAGCTTTACAGATCTATGATTGGTTGTCTTATGTATTTAACTGCATCTAGGCCTAATATCATGTTTGTTGTTTGTTTATGTGCAAGATATCAAGTCTCACCTAAGGTCTCTCATATGAATGCATTGAAACGGATTTTTAGTTATTTGAAACAACAACCTAAGTTAGGGTTGTGGTATCAAAGGATTCACCGTTTCACTTGGAAGCTTTTTAGATAGTGATTATGCAAGTGATAACTATGATAGAAGATCAACCACAGGTGGATGCCAATATCTTGGAAGAAGATTAGTCTCATGGCAATGCAAGAAGCAAACTATTGCGGCAACATCCTCTGGCGAGAATATGTGTCTGCGCTGCAGCTGTTGTGGACAAGTGTTATGGATGCAGAATCAACTTTTGGATTATGGTTTCAACTTCAAGAATACTCCTATCAATATTGATAATGAGAGTACTATATGTATTGTCAAGAATCCAGTTTATCACTCCAAGACCAAACATATTCAGATTCGAATCACTTTATCGAGAGATTGTTATGAGCATAGGCTCATTAATGTTGTCAAGGTTCACAAAATAATGTAGGCGATCTACTCACCAAAGGATTTGATGTTTCAATCACTTGGTGGTGAGTATTGAATGATAAATTACTAAGCTACGCAGGGGAGGACGGTTAGTTAATTAGGCAGTCCTATGCATTTGAGGGAGGCAATCAATGCCTATTTGGAGTTTTGCTATTGTAAAGAAGAAAATGGAAAAGTCGCTTTTTGGTCATATGAAAGTCTTGCGAAGTCTTGCTTTGAAAGTACCGCATGCGTGGAAAGCAACGCTTGTCTTATCAACGTCTTGTTCCAACGGTCAAAAGGAGGGTAAAATTCAAATACGGTAACTTTGTTATTATGGGTCGTGATTTTTAAATCTCACCTATAAATAACTACTCTATCGAATTTCCTCTCCTCTTTATACTTACAAATCTTTTCCATATTTCTCTCTCTTTCACAATTACTATTCATCAAACCACTTTTCTTTGTAAACAAACAATCAATGGCGAATCGAAATACAGTTTCTAAACACAACATGGTGGCTAATTTGGATAAAACTGAAGCTAATGTTGCATTCCATGACATCATTGATTTTCTCTTGGATCTCCAATCGGTTATGCTTTTGGTTGAATCAGATGTTATTGAGCCATGGATTCAACAATTTTGGGCAACTGCTAGAACTCACATGGAGAATGATGAGTCATATATCTGGCTAAGGTTGGCGGAAGGATTGTCAAAGTTAGTGAAGCTACGATTCGAGATCTATTATTTGATGATGAAGAAGGAGCTATCCGTTTTGATAAATAGCTTATTTGGGATACATTGAGAGATATTGGGTATGAAGGGTCTTTAACTGAAACAACATTCAAGAAACCCTTGTTTAGTCCGCATTGGAAGTACTTGGTACATGTCTTACTTCATTGTATTAGTTCTAAGAGTACTTCATGGGAGCAATTTGGATCTAATATAGCATCTGCTATAGTGGGATTGGCTACAAATCGTATCTTCAACTTTTCAAGGCTAATTTTAGATGGTATGCTATCTCACATCTCTCATGGATCACGCTGGTTGATGTATCCAAGATTTATTCTAGTCTTCTTGAATAAACAACTTTATGATGTACCAAAGCCTTCATGTTTATTACCTGTTGTGGTACAACCTGCAAAGATCTTCACCTTCATGGCTAGGAAGAGTGATTTATTTTCTGGAAGGAACACTCCATTGACTACTTCAATGATGGAGATTGTTCAATCAATTAGAGATGAGGCTGCATCTAGTGATGAAAGAGAAGTGCGCTTCATCTCAGCTTGCATCTCAAGGAATGCTTCTCAAGGTACTAATGTAAACGAAGGTAATGCAGTTTCACCTACCTCATCTCACCATGATACTCCACCTATTGAGTCGAACAGATATCCCTATTCCCTCATCATCCTCTAAAGGAGATCATGTTGATATACCCCCGAAGGTTTAGTCTTTGGATAATTATGTTCGACAAGGGAGCTAGTCGATTAAAGAAAACAAGCGAGGCTCGCTGCCTGATAGCCCGTTGAAGACCAAGTTTAGAAAACTTAAGAGGTGCGTTCGGCCTTTAGTAAAACATCACAATTATGGGTCAGGCGAAAAGAAGAAAGAAAGTATTTTAAGAAGACTTCCAAAGGCAAAAAGGTTCAACAACAATCTTCTATCAAATTGGGGAGGAATTTGGAGCAAGATAATTTGAAAGAGGTTGTTGAGATTCATACAGATAAAGAAGATGAACCTCAAACTCTTGAAGCACAAGTAAATGTTCAAAGTCTTGAAACTGAAGGGCGGAGTTCAAAATCTTGATGATCAAGGTGCTTCTTGATCAAGGCCTTTGCTCTTCAAGAAATTCAAAGACAAGAGCGATGATTACTAAGGACACTTAACTTTGATGAAAAGTTGGTCCTTCAACAATTCTACAAGAAGAGGATTACACCCAAAGTAGTGCACAACGCAAGTGATGATGAAACTATAGCTGAGATATTGCACAACTTATCAAGACAAAGGGGTGTTAGTATTCCGAGTTCTTTGAAACATAACCTCAAGCCTCTCAACCTACTTTGGATCCAAAAGATAAAGGAAAAGTCAAGATGGTAGAAACAAAGAAGCGACCAAGAGAGATTAGAGCAATTGAAGTAGCCAAGAATGAAGAGGCGCTAAGAAGATTCAAGCAGAGTATATGATCTGAGGTGGCTATACCAATGAAGGAATCCGAACTTGTTGTACCGATAAAAAGCGGTATTACCAAGAAGACCAAGTATTGCTAAGGAAAGAAATTCCATGATGGCTTATCTAAAGGGTCAAGGGTATCTTGGATTCTGAAGCTGAAAATATTTTGAGATGAAACAATTTGTATGATTTGGTAAGAGAAGCTTATCAAGCGGTTGATAGTATTAAAGATTTTAAAGATGATAACAAGCTAAAGGAGGATGTTAGTAAAAGAAGCTTAAAAGGAAAAGAACAAGCGAAGAAACATCATTAAAGAAGGTAGAATTGAGATGGAGATACGGTTGATGAGAAATTACTTAAGAGTTGTGGACTTTGATCATTCTAAATCCAAAGATCTTAGTAAAGAAGACAAATATAACCACTTTTGAAGTTGTAGAGTCAAAAGATGGAAACTATCTGATGTTCCATAGGGAGGATGGAAGTTTTAGAGCATTTAATTTGCTATGGGATATCGCACATAATAGATAGAGCATATCTGTTTCAACTATATCGATTAGTGCAAGAATACTTTGAACATATTCCATCAACTGGAATTGGCTTAGTATTGCTAGGAGATCTGACAACTATCTTTGAAACTGAGGAAACAAGTACTTGAAGAACTCGGCTAAATCAAGAAGTATGGGAGATTACAAGCCGGAGATTCTTTGAAGAATCAAGAGTACATGCTTTGGAAATGGAAGATGGAACTATGATCCATATGTTAGCTGAAATAAGATATCCTTTAACTAATGATCTTATGAGAAGGATCTTTGGATCATGGAATGGAAGTTGAAGAAGAAACTGAAACAGCTCTAATGGTTATTGAATTATATATCAGATGGACAACTATGGTGAGGATGAAGGATAAATCTTGGTATAATGTTTAATTGTATAAATTTATGAAAAATAAGTACTTTATTCAAGGTGCTGGCTGGACAAGCAGTACTTTAATCAAAGTACTTGCTTGCTGATATAAAACCGAGTTAATGATTTTTGAAAGAAAATTTGTGTTAAGTGAAAAATATTTTGAAACAAAGTTAAAAGCAACAAATGGTTTTTGAGATGGTTACAACAAAAGGTTATCAGTCCACCATGTTTATCAAAAGGATTGGCTAATCCATGAGCAAACGGCTCTAGTAAAGATATCTCAAATCCGTTATATAGTTGACAACTTGCTAATAAGTTGTATGGTAATCAACTCACCATATCGACAAATGTAAAGAGTTGGCTAGCCCACAATAAAATGGCTTGTGGTAAAGGCTGTGGAAAAACCATTTATATGGTAATTAGTTCACCATGGTTGCAAGAACTAACTAGTCCAAAGGGTACGGCTTTTGGTAAAGACAAATCAAATCTGTTGATGGCTGATGATTTGCTAAAAATCATATGGTTATCAATGTACCATGGTCTTACACACCTAAACATTTGGCTACTCGAGAGTTAATGGCTTTGTTAAAGAGACCTCAAAATCCATTAAATTTCAATGATTCACCTCTCCACGAGTTTACACACGGAAGAGATGAGAATAGATGAAACTTAATGAATTAATGTACAAAATTGTCATATGTTCTTTGAGTTCTTTGAAAAGATGGAGCTTCGATTGTTCTTTGAAAAATTACGATAAAGACTACTTTGATGATGATGATATAAGCACAGGGAGTACAAAGATAAAACTTTGAAGATAAAGACACAATCTTTCCTTGAAGACAAAGACATTAAAGATGAATATACAAAGGAACTTGAAATCAAGCAAGTAGAATTCAAGTTAGGGGAGGATTGTTGGGATATAAATAGTCAAAGTCTTGAAGAATCAAAGTCTTTGAAGAGTCAAATACTTGAAGTCAAAGTATGCTAAAAATGAAGTCAAAGTCTTTTCGATTCATCAAAGTCTTGCATGCTTAAAGGTGATATGCAAAATCGTTAAGGATTATATTGTAGTTCTAGAATGTTCTTAGATTAGTTTAGTATTACTTGTCGCACAAGGTTTGTAATAAACCGACTAGGGTTATCCTTAAGCTATAAAAGGACCCTAGATTGGCATTAGATGCGTGTAATATTAGAGCTTTTAGAGAATCGATATTAGAGTATTAGAGTTGTTAAAGAATCCGTATAACAAGCGGGTTCTAAGTATTAATAAAATCGTTGAAAGTTAAAGTTAATTCTTCTTAGCTTTGTTAAGTAAATTCCACATACTTAATAGAGTTAGTTAGGTGTTTCATTGTTAGTAACTTAGGATTTATCTGAGGTTATTAAATTCTTACAAGCTATATAAGTTAGTTTGGTTAGAGTACATCGATCCAACATAGTAAGAAATTACTACGCTAAGGTTGAGGTTGAGGAAGATTATTTTTTTATCTTTTTATATTTTTTAGAAAATTAAATGCGATCTCGGTATTGGATTTGGGGGGAGGTATTTCTACCGATTACTCTACTATTCTAATTATCTAAACTAATGGGTAGTCTATGTCTATTGAAGTGTGCTCGTATGATGATTAAAGATGTGCTTACCTAGATACTATTACTCCCTAGCTATCTTTTATTGGTGGTTGAATTGTCACGTCCTTATTCTTGCGCGTTGTGTTTTATAAGGTCGTAGGGTGTGCTTTTATCCCTAACTCTTTGAAGCTACCTAAGGTTAATGACTACGAAATCTCTAGGATTCATAAACTTAACACTAAGGTATTCTTTGGATTTTTAGCCTACAATTCCACTAGTAATTATAAACTAATGTTCACAAAGATTAATGAAGCATTAAAAACACAACGATGGCTTTAAGCACTCCTAAGCCAATTACAATTAAGATAAGAGACAACCAATCAATATTCAATAACTAGGTTTCATAGATCTAAGCAAACACACAAATAAATTAGCCGGACATGTTAAACATGAAAGCATACACACATTCAATTGAAGACATAATGAAATCAAGGGAATAAATAACTTATCTTGATGTAAAATAGGGTATGAGAACCTTAAAATACTGTCCAAGACGGACTACAATCGTTTTAGGTTTTTACTCCACAAGTCTACCTCCTTAAAAGTCTGAAAATCGAATTCTATATATAGATTTACAAGCTATGACGACGTCACATTTTAATTGTGGCGCCGTCAGTCGGCGTCATTAGGGTTTCGTCTTGGCCAAGTCAACTTTGGGACGGCGTCACCTTATGGTTGTGACGCCGTCGGCTACCGAGTCGACGTCGTGCGAATCGGATCTAGGCGTCGGCATGAAAAGTCTTCGTGGCCACTCTTTCAAAGGCAGGTCGGTGTAAAATAGCAAATTAAGCTCGAGTCGTCACAATTTTTGAGTATGTTCGCGGCGTGTATTGAATTGGACGCCGTCGGCTTCAGTTCAGCGACTTGAGTGTCTTGATGTTGACTTTAGCCATTTTCTTCATATATTTACTCCTTTTCGTCCAAATAAGCATCATTCCAGCATTTTGCCTCCAAGAGACCTAAAAAGTGAAAAAGGAACAAAATTAAGCAATAACGGATATAAAAGTGGGCGATGAAGGGCTTAAATGACCCCTTAAAAGTATGCGTTTAAATCCTTATCAAATGTCCCTACACTTGGTATTTGCTTGTCCTCAAGCAAATGTGCTTTTGGCCAATCAATTTATAAGCTAAGGGGCATAAAGCAATGGTTTAACATAATTCATAACAAGTATAAGCCCCGAAAAAAGTCATAACAAGCAAAATTATATACTGCACCTTCACAAGTGGTGTTTGGATACTCTCATCTCACGGGTGTATATGAAATATATCAAATGGAAATGGAAGATAAACACTCATTAACCGGTCATAGTACATAGATTACCATAGGCTTGAGACTAGATCAAACCTTCATCGGTTTGGCGTAAGCACCTAGGAATAAGCTATCTAAGAGGTCTTTTAAAGGGTTGTAACGTTAGGCTTACGGTAGGGAAACAAAGGGTTTGGTTGGATAGGCGATTTAGTGGTGGCAAGTCAAAATCTTTATGTTACAAGCATGAGAAGAATGGCGTTCGAATCCAAGACTGACTCTCTAAACTCTAAGATAACTTTGAAACAAACAAACATAAATATAAAGATAGATGTAGGATGGTAGCCCGTATGTTTTTCAACTTTTTAACACTCTTATTTTCGATTTTTATTTTATATTTTTTATTTTTGCATACACTCTACCATCCTCTTCGATAACATCAAAATATAAGGGATTTATAGGCACATCCCTACACTTGAGTTTTATTATTCTAACACTAATTTGACCCGAATTGAAAAGATCAAAACACTTGGAGTACATTATTAGTAAATAAAGAGGAATTTGAATTTAACGTTCTTTCTCGTCACTCCATAAAATTTAACTTTACCCATGAGTCCCAATCGTCCCAAAACTGTGTACAAAGGATATGACTCGACTTAGCAACTATGCAAGTAACCAGATAATTGAACTAAGGGTTTAGTATGATAACAATAATGCACTAAAAGTGAGTGCATACAAGGTAGGATAAGGCGATTTGGGTGTACATTTGGGGTGGATTGTAAACAATGCTCTTCATTGATATTCGGAAAACCAACGTCCACGAGAACCTCGAAAAGAATAGAGGGGTTAACTAAGGGTATCGTGTACTAAAGGCGAGTACAGCATGAAGTGTGAGGGAATTACTCAACCGATGTGGAAGAAGTAATTATAATACGGTATCAAACAAGGGTTATCCTAATGCCTCTTATCATTTAGTTATTCCTAACTACACAAGTGTAGTCGTACTAGCGATCTCGGAATGCATCACAAAAAAAGTTCTAGAATCTATTATACTACTGGTACACTCTCGAAGCATTAAAGGTGAATGCTTTAATTCCTAAATATCTAGAGAACCTCACATTTTTTGAGGTGGAATTTGAGTGGTAAAGGGTTTTTGTGCTAGTCATATAACTTCCTATCCATAAGACGCTTTATTAAGACTAAAGACCCACTCCTACATGTCATGAAAATTTTTAAATTTGGTGCTAAAATTACCCTAACCGATATTTCTCATGGTTTATTACACAAATGAAATAGGACAATACAAATAATCAAGAATAAGCATAGTTTCAAAGTTCCCGTTTTATTCTCCCTCCTACACTTAAACTGAACATTGTCCCCAATGTTCCCCGAAAGTATCAAAGTTATGATAATGGAAGGTAATTAAATGAGAAAGAAACTAGTACTCCCCTGATTAGCTTGGTAGGATCCGTGTGAAGTAGTGGTTAAATTCTTTCCAAGAATAATGTATGCGTGAAAAGCTCCATCCAATCTTATGTTTCTTCTTCTTGATAAATAAAACTTGCACACTTTAAGAAAATAGAAAAAACCTTCACGTAAAATCGGCGGTAAAACTATATATGACTCTACTAAACTAGGATATAATGCTTGTGGAATGGATGTTTACATATTTTACGGAAAATTAAGACGACAATTTCCAAAATTTGTAAGTAGCACAGACGAGAGAAAGTTAGATAAGTTGTTTCTCTCCTCGGCGCCGTCAGTTATCTGACGAAGCGGTCTGGCGTTTTTCGAAATATTCTAGAAAAATTACACCTTTAAAATCTTGAAATTTTTTTGCAAAACATCCATTATGACTCGATACAAGCATTTGACTCTAACAAACACACACATATATATCTTTTTCAATAATCATAATTCTCATGTTCAGCGTTCTTTTAAAAGCGTGTAATCTTCCCTACACTTATCCTTTTTGTAAAATACCTTTATATGTAATTAAGGCGAGGTTAAAGACAAAATAAAGCATTTTCACTAATTCAAACATGAGAATAAACAATCAATGAAAGGATATATGACACACAAACAAGCAAACAATTGGGCATGAGTTGCCTCCCACGGCGCTTTCTTTATTTATGAGTCTTGTAGCTAGACTGAAGTCGGTGCTACATTGATTTCATTACCGTCATCTTCTTCCTCATGGTGGTCTCTATTGGGGTATTCCATGTTGTAGTAATGCCCTATTATGCACCTTTCTAAGAAGTCATCTTCTCCCTAATTGGTTCTATATTCCGGTCCTAGTTTCAAGCAATCCTTATAGAACCCAAAAATCTTATTAATTACATAATCTACTCCTCTCTTCCTATCCTCCTCATTCCTATAGTAGACCGATAGCTTAAGTTCCTTTTCATCATTAGATAATGATGAAAACTTCTCAATCTTAAATGGCATTGGTAAGCTACATCATCGGTTTCATCTTTAAATCTAACTATCCCTAACGACGGATCATAAGTCATCCCGGTGTTTTCTATGAAAGGCTTTCCTAGAATTACGTGGGACAAGCTAGGATCTAGGGCCGTACTAATATCATCCACAATTATGAAATCCGTAGGGTACATGAAACTACCTACATAGACGGGCAATCCCTAAATTCTACCAAGAAAATTACAACTAACTCTAGGATCATCGGGATCTTGCCTATTTGGGATAGGTTTCCTCATCACCCAATTATAATATGTGCTAGTCATGATGTTTATTGGGGATTTACGATCAATGTGAGCCTTTGCACAAAAGATGTCCTATGCAACATGGTATGTTGAGATTCCAAGGGTTCCCAAATTGATCGAGGGCTTTTCTAACATACATGTGGCGGAGGTCAGCTAAGTGTGGGTGGCGAGAGTTCCTCTTGTAGGAAACTTATTGAAACAGTCATCGCCTACTTCATCTACTTCATCGGTTGATTCATCCTTAGGAGTTTCACTAACCTCAAGTATCGTCTCATGGTTCACTTCGTCACTAGTCCTATTAGGTTTCACTAAGGTGATGGTATTGGCAATTGAACGTGCTTGGCTAACTTACTGGGTCCTTAATTTTCACCGGAAGGTCGGAGAATGATTCGAGATGGCATTAACCTTTCGTTGAGTCTTCCTATCACTATTGGTCATGGCTTTCAAAAGGTTATCAATCTTCATATCCATCTCGGCTTGTTGTTGGTTAAAGCGGTCCGAAAGATTGGCTATTTGAGCTTCTTGGGATGTAACTATGTGTTGCAACATCCCTTCTATGTTTTGTTGGCTAGGGACGGGGGACTATGGGGAATCATTAGAGGTGAATTCTTTGGTTTGTCCCCATTGTATTCGGGTTTGCCCTCAATGCTTCTCGGGCATCATTGAAAGTCCTAGGTCCGGTGTTGTGGGGATCTTCCTCCTATTCCATTGGTACAGCGAGGATCGTAGTCAACAAGCTTGTTCGGAGAGTCTTGTGAAAGTACGAGTGGCATGAGGACCACTACATAGCTCACACAAAGAAGAGACATTGTTCACTTGGCGTGAAGACTTAGGATTTTCGTAGGTGCTCATTAGGAATTTGACTTGATCTTCAAGTTCGAGCATCCTACGATCGGAAGTTTGTGAGTTAATGGGAGGCAAGGAGATTGCCTTTACGGTTTTGGGCAACTCACGGTGGTCATTCCAACTTTCGATGTCATAGAGAGCAAGGTCCTCTCTGCCTACTTCTTCGGGATGAGATCACTAAGTTTGCCACCGTCGCGGTGCGATGGATTGCTTAGTTGAGAAGTTGACATGATCGTTAAAGATTTGGACTTGAAGCCAAAGATCAATCCCGTGATGAGGGACTTTATGGAGCAAGTCCTTGAATCGAGTCCATGCTTGGTAGATAGATTCACCTTGACGTTGTTGGAACATCAAGATTTCATTCCTAAGCTTAGTAGTTCTCCACGGTGGGAAAAATTGGGCAAGGAAACGAGTAGTGAGATCATCCCAACTTGAGATGGGCCCGCGGTCGCTCAAGCCAATTACTACTTGGTCGGTAGAGAGAATGGAAGAGCGCAAGTCGTGATCTCAGTAGTAGCATCAAGATCGATGGAATCGGCGATTTTAAAAATCCTTAAGATGATGATTAGGATCTTTGGAATGAAGTCCATGGAATGCACACCGTTTTGCACCGGATGGTGTCGGATCGCGGGGCCGTGGTTTGAGCTTGATCGGGGAGCTCAATGGTGTTCTTATAGCCTTGGTGGCTTGGTCTAGAGTATTCACCAAGAGTACGGGCTCTTGGCGGGTCATTTGGTGGTGGGTTGATGAGTGGTGGTTGATTATCGCCTTTCATGATGAAAAGTGATGGGATTACGAACAAATTCACGACGAAGGGGGATAGACTACGAGGAAGCTAAAATTAAGAAAAAATCTTACTTGATAGGAATCAAGCAAGGGAACCTAAGCGAGGTGGAAATCTAACTAGCTATTCTATTCCGGCGGCGGCAAAAACTTGATACGTGTATAGCAGCGCGTTGAGGGTTGATCTAGCTCCAGAACAGTCAAGTTTAATCACACAAGTGACCACTTGTGAATGGCCAACCGTAAAAACTTAAAACACCGGAACCAAATACAATGAAGATCCGGAGAATATAGTGGATTCAGGTCGTTAAATCCAGAGACTCAATGGTGTATCAAACAACTTTGACGATAGAATAATCACTAAGGATAGTGATCGGCAAGGATTTTGATGGATAACTATACAAAGAAAAAAGTTTATAAATTACAATGACTTAAATACAAATTAAAGAAAATTAATAAGCTAAAATATATTAAATAAACGCTATCACTATTTTTAAAATTGATTAACGTTTAAAATCTAAAACTTCGTTTAAATAAAAACTACGTAACGTACGAAATAAAACGTGAAACTTACACAATATTAATCCTAAAAATATGGAAATGATATTTTTACAAACCTAATGATAAAAGAAAATTTTTAGAAAAAGAAATTTATTTTTATAACTAATTATCTAATTATTATTAATTTAAAACTATTTTTAACTATTTAATAATAGCCTAAAATACAAGAAAATATGAAATAAAGCTAGAAAAATAAAATTTTGACTTGGAAAAATCTAAAATAACAAAATAGAATTTTCAAAACTATTTTTGTATTTTTCGATTATTTTCTATCTAGGAATTAAAAACTATTTAAAACTACTTAAATTTCTTAAAAATACAAATTTAACTAAGAAAAATCTAGAAAAATATTTTTGACTTTTATATATTTATCTTAACTTAAGAAAAATGAAAAATTATTTTTTGAAACTTTTCTTAATTAATTGTATTAAATGCTAATTAAAAATGCTTAAAAACTAATTTAAATCAAGAAAAATAGCAATGACTTGGAAAATCTGAAAAATTCAAGATAAGCTTAAAATAAAATACTGAATCTAGGAAAAATATAAAATCAGGGGCTTGTGTGAAGGAATTTGAGGCTGCAGTTACAAGTGCTTATGAATAAGCACTTAGATTAAGCTAAAAGGACCAAATGAGTACCAATCCAACACAGAAGCTGTATTATGCTATAAATACTCAAAATGAACTAAAAACAACAAGCCTAAACCACAGAATTGCAAACTACCATGATTTGATGTTTTGTGAAAGGAGTGAAACGGTTTGAGGGCCAACTTTGGGCTTAAAATAAGCACCTAGATAAGGTGAAACTTAAAAGAGGATGAAGGATCCTAAAGAAGACCTGGTTGCATAAGCCAAATACCAGACCTAGACAAGCTCAAATAAGCTCTGTGCGGCAAGACACAATGCGGCTGCGGTCAATCTTGGGTCGGTGCCAGGGCACATCGGCACCATATTGACAAGCAGGTTTGAAGCTTATAGAAAATTCACAAAAATGTACAAAATTGGTAATAATAAAATAGACCAATTTGAACTTCTAAGACCCAAAGTTTCACTTGAATAGACCAAATGAGTCTAGGAAAAATCATCTCGGTTGGCTCAAACTGGATATTTCAATATTTTGACTTTTTGACAATTGAAAGATTGACTTTTTGAGATTAGAACTAAATTTATGGACTGATGTTAATGTAATATGAAGAATTAAACTGAATGCAATCTATCTCTATGATATTTAAGCACAAAACTAGCTTTTGCTTTTCCAAATTCACAATAGTTAAGCTATGGGCAGATCAAATGTGATGTTGACTTTTGAGCTTATGCATATACAAAATGCGACCAAATTGACTCTATTACAACTACATAAGACCTAAGCAGCAATACCCGAATAAACCTCTAAGGCAGTTTACTCACTGCATCCAAACACCACTTTAATACTGTTTTGAAGTGAAATGAGATAACCATGATTTAGCTAAAGCAAACACTTAAAGTGACTTAAACTATCCTAAATACAACTTAACTAGCGGGGTTAGAACTAATCTAGATCACAAATACGGTTTATGCAATTAAACTTGAAAAATACACAAATTTGGCTGGTGAGTTGGGCTAAAACTAGAACCATAATTACCCTAATCTAGTTTAATCCAACCCCAAATCTAGCTCTGCAACACCATTAACCATTTCCAAATCCATTTGAGCTCACAGTTGACTTTTGTTGACCATGTAACAAAATTGATTGAAACTTAATTGTAAGCTTATAAAAAGCTATAATAAGCTTAAGTTAACTTGTTTGAATGAGAAAATAAGCTATTAGAAGCTTTAACATAGGAACATGAGTTTGAAATTTTCAACAGTAAACACAAGAACAAGAATTTTAATCAAACTTTGAAATTGATTCTTAAAAGCGATTACAATGATAAAATAACTTGAGTTTGGATCATAGAAACAAAAGATTACAGATTTTAAGCTAAACTAATACATTGATAAAAAAACGACATTAAAGAAATTTAAAACTAAATTCTACTCCTCTTCTTCTCTCTTCTTGCTTCTTTATATCCGAAATATCTTCCCACTTGTTTCTGATTTGATCCCACCATCTTTTTTGACCATTGGATGAGTCAAATGCATTTTGGCCATTGATTCAACTTTTAGGAAATATGGTTTTGCCAGTTATGGGTTGAGTGCTTGGGTAGAAGAGGCATTAAATGTCTTTGGAGTGTTGTTGAGGAGAACATGGTAGTGTAAAGGTGAGGGAGGGGGATGGGAAGCCGGTTTTCTGAGAGAGGAGCAAGTGGGGAGGAAAGACTTTTGGCGGGTGAGGTGTTTGTTTGACCAGTGGTTGACCGGGTTTAATATTAAAAGGGAAAGGGTCCAAAATGGAAGGGTCCAATTGGTTTATGGCGGGGTCACGGTAATGGCGAGGTCCAAAAGGTATATTAAAGGTTTAATAACATAGGGACCTTTTTTGTAATTTCTGAAATTCAAGGACCTAGGCTGCCATTTTCACAAAGTTGTTTCAAGGGACCACAATTGACAAGTTCCAATAGTACAAGGACCAAACTTGACATTTTCCAATTTTCCAATTTTCCAAGGGCCATTTTTGCCAATTTTTAAACTTGAAGGACCAATTTTGTAATTTCTCAAAACTTTTGATATTTTTCACCAAAGGACTAATTTTGACAAGTTATGATTTTAAAAGGACCTTTGGTGATTTTTCTTTGAAATTATGTGCTCAGGGGACTAAAAGTGACAACCTTTGAAACTGGGGACCGGCTGCCAATTATGCAAATTTAGATCATTTTCATCTGTTTTTTAAACATTTTGCATCTGAAACATATAAAATGCAATTTTGGAATATTTTCGATATTTTGATGCATTTCGAGCATTTTTAAGCGTTTTGCGATTCAGATTTAACCAAATGATGAGTATTTACACACTCATCAATCCCCACATACTAAACTATTGCTAGTACCTAGCAATCTTTTGAGAAAAACTTAATGGATTTGAATCTCTTTACCAAAAGCCATTACTTCGGAGTAGCTAAATGTTTCAGTTCAAGTAAGAACCATGGTACACAATAACCATGTGATTTTGAGCAAACCACCGACTTCAACGGTTTGATTTGTCTTTACCAGAAGCCGTTTGCGGACTAGCCAACTCTTAGATAAATTATCAATATTATCTTTGGTGAGTCGATTACCAATTATGGTTTTTCAACTGCCTTTACCACAAGCCATAAACTTGCGGGCTAGCCAACTCTTCACTAATTAAAGATATCGGTGGTGAATACCATACAATTTTGGGCAAATTACAAGCCGTCAGCGGTTTGAGATATCTTTACAAAGAGCCGTTTGCTCCTGGATTAGCCAATCCTTTAGTTTATTAGACATGGCGGATGATAACAAATGAGTAAGGCAAAACACTTACTCTAAAAAAAATTTTGGCCAAAAACGGGGGAATTAGGCGGATAATTACATGATAAAATGGTGAAATTCCCCGCACAAAATGAATATTGCCCTCAATATTCAAAGTACCGGCGATTATGCGGAAACAAAAACGTAAAAGGAAATACTACGACCATTATTTGAAAGTTTTTTTTTTTTTTTAATTTTATTATTATTTTTTAGAAACTTATATACACAATGTGGGGCAACCCCACTAGGGTGGAACACATGGGTGAAAACCCATGTTTAGCTCTTGTTTTTGATTAAATTATTGCTATTTCGACTCAATTCAATTGGTTCATGGGGATGTAAGTGGAAGAGACAATCTCCATCGGACTTTCATTCAAGATGTTTGGACAAACATTTGAAGCACGAAAAAGTTCCACACCGATGAGATATACATAGAACCGGCTCAAAAAAATGATAAATGACAATGCCGGGGTCAAAGATAGTGTCTTCATTCAGAAGGAGTGAAGATGAAGAGAAATCACAAGAAATTTGAGGAAAGGAAGAAAGATTTTGATAACAATCAAGATCCATTCTTCATCCTCAAATGTAGACTATATCGGAGGAAGGGTGAGGGTAGTATTATAAATAAGCAAACTCGTATGATAGAGTATACCTTCCTCCGAGCCAATATCATCCTCAAGATCAAAATAGAAATGATCATGTTCCGGGGGAGATATGTCATGAGAGAGTTCACCGGAGAACTCTTCATGAAGAGAATCATTCACATGAAGTGAAATTGTGAACTCTTGTTCCATTGTGGGCTCATCACTATCCTCAATCTGAGTATCAAAGAGTGGATTCTCGATTAAAAGTGAATTGAGTCAAATTCAAATAGAGGATTGGTGAAAGTAGATTTGAATGTTTCGGGAACAAAGTGATCAACATTCTCTATTGGATTGTTGGGATAAGAAGTGAGTGAACGATCATTGATGTGAGTGAGTTCATCGGGAGAACTCCTCGAAGAGGATAAGTGGAGTAATGCCTCAACATACTCGATGTTTCCATAGGAAGCACAATCGTCGCTAACATCGGAGAAAGTTTCAAAATGATCTTTTGAACACTCAAGAGGGAAAGGATATCACACATATTCTCGAAGTTCCTGTGACTCTCAGGATTGGGACAAGGTTCTCGACACTAGACTTTATGAATTAGTCCGATTCCTTTTAGGGAACGATGTCGAATATGTCCCCGTGTTCAGAGTAAGTGGGAATATCGGTGTGATAACAACGGTGAGGAGTTGAGAAATATTATCTCTAAAGGATAAAACCCTCCCGTCATCATCATATAGAGCGCCTTAGAAATTGGGAATGCCAGAGTGCATGCTGGGACTAATAATTCTTCCCTAGATTTGCAGCCTCTGGCTCTTCGACTAGCAATTCTCCCCATGGTTTCACCACTCACTTGATTCTTGAGGTTTTGAATTATATCATCAAGTTTTTTCATTGCGGTTTCAAAATCTTGGGAAATTTCTTTAGGCAACGGCTCGGGTGGAGTTTGAACCGTATGGTCTTTGTGGAGGTTGGAAATTGTCAAAAGCAGGAAGTATAGTAATTTTGATTCCATGGTTGACATTGAAAATTATCGTGAGGACCTCCACAATTCTCTAACAATAAAAGCTGTTGAGCAGTTGGTGAATCATATGGATATTGGTCATAACAAAGTTGAGCATCACAGGGCGTTCATAGACAAACGTGTTCCGGATTGACACTCAAATCCTTGGTGAGGACCTCCACAAAATTCCTGGATTATATGAAGATAAGTGGGGCTGTGGTGGGTAATGGAAAAGTTTGAGGGGTCGTTAAATGAGTTAGGATCATAATCAAATGAATTCCTCGAACCACAAAACAAACAACTCAGTTCGAATATCATACCACCTGATACACCGCATTACACCGCGGTATGGTGAACCAAAAAAGGCTCACCACAACCGACACAAGGAATAAACGATTCCATGAGAATAGAAGAAGTTAGAATCAAATGGATAGAGGGTAAAGGATAAAGAATCAAAAAGGGTAAGAGGGTAAAGATGAATATTTTGGTATTTTGAAAAGCATTTTGTAAAAATAAGAAAATCTTTTGGTTTTTGTGTTTGTTGGCCGATTTAAAAATGTTTTTGGATTTTTATAAGAAAATATAAACATATATAGATGGATGGTATGAACAAAGAGTGAATTTTCAAATCACTAATCTGCTAAGCGGAAGATAATTAGCAGACTCCCGGCGGCCGACACCAAAATTTGATCTAGCTCAGAGACGGTCAGTTTAATCACATGGTGACACTTTGTGAATGGCCAGGTAACAAACTTAAAACACACGGAACCAAATACAATGAAGATCAGGAGAATATAGTGGATTCCGGTCGTTAAGTCCACGGAGACTCAATGGTGTATCAAACAACTTTGACGATAGAATAATCACTAGGATAGTGATCGCGAGGATTTTGATGGATAACTATACCTAAAGAAAAGTTTATAAATTACAATGACTTAAATACAAATTAAAGAAAATTAATAAGCTAAATTATATTAAATAAACGCTATCATTATTTTTAAAATTGATTAACGTTTAAAATCTAAAACTTACGTTTAAATTAAAAACTACATTAACGTGCGAGAAATAAAATGTGAAACTTATACAATATTAATCCTAAAAATATGGAAATGATATTTTTACAAACCTAATGATAAAAGAAAATTTTTAGAAAAATAAAATTATTTTTATAACTAATTATCTAATTATTATTAATTAAAAACTATTTTTAACTATTTAATAATAGCCTAAAATACAATAAAATATGAAATAAAGCTAGAAAAATAAAATTTTGACTTGGAAAAATCTAAAATAACAAAAGAGAATTTTCAAAACTATTTTTGTATTTTCTGATTATTTTTCTATTTTCTAGGAATTAAAAACTATTTAAAACTACTTAAATTGCTTAAAAATACAAATTTAACTAAGAAAAATCTAGAAAAAGACTTTTTTGACTTTTTATATTTATCTTAACTTAAGAAAAATGAAAAATTATTTTTTGAAACTTTTCTTAATTAATTGTATTAAATGCTAATTAAAAATGCTTAAAAACTAATTTAAATCAAGAAAAAATAGCCGACTTGGAAAAATCTGAAAAATTCAAGATAAGCTTAAAATAAAATACTGAATCTAGGAAAAATATAAAATCAGGGGCTTGTGTGAAGGAATTTGAGGCTGCAGTTACAAGTGCTTATGAATAAACACTGGATTTAAAGCTAAAAGGACCAAATGAGTACCAATCCAACACGGCGTATTATGCTATAAATACTCAAAATGAACTAAAACAACAAGCCTAAACCACAGAATTGCTAAATACCAAGATTTGACTTATTTGAGACCAAGTGATAAAAACAGATTGGGGGCCAACTTTGGGCTTAAAAATAAGCACCTAGATAAGTGAAACTTAAAAAGCAGGATGAAGGATCCTAAAGAAGACCTGGCCAATTGCTTATAAGCCAAATACCAGACCTAGACAAGCTTAAATAAGCTCTTGCAAGCCTTGTAAGACCCCAGTGCACTTCGGTCAATCGAGTCGATTACCTGAGAACACATCGCTATATTGACAAGCCGGTTTGAAGCTTATAGAAAATTCACAAAATGTAAAAATTGGTAATAATAAAATAGACCGGTGAACTTCCCAAGACCCAAGTTTCACTTGAATAGACCCATAAATGAGTTTAGGAAAATCATCTCGGTTTGGCTCAATGGATATTACAATATTTTGACTTTTTGGCAATTGAAAGATTGACTTTTGAGATTAGAACTAAATTTATGGGTGATGTTAATGTGAAGAATTAAACTGACTGCAATCTATCTCTATGATATTTAAGCACAAAACTAGCTTTTGCTTTTCCAAATTCACAGTTAAGCTATGGAATGAGATCAAATGTGATGTTGACTTTTGAGCTTATGCATATACAAAAGACTGACCAAATTGACTCTATTACAACTACATAAGACCTAAGCAACATAAATTACCCACTGAATAAACCTCTAAGACAGTTTACTCACTGCATCCAAACACCACTTTAAACTACTGTTTTGCAAGTAAAATGAGATAACCACAGATTTAGCTAAAGCAAACACTTAAAAGCGACAAAACTATCCTAAATACAACTTAACTAGCAGGTTAGAACTAATCTAGATCACAAATATAGTTTATGCAATTAAACTTGAAAAATTGCACTTACATTTGGCTCGGTGAGTTCTTGAGGCTAAAACTAGAACCATAATTACCTAATCTAGTTTAATCAACCCCAAATCCACTCTATGACACCATTAACCATTTCCAAATCCATTTGAGCTCCACGGTTGACTTTTGTTGACCATGTAACAAAATTGATTGAAACTTAATTGTAAGCTTATAAAAAGCTATAATAAGCTTAAGTTAACTTGTTTGAATGAGAAAATAAGCTATTGGAAGCTTTAATATAGGAACATGAGTTTGAAATTTTCAATGAGAAAACACAAGAACAAGAATTTTAATCAAACTTTGAAATTGATTCTTAAAAACTGATTACAATGATAAAATAACTTGAGTTTGGATCATAGAAACAAAATATTCTGATTTTAAGCTAAACTAATACATTGATAAAAAGCGATATTAAAGAAATTTAAAACTAAATTCTCTCTCTTCTCTCTTCTTGCTTCTTTTTATATCTGAAATATCTTCCCACTTGTTTCTGATTTGATCCCACCATCTTTTTGGACCATTGGATGAGTCAAATGCATTTTGGCCATTAAATGTCTTTGGAGTGTTGTTGAGGAGAGGGGAACATGGTAGTGTAAAGGTGAGGAGGGATGGGAAGCACAGGTTTCTGGGAGGAGCAAGTGGGGAGGAAAGACTTTTGGCGGGTGAGGTGTTTGTTTGACCAGTGGTTGACCGGTTTTAATATTATGAAGGGGGTCCAATATGTAGGGGGTCCAATTGGGTTGGCGGGGGGTCATGAGGATTTGATGAGGCGAAATAGGTTTAAAGGATTAAATAAACAAGGACCTTTGTTGTAAATTCTGAAATTCAAGGGACCACTTCTGCCATATTTGCAAAGATGCTCCAAGGGACTAAAAGTGACAAGCTCCAAAAGTATAAGGACTAATCTTGACATTTTCAAAATTCCAAGGACTATTTTTTGCCAAATTTGAAACTTGGAGGACCAAACTTTTAATTTCTCAAAACTTTTGATATTTTTCACCAAAGGACTAATTTTGACAAGTTATGATTTAAAAAGGAGCTTTGGTGATTTTTCTTTTGAAATTAGGGCTCAGGGACTATTTCTGACAATTTTAGAAACTTGGGGTAAAGCGCCAATTATGCAAACTTTGCTCATTTTCATCTGATTTTGAACATTTTGCATCTGAAACATATAAAATGCAATTTTGGAATATTTTCAGTATTTTGATGCATTCGAGCATTTTAACGTTTTGCGGTTGATTTAACAAAATGATGAGTATTCACACTCATCATCAGTATCAAAGCATTAGTGAAGATTGCTAAAGGAGTCAAGACGAAGGCATTAGTGAAAGGTGCCAAGCGTTCGTGTCAAGGGCATTAGTGAAAAATTCCTAGGATTCAAATCAAGTGGCATTAGTGAAGGACGCCAGGTCCGTATAATCGATGAGGTGCATCATTGTACAAATAGTGATAGTTTGTTTCCAAGGATGTTAATATCCTTGATGGTGTTGTAATAAGGAGTGGGTCTCCTTTGGGATTAGGTATTGTGTAGTGTTGGGTAGTAGTTCCTCCATTGTAATGGAATTCGGTACTTAGCCTAGTGGGATAAAGGGTAAGCGACGTTGTGGTAGGTGTGGTTCACCTTGGTGAAAGAACCCGTTGGTTATAGTTAGAAAAAAGTAGGCGGCGTTGTGAAGGCTTCTCATAAGGGAGTTGGTGTCGTGTAGTGAGTACAACTCGGTAGGTGACTTCGGGAGTGGAGTAGGGCAAGGAATGTATCCTTGTAGCCGAACCACTATAAATACTCGTGCCGTGATTATGTGCTTCTTACTCTTTATCTTTCATTACACTTTTATATATCTATCTATTAACGTCCAACATACGCATCTAAAAAGATTGACATAAGCCGATCTAAAAATTTTAAAACGAAGTTTTAATTGGTAAAACCATTCAACCCCCCCTTCTAGTTTTCCACAGATACAATGTATCTATAAGATGCAATGTATCTAGTCCATGGTATATGGATTAAAACTATGGGCCATGGATTAACACCATGGGTCATGGATATTTATCCATATATCACATAAGCATGATGTCATGCAATGGGTTTTGGGTCAAGCTCCATGGGTATGGGTAATGGACTTTGGGTTGTACCCAACTACATTCATTGTATTTGTTCAATGCGTCAAATACTTAAGTT
>OU343224.1:367904337-367955872 GCA_910596185.1 Chrysanthemum makinoi
AATTAGGCTGCTTAACCATGTAAAGTACATGATATATTGCAAATTTAAATGGATTATTAAAATATTTTATATTCATAAAATTTTTACAAGGGTTAACAAACAAGTTTTTGGGTGCCTAAAGGTTGTTATTATTCTTTAATAAAATGCTTTAGAGAGTTAAAGTTTAAAACTAACAAATACCCTCGAAGAGGGGAGCTCAATTTTGTAAAGAAAAGTCCGGTGGGTCACCGTTAAGAATACTAATTTGGACAATTTTGTTAACATTGAAAGACAAGAATTCATATAAATTTCTTTGTATCACCTGTGATCCGGGGAGTATAACAAAACATGTTCCATATTATAGAATTGATAGAAAAATGGGACCAACTACATTGGTTTGTAGCTAGAACCATTTCTCCTATTTGGCCTTGTATAGGGATAAGGGTCAAAATTGAGTACAAAAATTAGGTACCTAAAACTCTTTATAACGGGGGTAGGGGCCCAGCAAATGTAGTAAAAGGAAGGATAAATAAATGGAAAAAAAACATATGAATTAATTGAAAAAGCTGACTGAACATTAGTAACATTAAAAAATAGGGGTACCAACGCTGCATTACTAGGTGCACAAAAAAAATTGGTGATAAGCGATTATAGTTTTTTCCATGATGCTAACTTTACATGTTTTACGATACCTTTAGGGAAAACTTTATTGCACACTATTTCATAAAAAATGGCAGTCAACCCATGCATCACGATACAATGACGATACGAAAACGGTCATCACCACTATTGCTAGTTGTTTTGGACGTGCAATATTATATAACGTATAAACATAAAGGGTGTTTTAAAGTAGCGGTTTCGGCGCCATTTAGTGGTGTCTATGTTGCTAAGTTGTATTCGTAAATGGTGGTCTATTGTGTGGTCGAAAAAAAGTGGTGTCAGAAAGTTTGACTACATAAAAGATTGGTTTGTACGATATGCATACTGATTTGTAAATTTTATTGGGGGAATTGCATATATATACTTCCAAACTCAATGATTACATATATATCCAACTTAAACAAATAATTACATATATATCAATTTTAAACTTTTAATATAACAAATATATCCAAATTCATTTTTCTATATAACTAAAATTTATCAATATATCATTTACTCATACAATGACTATTGTACCCTTAACTTTTTTTCATATTGAGCATCGGCTTTTTTCCTTTAACAAAACCAAACCGCCATTGGTGAATTAGCCTACCACTACTACCAATTCACATTTTAAACTAAAAACGATGAAACTGAAAAACCCATTTCAGTTTTCACATAGGACCATGAAACCCACAAAAAATGCCGTTAAAAGTAATGAAACTCACAAAAACCCACTTTTTTGTTTGTTTTTTCACAAGCTTTGAGTGCGTTCAGTTTTATTCTAATAAACTAAACTATGTTCACCATTATAATTACAAACACTTTAAAAATATAAGGGGGATTTTCATATATCCCCACATACACACCTATATTTACATATTTTCCCAAACACAAGTTTTTTATGCATGATGTACATGCCTGTTAAAGCACTATTTGAGGAAATATGTAAATATGAGTGTGTATGTGGGGATATATGTAAATGCCCCAAAATATAAATATATAATATTAACATATTGAGGATATAACAAATGAGTTGAATTGTAGACGAAAGGCAATTTTTAAATTTTTAAGCAAACTCATAAAATGAAGTAAGGGCAAAACAATATGTAAAGAACAATAGTGATTACCGAATTGAAGTCGGTGTTTACATAGGATTTATAACGCGAGTCACAATTTTATTTTAGAATAATCACGTTATGTACAGGGAATGAATGTGAATAATAATTGGTAGAAATGAAAGAGACAAGGGTATAATAGACAATTTAGATTTAAATGACAACTATTCAATATTTTTGAACTTTAATTATATATAAAAACTGAATTTAGATATATTTGTTATATTTAAAGTTTGAAAAAGATATATATGTAATAATTTGTTTAAGTTGGACATATGTGTAATTATTGAGTTTTGGAAGGATATATACGCAATTCGCTCAATTTTATTTAGTGAGTGTTTTAAAGAAATTAAAAAAAGATAAAATGATTTATGCATTATTGTTTTACTAGACGAGTACCCGCGCGCTAGCGGCAGCGGTGTCTAGTTTTCTGCAAAATTATGACGATTCATAAGTTTCTTTCAACAAACTGTATTTGTAGCGTTAGAGAATCATTTTCCAATTACTATAATTCTGATGCGTGGTTGCATAACAACAGAAATATACAGTTTTTAAAAAAATTATGTGGAGTCGATCAAAGTGTGGGAGCATATTTTCTAATAGGATTGTTTTAAGTTATTAAGAGTTTAGTAATAATAGATTAAAGCATTACAAAAAGCAACGGTATTGTGTAGTTGGCAATATTATATTGTAGTTTAGAGGTATAGCCAACATGTGTGGCCACCTTTTCTTGTTTTGTCGGTAATTTAGGCGGTGATAACTTTTTTTTACATGTGTAGCGTTTATCATTTGGTGTGTGGCTTTTAAACTTGTAACCTTACAAATTTGATAACACCATAATAATTGTACTACCAATTTGCATAGATATTTAAGCATTGTTCAAAGCTATTTTGGGGTACAAATAATTATCGCTGAAGATAACAATACCATTTAATTTTTGTGATTCTAATAAACTTAGATAACGTTACTTATATACTGGACAAAGGGCTATACAATATATATTAACTTTTAAAAGACCATTCATATATGTTATTCCCTTAAGTGGTGCAAGACCAACATTTTTTAAAATAACATTTTACAAATGATAAAATACATGTGTCAAAGCAAAATAAACAACAAAAATCTATAATTACTTTGTCTCTCATTTTTTCAAATTTGTCACAGTTCCAAAATACTTCATCATTTCTCATATAATTTTGTCAAATATGAAACCCAGTTCGACCCGGGTGGTTCAACCGGTTGAACCGTTCCGGTTAAAAAACAGGTCGATTTAAACCGAGTCAACCCAACAGGTTGGTTCGAAAACAGTCAAATTAAACCCGGGTCAAGCCGCCGGGTTTTGAAACGTCACGGGTCAACCCGGTTTTCGATGTGTATTAATAGTTTCCTTTTGAAAAACATGATTTCCACTTTTAGTTTCAACTTTTCACTTTTTACTTTTTGTTTTTTCCTTTATATATAGTATATAGCAGGGTACCCGCGCGTTTCGGCGGTGGGTACTATGTGACAATTAACCGGAGAAATAGAACTCGATGAGATCTGATTCACCACTTTGTATCGGTTTCAACGGGTCCTCTCTGGTTCGTTTTCGGATGGCTTTAATTGGTTAGCCGAATCGGTGACGACACCGGTTGGTCCGGTCCGGTCCGGTTTTCAAAAATATATGTACCATCAACATGTTAGCTTGTATGAAGTTTTGTGTGTTTTATTAATTTGTATAATGTATAAAATAACATGTACTTTTCATTTTAGGGTGTTTTAAAAATAACATTAATTAGTGTGTTTAATTATTTTATATTTTGGATTATGTTGTAGCTTCTTCAAATTGTACGTTACGAAAATTTTATTGTACTTTTTAGTAAGTGGTGTTCTAATTGGTTGTTTTTAATTTGGTAAATGTGTTTTTAATTGATTGTACAATGTGAATAAATTATTGTACATTTAAGTAATAGGGTGTTTTAATAAGAGTATTAATTACATTATGCATTTCTCTCTCCATTGACCAATTTCAACTTTTCCACTTTTCCACTTTTCAAGTTTGACTGTTTTTCTATTATATGTAGATACAATGTGATATATTAATTGTACTTTTGAGTTAGAGGGCATATTAATAATATCATTAATGATTTGTAAATTTTATTTAGTGGGTGTTTTGAAAAAAACATATAAGATGATTTATGTATTATTGTTTTGTAACATGTGATATATTAATTGTATTTTTGATTGACGGGGTATTTTAATAATGTCATTAATGATTCATAAATTTCATTTAGTGAGTGTTTTAATGAGAAAAAAATGATTTATGCATCATTGTTTTGTACCGGGCAAATCGCATAAAAAGTTACTCATCTTATGTCTAATTTCAATTAAAGGTACTATTCTTTTTTTTTTCCTCAATTTAAGGTACCCGACTTTTTTTTTAGCCGATTTAGGTTTTTTCTAACTTCCGTTAACTATTTCGTTAGTAAATTACATGTTTGGTCCTTGAGTTTGTATAGGCATTTCATGTTTGGTCTATTTTCATTCGTTTTCATACGCTTGCATACGTTTTTGTCCGTTTTTATACGTTTTCGTCCGTTTTACATGCGTTTTTGTCCGTTTTTCCACGTTTTCGTCCGTTTTTACACGTTTTCGTCCGTTTTTGCACGCTTCTGTCTGTTTTTACACGTTTTCGTCCATTTTTACACGTTTTCATCTGTTTTACACGTTTTCGCCCATTTTTGCACGTTTTCTTCCGTGTTTACACGTTTTCGTCCGTTTTTACACGTTTCGGTTCATTTTTGCACGTTTTCATCTGTTTTTTACACGTTTTCGTCCATTTTTACATGTTTTCATCTGTTTTTAAACGTTTTCGTCCATTTTTGCGCGTTTTCGTTTGTTTTTACACGTTTCCGTCTGTTTTTGTACCTTTTTACACGTTTCTGTTCATGTTTTTACATGTTTCTGTGCACGTTTTTACATGTTTATTTGAAAAACGGAAGACAAACATGTAAAAATAGACGAAAACATGTAAAAACGGACAAAGATGAACCGAAACGTGCAAAAACGGACGCAAACGTGCAAAAACGGAAGAAAACGTACATAAATGGACGGAAACATATAAAAAAAACAGACGAAAACGTGTAAAAACAGAACAAAAAACGTGTAAAACCTGACAAAAACGTGCAAAAACAGACGAAAACGTGTAAAAACAAACCAAAATGTGCAAAAACGGTAAAAAAACGTGTAAAAACAGACGAAAACATATAAAAACGGACGAAAACGTGCAAAAATAGACGAAAACGTGCAAAAACTAACGAAAACGTGTAAAAGAGACGAAAACGTGTAAAAATGGACGAAAACGTATAAAAACGGACGAAAACATATGCAAGCGTATGAAAACGGACAAAAATAGACCAAACATGAAATGCCTATACAAACTCAAGGACCAAACATGTAATTTACTAACGAAATAGTTAACGGAAGTTAGAAAAAAACCTAAATCGGCTCAAAAAAAAAAGTCGGGTACCTTAAATTGAGAAAAAAAAAAAAAGAATAGTACCTTTAATTGAAATTGGACATAAAATGAGTACATTTTTATGCGATTTGCCCATATTTTATACCATGTGATATATTAATTGTACTTTAAAACTTGTAATGCTTAGAAACCAACAAAATGAGTCCATAAGTGGCAAGTGTGTAGGCTTAATCTTTTTAAGACTTTCTTTTATAGGAAGTCCCAAATGTTTTATATAGTGGTATAGATTTATACCATTCTAATCAATATTATGTATATGCTCATTAGCAGTGGGTTTCAATACGCTGTGACGATGTAATATTCAGGTAGTAGTTGCACGGCTATATGCGACTATCTTAGTATCATCTAACACATTCAGAGTACTCCGATCAGTAAAACAAGTATAAAAATGTCAAGAATTCATATAAACTTTCCAAATGATGTACATCTAATCTAACGCTGTTTTGGAAACCTACAACACACCTCGTTGACAATTTGATACTCGTCTAAACATGTGTACTGCATATATAGAGTATGTTAATGTGGTATATAGGCAAGTACGTGGAAAATAAACGTACATTTACATCGGTAAATGTATTATTAATCGGAGATCATGGACGGACCTACATGTATGCCGGGTGTCGCAAGGGCCACACCCAATTTTTGGTCATGAAGTACAAAAAGATTTCAAAACGGTCGTTTTTGTGGTATGTGCAACCCCCAAATTTTTTGTGCAACTTTCATTTTTTGCGATGTTACTTTAATTAGCCCAATATTTTTTTTTGTGCAACACCCTCTTAAAAATCCTGGGTTATAATACTAATTTCAAGATATATCATCCATATCCATTATGTTACATTGACTAGCAAAAACTCTTCTTTTACCAATGTGGAGAAAAGGTTGATATACCGAGGTTTTATTTATTTATTTATTTATTTTATTTATTTTATTTTTTTTTATTTTTTTTTTTCAAATTTAAAAACAGTAAGCACCTAAAATTAATATCAAGTCATGCATGCGCCTTCACACTTATATTAGTATTGGGGCTCGGGCTCGGGCTCGGGCTCGAGCTCAAGTTGCTTGATAAAAAATTGGCATATTTTGTTGTCTTACTTTACATAAGAGCGCTATGTGTGGTCTTCGCCGCCCCCTTCGCCGCCACCGTGGCTCTCTCGCCGTGCTTCACCGCCAGATCGGCTGGGCTCGTCGTGCTTCGCCGTTAAGGCGCTTTTCGTCTGCACAAAATCCGAATGACGGAGGGTATTTTACGAACCTACTAAATTCAAACCCACCACAATACGGGGGATCTTCAAACCCGTCTACCCCCTCCTCGCAAAATTCCAACCCATCTCCACAAGAAATTTTTCTTAACCACCAATATGCGTTTCAACAAGGATTCGCAAGTTACCCCAGACGATTTCCATCTCCACAGTTTTTTAACCCGTCATAACCTCCACTGTTTTTTAACCCGTCACAACCTCCAACATTTCCCCAAATGGAATCACAACCGTTCGGTTCACAATCACATGAACCGGCCAAAGGTAAAGGGAAAAATGCGAAGGCAAAAAAATCAAAACAAGTTGTGGATTTAGACGCAGACGATGACGAAGATGTGGAAGTCATAGGCCAGGCAGACAGGAGGAAGTGGAGCAAGGTTGAAGAAAGGTTGCTTGCGCAATGTTGGATAGAAATTTTGCAAGATCGAGATATGGGAAATGACCGTTCCGAAAATTTCTTTTGGAACGACATTATGGAGATGTTCAATAATCAGACCACCGATAACCAGCGTACCAAAAATATGATCTCGGGCAAATGGTCGAGGATTAACGGTGATTGCCAAAATTCAACGCTATTTACAAACATTTGCAGCGTCGAAGTGGTGAAAATGACCACGATCATCTCGAGAATGCGAAACTGAACTTTTAGTAACATTTTGGTGGGAAGGAGTTCGGGTATGTTCACGCTTGGGATATTTTGAAAAATTACTTTAAGTGGAATGCCGAAGATCCGATTGACATTACATGTCTCGAGCATATATTCGGCCAGGACAAACGACCTCGTCCTGAAAGATATGGCGGCAGAAAGAGTCGAGCCGCAAAGAAACAATAGTCGACTTCAACGTCGAGCGCTGCGAGCTCCGGTGGGAGTCAATCGAGTACTTTTCGGGACATATATCCGAAAAATATGCTCAAAAAGCCGACGCTCAAATGACTTGTTACGAGACGAGGCGGGAGGAGGAAATTACAGCGTTAGAGATGAAGGAGATGAAGTTTCTCATGCTAGATCCCAATTTGACTTCTGACCCGGCAAAAGCAGAAATCATCCGAAAGTAGCAGGAAAGAATAGTGAAGAAATATGCCGAAAGAGATGACTAGTAAAATATTTATGTTTCTTATTATTAGTATGTATTGTATTTTTTCCCCGTGTCGGTTTTTTTTACATATCGTGTTTATTTTTCTTATTATTGTGTTGTTAATGTATTTTAACTATTAAATAAATTTAGTTTATTTGAAAATTTGAAGAAAAAAAATAAAGTTGTAGTGGTGGGCCCCACATGAAGAGGTTGAGATTTTTTGTGAGTGAGGGGGGGTTAGTTGTGGTTAGTTGTGAAGGTTTGTTACGGTGATGTGGCACCTGTGGGCCTCGAATGAAGAGATTGAGCTTGTCACGACACATGGCCCTCTAACGGGCCATGAAATGAACTTTTGTATCTTAATGATTGTGTGTCACCTTTTTTTTTTTTTTGGAACATCGAAATTTTATAAATTAAAAACCAGTAAAGAGCTAAAAACTTACAAAAAGACAAAATGAGAGTTTTTAAGCCAATCAATTCAGCTAAAAGAAACATTACATCTATAAATAAAAAAAGTAAGCCACAACATCCTCGAAAAGAGACATCTTCAAAGAAGGATCCGAACCAAATATAAATTTGTTACGGAAAATCCAAATACGCCATCACATAATATAACAAACTCCTTCAAGTAACTCTATACGTATTGTTTCACTTTTATACATAACGACACTCAAGAATAGTCATCGTGAAGAGAAACGTTACATTCAAAACAAACTTTTACACAAAGTTACGTGGCAAGCATGGATAATAACAAGATAGAATTTAAAAGGAGATAGCATTGATGAAAATATTTTTTGTTTGTGACACATCATTTTATGGAGGCATTTTATTTTGCATACTCAAAAATCCTTGCATATTAAGAAATAAATCCTCACATTCTATCTAGTTTGATCTAATGGTGATGATTAACCTAAAATTTAATATGTATAAACCTAAGTCCATGTTTTTTTTCTTGTTTTTTTCTTTTGTTTTTATCTTTCTTATTTATTTTCTCATTATTTGTCTTTTTTTTAATCACTTTTTTGTAATATAAGGGATTTTTTTTTTTTTTCGAATTCCTCAGTTTTCATACGTTTTTGTCCGTTTTTCTGCCTTTTATATGTTTTCGTCAGTTTTCATACGTTTTCGTCCGTTTTCATACGTTTTCGTCTGTTTTCTTACGTTTTCGTCCGTTTTAATACGTTTTCGTCCGTTTTCATACGCTTTCGTCCGTTTTCGTCAGTCTTGTTACGTTTTCGTCTGTTTTCTTGCGTTTTCGTACGTTTTCTTATGTTTTTGTCCGTTTTCATACGTTTTCGTCTGTTTACGTACGTTTTCGTATGTTTTCGTCCGTTTTCATACGTTTTCGTCTATTTTCTTACGTTTTCATTCGTTTTGTTACGTTTTCGTCTGTTTTCTTACGTTTTCTTACGTTTTTGTCCGTTTTCTTACTTTTTCGTCTGTTTTCTTACGTTTTCGTCTGTTTTCATACGTTTTTGTCCGTTTTCATACGTTTTCTTACGTTTTTGTCCGTTTTCATACGTTTTCGTCTATTTTCTTATGTTTTCGCCTGTTTTCTTACATTTTCGTCCGTTTTCCTACGTTTTCATCCGTTTTCTTACATTTTTGTCTATTTTCATACCTTTTCGTCTGTTTTCTTACGTTTTCGCCCGTTTTAATACGTTTTCGTCTGTTTTCTTATGTTTTTGTCCATTTTATTACGTTTTCATCGATTTTCATAGGTTTATATATGCTTTCGTCCGTTTTTGTTTACGTTTTCATCCATTTTTATACGCTTTCGTCTGTTTTCAAACGTTTTCATCCATTTTCACCCGTTTTTGTACGTTTTCGTCCGTTTTCAGACGCGTTTTCCGTCTTCATAAGTTTTTATACGCTTTTCATTCGTTTTTATACATTTTTGTCCGTTTTCATACGTTTTCGTCCATTTTTTGCAGTTTTTATACGTTTTCGTCTATTTTCATACGTTTTCATGCTAATTATTAAACTTTGTTATATTACATGTCTAATATTAATTGTGATATTTTATTTAAAAAAAAATTAATGTCTAATATCACTTGTGATATTTCATAAACAAACAAGTATGTTTTTTTTAACTTTTAATATCATATGAGATATTTCATTGCTCTGTATATTTTTATATATTATCACCTATGTGTTTTCTAATATTTTTATAATTTTCAGTTACAAGATAGTTTTTGTGTCTTTCATCCCAATTGACAAACGCATATTTTCTTAATGCAACCAATGTTATCTATCACTTGTGATATTATACTCTTAGTAGAAATAAGAGGGTTAAAGTCTCTTTAGGTGAATTCTTATTTTGTTCAAAAAAATGTTAATTTAATGCAACACTTGTTTCATTTTGAGAATATGCCAAGTCTCTATTTTCATAGTTTGCTTCCTTTTTATTCATTTTGATATTTTTAAGTGACACTTATTTATCTCTTGTGATATAACATTGTAAGAAAGATGAAGAGTATTACACTCTTCATCATGTATGTGTTATCAGTTTTGATACTCAACTAAGAATGTGAAATATTAAATTCATACCAAATGTGATAAGAATTTATTATTTTACCAAGTATATATGAAAGAAATGATAATAAACATCACATATTATATTATTGTGATGATTCTGTTCATTTTTCTTATTTATGTTTTTGAAAATATTTAGGAAGATTTTTGTGTTTTATGATAATATGAAATATTAGAAAAGGTGTTTAACTGAAAACAAGAGATGTTATGAAACTTTTGTTAGACTTGCGGTGGATTTTTCTATTTAATGGATACATTGTGCATGTTTCGATAGGTTTTATAGCGGGATTTAAAAATATCTATGGTTGAATCAGCAAACTAAATAAGCTATGATTGAAAAAAGCATATATCTTCATAAACAAACTGAGCAAGCTTAAACACCTGTGATATCACACATGATATCACAGGTGATATCACCTCACTTGTGATAGCACATGATATCACAGGTGATATCACACATGATATCACATGTGATATCACACATGCTATCACCGGTAATATCACACATGATATCATAGGTGATATCACCGGTGTTTATCACACATGATATCACGTGTGATATCACAAGTGAGGTGATATCACCTGTGATATCGCAAGTGTTTGAGCTTCCTCAGTTTGTTTATAAAGATGTGTGCTATCTTCAACCATAGCTTTTTAGTTTGCTGATTCAACCATAGATATTTTCAAATCCCGCTATAAACCTATCGAAACATGCACAATGTATCAATTAAATAGAAAAATCCACCACAAGTCTAAACGAAGTATTACAATATCTCTTGTTTTCAGTTGAACAACTTTTCTAATATTTTATAATAACATAAAACACAAAAATATTCCTAAATATTTTCGAAAATACAACCATCACATTTTTAGTTGAGTATCACAACTGATAACACATACATGATGAAGAATGTAATAATTTTCATCTTTCTTACAGTGTTATATCACAAGAGATTAATAAGTGTCACTTACAAATACCAAAATGAAAACGTCTGAAAACGGACAAAAATGTTTGAGAACGGACAAAAACGTCTGAAAACGGACAAAAACGTATAAAAACGGATGAAAACGTATGAAAACGGACGAAAACGTATAAAAACGTCTGAAAACAAACGAAAACGTCTAAAAATGGACGAAAACGTAAAAATACGGATGACAACGTATGAAAACGTCTGAAAATGGACGAAAACGTATAAAAACGAACGAAAATACATGAAAACATAAAAATACAGACGAAAACGTCTAAAACGGACGAAAATACATGAAAACCTAAAAAAGAAGACAAAAACGTAAGAAAATAGATGAAAATGGCCGAAAACGTAAGAAAACAGACAAAAACGTAAGAAAACAGATGAAAACGTAGGTAAGCGTAAAAACATGTCTGAAAACGTATGAAAAATGGACAAAAACGAAAGAAAACGGATTAAAACGGACGAAAACGTATGAAAATGAACGAAAACGTAAGAAAATGGACAAAAACGTATGAAAACAAACGAAAACGTAAGAAAACAGACGAAAACGTATGAAAACGGATGTAAACGGGTGAAAACGTAAGAAAACGGACGAAAACGTATAAAAACCGACGAAAACGTCTGAAAACAGAAGAAAATGTCTAAAAAGGGATGAAAACGTAAAAACAGACGAAAACGTATGAAAATAGACAAAAATGTCTGAAAATAGACGAAAACGTATATAAACGTACGAAAACATCAGAAAACAGACGAAATGGTCAGAAAACGGATGTAAACGTATGAAAACGGATGAAAACAGACGAAAACGTTTGAAATATGACGAAAACGTAAAAAAAGGGACGAAACATATGAACACGGATGAAAACGCTTAAAAACGAACGAAAACGTGTGAATACTGATGAGAACGTATGAAAGCGAAAAAAACTTAAATAAAAAAATCGTTAAGTTAAAATTAAAAAATAATAATAAAAAAAACGTGAATTTAAAATTAAAAAAAAATAATAAAAGAAACTTGAAATTAAAAAAAAATGAATTTGAAATGTAAACTTGAATTCAAAAAAAAAAAAAAAAAAAAAAAAAAAAATACAAAAAGACTAAGAAAAAGGAGAAAAAAAAACATGGACTTATGTTTTCTTATTAAATCTTAGGTTTATTCCCACCATTAGATTAAATTAGATGGATGGTGGGGATTTGTCCCTTAGTAAGTAACAAAATAAGAGTAAGTATTTGAAAATTCCTCTCATTTTGTAAAAGACATTTTGATAAAATAAAGAGTAAATTACATAAATGATCCCTGTAGTTTGTCAAAAGTTTTTATCTACTGTCTCTCAAACTTAAAAGTTGCATGAATGGTCTCTGTCGAGGCAAAAGAATAACATGAATGGCCCTTTTGTTAACAGGTGTTAAGTTTATTCCGTTATAATTTACACTTTAGCCCCTGTTGGTTAATGGCTGTTGCATCGTTTATCCTTCGTTTTTTATTTGTTTTCGTCCGTTTTTATACGTTTTCATCCGTTTTTATATATCTGTAGGTCCAGTCCTTGATAGATCTTTGAGCCGGTTAGGATAAGTAGAATACTTATGTAATCACAAGTAAACTACAAGAGAGACTCTAACAATAAACTAATATTTATGCGGAATATAAACAAAAGAGTTAAAGAAGAATAACTAAATAACAATGATCCTCTATGGATCTATATTACTAACTATTAAAAGTGTTTTTCAAGGTCTCCATTCTTCATAGCCAAGAGTTTCTTTTATACTACAAGAAACCCTAATCGGCATTTACTAGAAAACGTGTAGAGAATATATGCATTATCACTTCCTAATATATCTCATGCATATCCCTTTCTCTAACAAACTTCTAAACATATACGGGTTTGACTATTACTACAACCCGTAGAAACAAAACTATCAGTAGGAACCAATATGTACTAATAGCAGAAACCATAAAAGTACTATACCAGCAGGAACTATATACCTGCCAGCACGAACCAAAAATACTCTATCAGCAGCAATGTACTATTACACTTTAATAATTCCTAACAATCCTCCCTACACTTGAGTTTTCATTACTCTAACACTAATTTGACCCGAATTGAAAAGATCAAAACACTTGGAGTACATTATTACGCAAATAAAGGGAATTTGAATTTAACGTTCCCCTCCCGTCATTTCATAAACTTTAACTTTTCCCATGAGTCCCAATCGTCCCAAAACTGTGTACAAAGGATATGACTCGACTTAGCAACTTATGCAAGCAACAAGATAATTGAACTAAGGGTTTAGTATGATAACAATAATGCACTAAAAGTGAGTGCATACAAGGTAGGCTAAGGCGATTTGGGTGTACATTTGGGGGTGGGGTGTAAATAATGCTCTTCATTGATATTCCGGAGAACTAAAACATCACGAGAACCGCGAAAAGGATAGGCTCAGAGGGGTTAACTAGGGGTATCGTGTACTAAAGATGAGTACAACGCAAGGGTGTAGGGGAATTACTCAACCGATGTGGAAGAAGTAATTATATTACGGGTATCAAAAAAGGGTTATCCTAATGCCTCTTATCATTTAGTTATTCCTAACTACACAAGTGTAGTCTTACTAGCGATCTTGGAATGCATCACAAAACAAGTTCTAGAATCTATTATACTACCGGTTCACACTCTAAGCATTAAAGATGAGTGCTTTAATTCCTACAAATCTAATGGCGATCCTCACATTTTGGGTGGAATTTAAGTGGTAAACGGTTTTTGTGCTAGTTATATAACTTTCTATCCAATGGACGCTTTATTAGGACTAATGGCCCACTCCTATATGTCATGAAAAATTTTAAATTTGGTGCCAAAATTACCCTAACCGATATTTCTCATGGTTTATTACACAAATGCTGTTGGACAAAGCAAATAATCAAGGATAAGCATAGTTTCAAAGTTCCCGGTTTATTTTCCCTCCCTACACTTAAACTGAACATTGTCCCCAATGTTCCCCGAAAGTATCAAAGTTATGATAATGGAAGGTAATTAAAAATGAAAGAAACTAGTACTCCCCTGATTAGCTTGGTAGGATCCGTGTGAAGTAGTGGTTAAATCTTTCTTCAAGAAGAATATTATGCATGAAAAGCTCCTTTCAATCTTTTGTATCTTCTTCTTGACAAATTAAACCTGCACACTTGAAGAAAACAGACAACCCAAAGCATCAAACCGAACAAAGAAAAATCACAGCAAGATGTAATTCTAGACTTAAACAAGATATAATGTTTGTGGAATGGATGTTTGCAGATTTTCTGGAAAATTAAGACCTGGAAAATTCAAATTTTTTTTAAGTAGCACAAAAAACGAGAAAAGTAGCATGCTGTTTCGCTCTCTCTCCGACGCCGCAGGTCGATCCCTGACCCGTCAGTTATCCTGACAGAAACTGGTCTGCGATTTTCTGGAAAAAAAATTCTGGAAAATTTATATCTTTAGAATCTGGAAAAAGTCCTGCAAAAACATCCATTATGACTCGATACAAGCATTTGACTCGAACAAACACACATGTATATCTTTTAGATAATTGAAATTCTCATGTTTACATTTCTTTTGAAAACGTGTGTAATCCTCCCTACACTTATCCCTTATGTAAAATACCTTTATATGTAATTAAGACGAGGTTAAAGACAAAATAAAGCATTTTTACAAATTTAAACATGAGAATAAACAATCACTAAAAAGATTATACGACACAAACAAGCAAACAATTAAGCATGGGTTGCCTCCCACGAAGCGCTTTTCTTTATTTATGAGTCTTGTAGCTAGACTCGAAGTCGTGCCTCTACGTTACTTCATTACCGTCACCTTCTTCCTCATGACGGTCTCCATTGGGGGGTTCCATGTTATAGAAGTGCCCTATGATGCACTTTTCTAAGAGGTCGTACTCTCCCCAATCGGTTCTATACTCTGGTCCTAGTTTCAAGCAATCCTTATAGAAACCTAGAATCTTGGCCATTACATAATCTACTCCCTTCTCCTTATCATCCTCATTCCTATAATAGAACGATAGTTTAAGTTCCTTTTCATCATCGGAGAGTGATGAAAACTTCTCAATCTTAAACGGCATTTGGTAAGCTATATCAACGGTCTCATGTTTGAATCTCACTAATCCTAACGATGGATCATAAGTCATCCCGGTGTTTTCTATGAAAGGCTTTCCTAGAAAAACGTGGGATAAGCTAGGATCTACGGCCGTACTAATATCATTTACCACTATGAAATCCGTAGGAAACATGAAACTACCTACATAGACGGGCAATCCCTTAACTCTACCAAGAAAATTGCAACTAATCCTAGGATTATCGGGATCTTGCCTAGTTGGGATAGGCTTCTTCATTACCCAATTGTAGTAGGTGCTAGTCATGATATTTATTGGGGACTTGTGGTCAATGTATGCTTTTGCCACGAAAAGGTGTCCTATGCAACTTGGTATGTTAAGATTCCAAGGGTTCCCAAACTTGATCCTAGGGCTTCTCCTAACGTACATGTGACGGAGGTCTCGTACTAAGTGTGGGTGGCGAGAGAGTTCTTCTTCTGTAGGAAACTTATTGAAATAGTCATTGCCTACTTCACCTACTTCCTCTATTGTTTCATTCCTAGGAGTTTCACTATCCTCAAGTACCGTTTCATGGTTCGCTTCATTACTTGTTCTATTGGGTTTCACTAAGGTGATGGTATTGACGAATTGAACATGCTTAGCTAACTTACTTGGGTCTTTAATCTTTACACCGGGGGCTTCGGGAGTTGAGATAGCATTAACCTTCCTATCACTATTGGTCATGGCTTTCAAAAGGTTATCTATCTTCCTATCCATCTCGGCTTGTTGTTGGTTAAAATGGTTCAAGAGCTTAGCTATTTGAGTTTCTTGGGATGCGACTAGTGTTGCAACATCCCTTCTATGTTTAGTTGGGTAGGGCCATGAGATGGGGGCCAAGAAAAATCATTAGATGTGAAGTATTTGGTTTGTCCCCAATAGGATTCGGGTTTTCCCTTCCACGCTTCTCGAGCATCATTGAAAGTCCTAGGTCCGGGTGTTGTAGGGAATCTTCCTCCCGTTCCATTGGTACGTGAGGATGCGTAATCAACGAAAGCTTGTTCGGGGAATCTTGTGCAAGCATGAGTGTTATCAGGACCACTACATGGCTCACACGAGGAAGAAACTTTGTTCACTTGGCATGAAGACTTAGGATTATCGTAGGAGCTCATTAGGAATTTGACTTGATCTTCAAGCTCGAGCATCCTACGGTCGGAAGATTGTGAGTCAAGGGGAGGCAAGGAGATTGCCTTTACGGTTTTGGGCAACTCACGTGGGTCATTCCAACTTTCGTTGTCGTAGAGAGCAAGGTCCTCTATTATACCCCACGATTCTTCCTCGGTGAGATCACTAAGTATTCCACCGGCTGCTTGGTCAATGGATCACTTAGTGGGGAAGTTGACATGATCATAGAAGAGTTGGACTTGAAGCCAAAGATCAATGCCGTGATGAGGGGCTCTATGGAGTAAGTCCTTGAATCGAGTCCATGCTTCGTAGAGAGATTCACCTTGATGTTGTTGGAACATCAAGATTTCATTCCTAAGCTTAGTGGTTCTCCCCGGTGGGAAAAATTGAGCAAGGAAACGAGAGGTGAGATCATCCTAACTTGAGATGGAGCCGGCAGGAAGTCGCTCAAGCCAATTACTAGCTTGGTCCCGTAGTGAGAATTGGAAGAGATGCAGGCGCGTGGTCTCCCGAGTAGTAGCATCGAGGTCGATGGAATCGACAATTTTAAGGAAATCCTTAAGATACTGATTAGGATCTTCGAAACGAAGTCCATGGAATGCACATCCATTTTGCACCAACCGGATGGTGTCGGATCGCAGGGCCGTAGTTTGGGCTTGGTCGAGAAGCTCAATGGTGTTTCTATAGCCTAGGTGGCTTGGTCTCGAGTATTCACCAAGAGTACGGGCTATTGGTGGGTCATTTGGTGGTAGGTTGATGAATGGTGGTGGGTTATCACCTTCCATGATGAAAAGTGATGGGGTTTACGAACAAAGGTCACGAAGAAGGGGGATAGACTACGAGGAAGCTAAAAATGAGAAAAAAGTCTTACTTGATAGGAATCAAGCAAGGAAACCTAAACGAGGTGAACTTCTAACTAGCTATTCTATTCCCCGGCAGCGGCGCCAAAAACTTGATACGCTTACACAGCGCGTTCGGGGTCAAAGGAACTTCCTTTTCTTTGAGCAAGTTTTATAACATCCTAGGCAGTGAACCTAATCGTTGTAGTGTAGTATTAGGGTAAGCCACGGGTATTGATATCGTTCTCTAGTGGAATAGGAATGCAAGTTGAGAAATTACTACGCTAAGGTTGGGGTTGAGGAAGATTATTTTTTAGCTTTTTATATTTTTTTGAAAATTGAAATTCCGAATCTCGGGGTTTGGATTTGGGTGGTTTGGTATTTCTACCGATTACTCTACTTTTATCTAATCTAATTAACTAAGCTAGGGGTAGTCTATGTCTAATTGTTGTGTGCTCGTATGATGATTTAAGAATGTGTTTACTTAGGTTTTATTACTCCCTAGTTATCTCCTATTGATGGTTGAATTGTCACGTCCTTATTCTTAACCGCGTTGTGTGTCTAAGGTCGTAGGGTATGCGTTTATCCCTAACTCTTTGAAGCTACCAAAGGTTAATGACTACAAAATCTCTAGGATTCATAAACTTAAAACTAAGGTACTCTTTGGATGGTTTAGCCTACAATAACTCTAGGTGACTATAAGCTAAGGTTCACAAAGATTAATCAAGCATTAATGACACAACGGATGACCTATCGTAATACTAGATCATTAACAATTAAGATAAGAGACAACCAATCAATATTCAATAACAAGGTTTCATATTACCTAAGCAAACACACAAGTAAATTAGCCGGACATTGGAAACATGCAAGCATACACACAATTAATTGAAGACATAATTGAATTAATGAAGTAAAACACTTATCTTGATGTAAGATAGGGTATGAAACCCTAAAATACTGTACAAGACAGCCTTGGTTCGGTTTAGGTTTTTACTCCACAAAACTACACTCTGAAAACTAAAAAATTCGGTTTCTATATATAAGGTTACAATCGCGAAGGCGTCACTTTTTAATTGTGAAGCCGTCAGGTCGCCGTCAATAAGTTTTCGTCTTGGCCACGTTAACATTGTGACGGCGTCACCTTGTGCCTGTGACGCCGTCGCCTTCAGTCTCTGACGTCGTCTGGATCAAATCTAGGCCGTCTGAGCTGCGACGCCCTACTCTTTTAAAACCTGATGCCGTCACTTGATATTTAGCAATTTGGCTACTGAGCCAACACAAAAAGTGCACGGCGGCATCGCCATTTTGGCAGTGACGCCATCCCATTCTAAGTTGTGACGCCATCGCCTTCAGTTCTAGCAGCCTGAGTGTCTCGATTCTTGACTTTGGCCATTTTCTTCGTATATTCGCGCCTTTTCGTCCGAATAAGTGTCATTCCAGCAATTTGCCTTCAAGAGACCTAAAAAGTGAAAAGGAACGAAATTAAGTAATAACGGATACAAAAGTGATCAATTAAGGGCTTAAATGACCCCTCAAAATGGTACATTTTAAATCCTTATCAGCCATCAACGGATTTGATATGTCTTTACCTGTAGCCGTTTGCTTAGGACTAGTCATGGTTTTCCACTCCCTTTACCACAAGCCATGAGCTTGTGGGCTAGCCAACTCTTCATCTACAAAGATATAGTGTGTTTAGCACCATACAATTTTTGGAAAATTGTCAGCCATAAACGGATCTGAGTTATCTTTACCAGAGCCGTTTGCTCATGGATTAGTCAATGTTTTGGTGTATAAGACCATGGTACATTGATAACCATTTGATTTTTAGTAAACCAGCAACTATCAACGGATTTGAGAGTCACACCAGAGCCGTACCCTCATGGTGAGTCAACTCTTTCTTGTCTGTGAGACATGGTGAGTTGTACACCATTTGTTGTGTGGTGGTTAACCAACACTCAAACCCTGAAAACGTGGCACTCCAACAGCTATAAATTTGCGTTTTTTTAAATAAAAAACAAAATCTATACATAATAAAATAAAATAAAACAAAAATACAACAAGATGTAAAACATACCATCAATCAGCAGTAGGAACCTGAGCAGCAGCAAGTTGATTCTTGATGAACCTAACCAATTGCTCAGTAGTAGTCAAGTCATTACCCACAACTGTCTTCCCAATCTCCAACCTATGCCTGAGCATCCTTTTCATAAGCCGGACAGATAGAGGATATGGCACATCTACAAAAATATATAACACCTCTTCAGTCATGGTCTCCAAAACACGAACATTGGAAAAGGTGTACAACCTCCAACTTCTCACTTGCCAAAGCTGTTGGTTGGTCTAAACTGAGTAACCATCTCCACCTTCAAGAGAGTCCACCAATACCTTTAAATCACCCTAGAGCATGAGGCCAACCCTAGTAGCAGTGGTAGATGCATAATGGTTGACCACCATGCCATACAGTAGGAGCAAGTCTTGCCTATCCACCATACGCAGAATTTCCCTAAGAAATGTAAAGTATTTGGTGACACCATCAACTCTGTATAGAGCATTGACCTCTCCTAGAGGTGTAGAAATGACCTCCCATCCAGAAATAGCAGCCCAAAGAAGAGGTGGATCTTCTTCAGGTTCACTCTCAGAATCAAACTTAATGAAATCTTGATCATTCAAATCCGCAATAGGCTTAGGAGCACGCTTCTTAGCCACAGTCTTCTTTCGCTTCCCTGAAGAGGTAGGTGAAGAGACACACAAGTAGAAGCAGAAGTAATGGGAACTTCATATGTCTCCACAGATGGAATAGGAGGATTGGATGTATCAGCAGGAATAGATGGTGTGGCATCAGCAGGAATGGATAGTGCGGCATCAACATGCTTGGATGGTGTGGCATCATCAGGAATGGATGTCTCCTCTGGTGTGGCATCACCGGTTATTGGAGCATGATCACCACAAGCAGAAAAAGGTTCATCAGCAGGATTTTGAGTAGACCCACCTTGTGTAGAAGAAGCAGCAGCAACATCAGCAGAAATGGTGGAACCAGCAAGATCAGAAGGCTTAGACCTCTTAGAAGAAGGTTTTTCTAAAGCAGGCTTTGGTCTGGCCAAAGTCTCTCTACATGTCAAGAGCTGAGCATTCTCAAGTGCCCTCTAAAACTTCTCAAATTCTTCCATTAGCTTTGCATCTGATAACTTCTTGACTTGATTCAAGGTCCACCCAGTGTTGTAGAGAAGGGAACTTTGATTTTTCACAAACTGTCTCATAAACTACCGTTGCTAAGCTTGAGTCATTGGCCTTTCCCTTTTCTCTTTAGCATTCCATTCAGCAACAGCCTGCCTCTTCTTCTTCATCAAAGCCTCCATCCGTTCAGGAAAATTCTCCTCTGTCACATCATCTCCTAAAAGTTGCTGAGTAAGAGAAGAATTTGTTGCAACTTGAGCCATGATATTAATCCAGTCAACCTCAGTATAGAGCAAAGATGCAGCATACAATTCTCTTTATCTCTGGCTGGTTAATTTGCTTGCCAATTGTGCCTCTTCCTCAGCCTGTACTTTCCTTGCGAATTCCTCTCCAAGTCTTTCATCTTCTAAATTTTTGAAAATCCTTTCATGGTCAGAGGAAGTGTCGTCGTCCATCATTGGTTCTTTGCCTTTGTTTAGAGGGCCAGAAGAAACACTTGTGGTTGCAGCAGGATCATCAAGTACAGCTGTACTACCAGCAAGAATACCATTCGAAGGACTAGCAGCAAGAGTTTCATAACTACCAGCAGCAACAGAAGTACTACCAGCAGGGATACCATCCGAAGGAGGATCAGCAGGAATCACATCACTACCAGCAGCAACAGAGGTGCTACCAGCAGAAACATGGGATCTGAACTTGTCAAAAGCTGAGACATCTGAGAGCCTCCTTAGTCGTCTCAAGGGCCTTCTTCTAGTATATGACATTTGGGAGGTGTCTAGAGCTTGAGTCGTGGCATCTGTAGCAGCTTGATTGAAAGAAAAAGCAGCTTCCACTGTATTGGCACTAGCTAATGAGACATTAGCCAACACATGAAGTTCATCCATGTCAAAATCCTCCCTTGGTGCAGCCTCTTCATCCTCTGAGTCAGAGAGCACAACCGTTCTCTTGTGCTTCTTAAGTTGGACCTCCAAATACTTGACTCTGCCAATAAAGGTAAGGACTGCACTACCAAGAGTCTGCTTGGCATCCCGTAGTTCTGTCTCCAAAGCTTCAACCCTTTGCATACACCTGTCAAGTAGAGAAGACATAGAAATGAGAGCATCAGGATCCTCAGCTTCACCAACAAGTTTACCTGGTGAGTGTGAAGCGTCATAGGACCTGGTTGGAGAAACATGATAATCACCCCTATATTGGTATCATCCCTAAAAGGCTGCCTAGTTAGACTAGGAGAGGGTTGCCTTATAGAGGTGGCTGGCTCAACAGTGGAAATGAAAAAGACAGAGGTGGTATGCCTAGGAGGTGGTGGTGGATTAGCACCAGCAGCAACAGCTGCACTAGGACCAGCAGTATCAGGTGAGGGAGGTGGTATATTACCACCAACAGAAAAAGCTGCACCAGCACCATTATTGCCACTAGGAAACATAGCGGGCAACAGAGGCTTATGGGCCCCATCAACCTTAGTCTTCATGGAGGCAAATAATTTGGAAGTAAGCCTAACCATGAGTCTAGGTGTAGGGTCAGTTTTCTGAATACCCAATATCATTTGCAGAAACCTAGGGTACATGAGAAATTTATTTTTAGCAGCCCCTATGTTCCCAACCATCTCTCTAAAAATGTACCGTGAAAAATTGTAGGTCCTCCCATAAGACAGGCAAATAAGACCAGAGGCAAGAGAGCTGGAAAATTGATCCCAACCTCCTGACTTGGGACTGATACACTGATGAAGGGTGTGTACAAGAAACCTCCATTGAGGAGAGAATCGATTCTTGTAAAAGGTAAATGTGCCATCAGTTGGATAACCAAGTTTGGTCATTCCCTCAAGAATCTCTGTCTGGGTAAAATTAAACAACCCTTTGCCATCATGCAACTGAAGATGAGTCCTAACAGAGGACTCAGAAATAACATATTCCCGACCATCAATGGTGGCTACAATCTCTTGGGGCCTACCATCAAGAGTTCGTGCGAAGGCTGTGGCACATAATTTCCTGACTAACGAGTCATAGACAATAGGAGGGCAATAAGTCAAGGCATACCTGAGTGATGATCTGTGTAAGAATTCAAGGATCTGATGATATTCCTCACTCCTTTTTGATTTGACCAGATAGGCTACCTTGTTATGATCTCCCTTGTATTGCAAAGCCGCCATTTAGAATAAGTATTAGCAGAGTGTGATGACGAAGAGAGAAGAATTGGGTATGTGTGGAAAAGGAAGAGTTTATTTTGATTGATTGGTCAAATAGGATTGTTCCTTGTAATTAATTGGGCAAATTGAAAATGATGACAAATTACCCAAGAGACAAATCAAGTTGCAATAGGGAACAAATTAGTAATTATCACAGTTTACCCAATTTGCAAATGAAGTGGCAAATATCTCGCTAAAAGAATCTTTGACCAATTTGAATGTGATTTAATCCCAAAGAATACCCATTTCCCTCGTTACAAGCAGAAACTCGAGTCAACCAGTAGGCAAATTGTTCAAACAGCAGAAACCATTGAACGTGTTCTACCAGCAGAAACATTAAACTAGCAGGAGAAAAAGTTTCCACCAGCTGGAAAAATACTCTAGCAACATGAATAGAGAAAAACCAGCAGGAATGTGGGAAAAGTGGCAAGTCCAAGTCTCCAATCTCCACGCACACAAAAGATGATCTGCAAAAATTGTTAGAATACAAAGTATACATCAATAAGCCTCCACTTAATCACTGCAATCAGGGATTGAGCAACCCAATGCGCACCACTAAAAAATTAAACCTAGGTCCGTCAAAAGCTTTAGTCAATAAATCAGCCACATTATCATCAGTGTGAATTTTAAGCACTTGAATAAGATGTTTCTCATTAGCATCTCGAATGAAATGGTGCTTAATTTTCAGGTGCTTTTGTTCTTTGGTGAAAAACTGGGTTTTTAACAATGTAAATTGTACTCTGGTTATCAATAAAGATTTTTGTATTCATGAAATTGAACCCATAGTCTAGCAGTTGATTCTGTATCCAAAGTACTTGCCCACAATAGTTAGCACCAGTAACATATTCAGCTTCAGTAGAAGATGTAACCACAATGGTCTGCTTCTTGCATTGTCAGGAAATCAATCTCCTACCCAGAAACTGACAACCCCCAATAGTGGACTTTCGATCAAAGTTTGCACTAGCATAATCACTGTCACTATAAGCTTCCAACACAAAAGGAGAATCTCTAGGGTACCAAAGACCCAGCTTAGGTTGGCCTTTAAGATACTTGAATATTTTCTTGACTACATTCAAGTTGGAAGTCAAAGGTGTGACTTGATGTCTTGAACAAGTACTAACTGGAAACATTATATCAGGTCTTGAAGCTGTCAAATACATAAGTGAACCTATCATAGATATGTGGAGATGAACATTAACAGCATCATCAGGTTCATTCTTGGATTTAGGCTATGGACCTTCATATGGAGTTGTTGCAGTCCTCACATTTTCCAAATCAAACTTCTTAACTATGTCTTGCACATACTTGTCTTGGCTGATAAAAATTCCATCAGACTTTTGCTTGACCTCTAAGCCCAAGAAAAATGCGAGCTCACCCATAGCACTTATCTTAAATTCACCCTTCATCAATACCTCAAATTCCCTACACCAAGCCTCTTTGTGGAACCAAAGGTGATGTCATCCGCATAAAACTGGACTAGGATGATATCTCTTGAATTTTTCTTGATGAAGAGTGTCTTGTCTATAATACCTCTTATGTATCCATGCTTCAACAGAAAGGTAGATAATCTGGCATACCATGCCCTTGGTGCTTGATGAAGTCCATAGAGTGCTTTCACCACTTTGTAGACCAGCTTAGGATTCTGAGGGTCCACAAATCCCTTGGGTTGAGTCACATAGACCTCCTCTTCAATCTCCCCATAGTGGAAGGCACTCTTCACATCCATCTGATATACCAAAAATCCCATATAAGAGGAAAAGGCTAAAAATAGTCTAATGGCTTCAACCCTTGCTACTGGAGCAATTACCTCATCATAATCGATACCCTCCTCTTGCCTGTGACCTTGAGCTACTAGTCTAGCTTTATTTCTCACCACAATACCTCTAGCATCCCTCTTGTTCTTTAGAATCTATTTTGTCCCAATTTATGTCTTCCCTGCAGGCAAAGGCACAAGCTTCCACACATTTTGATGCAGAAACTCTTGCATTTCCTCTTGCATAGCATCTACCCAAGCTGAATCTTCAAAAGCTTGTGATACACTACTTGGTTCAACTTGAGATATAAAACAAGCAAAGAGGCAATGTAGATAGTCTGTGTGATTGTTCCTTTCTGATGATGAATATAACTGATAAAAGCACTTTCACCAAAATTTGTCTGCTTCACCGTACTTCTTGTCTGGACAGTTGAAGAGGGATCTCCAAGAATCAAGGATTGAGGATGAACAATGTTTATCCTCTTAGTCGCAATAGGGTTGACGTCCACGGTGGGTGCTAGGTTATTGACAGTAGGACTAAAGTCATGATCATATGAGGAGGAGGTGAAAATGCATGTACTTGGATGATGATGAATATCTTTCCTCTCAGAGCTTGAAGAGACTGAATTACCAAAGATCAGACGGGCTAGGATATCTTGTAGGAGGTACATTAAAATCCAATGAGTGAACAGAAAGAGTGGACTTAGGAGCAGCATGAACAGATTCACCAATAGGAGGAAGTGATGCATAACTAGCAGGATCAAGATGACCAGCAGAAAGTGGAACACTACCTGTAGGAAGTGAAGAACTACCAGCAGAATCCATATTCTTGCGGGCTTTAATAGTGGCTTTCCATAGGAGTCCCTCTGTGTCTTGTGTAAACTCAAAGCCAAGCTTGTCAGCAGCTTCCTTGGCCTCAAGTTCTTATCTTTAAAGCTTAGCAAGATCTTCTACATAACTTCAATCACTTTCAACCATATCAAAAACATCTTTGAACTAAGTACCTGAAAAAGGGTTAGAAGGAAAGGAAGGAACAACAATGGATTGTTCATCACACTCAGAGTCTGAATCATCATCTAGGGTACCTGCTTTGTTAATTGGATAATCCTGTGTACCTACAGATTGATTAGCTTTGAAACGAGTATAACCTAAAGTATCAGCCAAATAGTCAAGGTCAAAATACCATTCATGACTTGTACCTTGAATATTAGGTTTATCCTCAAGATATCTCATATTGAGTGTCTCTTCTATCCTTTTAGTAGATAAATTGTAAGCTTGGTAAGCCTTACTATGTGTAGAGTACCCAACAATAAACCCCTCATCTGCTTTCCCTTCAAATTTACCCAAGTGGTCACTAGTGTTAAGAATAGTTACATGACATCCAAAAGGTTTAAAGTGACTGATGTTGGGAACCTTCACAGACAAAAGTTCATAAGGTGTTTTGTTGTGAGGACTAGTGACCAAAAACCTGTTCAAAACATAACAAGCAGTACTAACTGCTTCAGTCCAAAACATGGTAGGTAACTTAGAGTCAGCCAGCAAAGATCTTGCTGCTTCTATAAGGGTTCTATTCTTCCTTTCAGCAACCCCATTTTGTTGTGGGGTTCTGGCATTATTGTAATCCCTTTTAATCCCCTTTGTCCCACATAGTTCTAATAATTTAGAATTTTTAAACTCTGTCCCATTGTCACACCTTATAGCTTTAACCTTTTTACTTAGCTGATTTTCAATTAAGGCAATAAAGTCCTTAATAATATGATAGGTTTCATCCTTAGATCCTAAAAAGAAAACCTAACAAAACCTGCTAAAGTCATCTATAATCACCAGGCAGTAGTACTTGTGATAAATACTTCTTATGGAAGTAGAACCAAAAAGATCCATATGAAGTAACTAAAGAGGCGCAGTAATGGTGCTCACAGCTGTGATAGCCTTATAAGAAGCCTTGTGTTGCTTTCCTTTGTTGCAGGAAACACAATTATGATCATTAGTGAAGAGTTTGGAAGGAATCTCTTTGACAAATCCATGCTTTGACAGCTTGTTGATGGTTTTGAAATTGACATGAGCCATCCTCCTATGCCAATTTTTTTAGATTCATCCAAGGATGCCTTTGCCACCAAGAAAGCTAAATTTCCTTCAGGATGGAGTTCATTTAAATTGAAACTGTAGAGGTTGTGTCTTCTTGAAACTCTAAGTACAATCTGACTATCATCAGGCAACTTGAAGTCTTTAGAAAGGACAAGACATTCAGTCTCAGTGAAGAGGACACTGTTCTTTTTGTCACAAATTTATGAGATAGAGAACAAATTAAAATTTTGTAGCTCTTCCACATTCTAAAAATCCAGCTTGGAAGTCCTGATGGTTCCTTTACCAGTTATCTTACCATCTCCTCCTCCAAAAGTCACATTGCCTCTTTTAATTTTCACAAAATCATCCAACCTGTCTTTGTTTCCTGTCATGCTTCTAGAACAACCACTATCAACTATGCCTAAATCTTTATTTTTATGAGGATTTTCCTACAAGAAAAGTAATACAACAACATTAGTTTCTTTGGGAGACCCAAGCCATGACTGACTTGGGCCTGCCTAGTGGATCAGAAAGAATTAGACCATGTAGATTGATGAGATCCACCATTGTTCTTGGATCCTTTTTTGAAATGTGGTCTATTCTGTTTCCAAGAACAACCTGCTGAGGACTTAACAGCAGTTTCCCATCTTTCCTTACCCATATCCACTGGGTCATAAGAAACAGGCCCACAAAAATTATGAAAATAGGAGCTTGTAGGTCTGGTCAATGGTCTACCAACACTTCTTCTCCAACCAGTAGGAACTGGAAAGAAGTTTCTTCTACCAGCAGGTGCTGGTCCAGTATGCCTACCAACAGAAATAGGTGATGGCATATTTACACTACTAGCAGGAAATGTAGCTTTGCCAGTCCTTACATGTGTTGCTTGAGTGAAAAATGGGGAAATATTGTCAATGTTATTCCACAAGGGTCTAGATTCCTGTTGGCCACTATAAACACCCATCATTTTCTCATAAAAATCACAGTCTTTAATAAGATGGGAAAAATTACCACAAACAAAACATGATTTATAACCAAAAGAATTGTTTTGAACATGACTTCTCTTATTACAAAAAATCCTATCACAAGAAAATCTAGAAACAAAATAAATGGAAATGTCTTCTGTAGTAGCTGTATTTGAATTGAATTCATCAGCAGCTACTCTTGATAAGAAGTCATCAGACTTGGGTGTGGGTGACTTGTCATTTGAATCACATGAGGCAAATTCATTGGTATTGGGTTCTGAAGACTTGTCACTGAAAGAACAAGAGACAAAATCATTCGATTTACTATCAGTTTCAGGTAAGTCATTTGACTTTTTGCCATAGGTCATTTGTGATTCATCAAAGTCTGTGTGGATGGAGGTAGGCATAAATTTCCCTGTTGTAGGTGGGGAAACAGTATTCATTCCTCCTTCTTTAACAAAATTTTCAGGAGTTGGTTTATTATCCACATCTTCAAGGGTATAGTCAAAAATATTTGGCATATATGGGTCATATACTTCCTTTGGCCCTATATAGTCCCCATATCCCAACCCAATCTTAGTTATTATAGACATAGAGCTATCAATCAACTTGGCTAGGTTTTTAGATGTTTCTTTCCATTTATTAAACCTGGCCAAGGTATTATCTAGCTTAGTCTGCAAGTCCTGTTGTTCTAAAGTCACCTTAGCATTGACACTTTCAGAATATTTTAATAAGTTAAGAAGTGTTTTCCAAATCTTTTCCTCATAAGCTAACTGATTAGTTTGGTACCAAGCCTTTTGTTTTTCTAAAGTTTGAAGAGTACTCTTATAAGCTTGAACTTGTATGTAATACTCTTTATATTGAGTTTCTAAATCATCAAATTCTTTTTGAAGTTCAACATATTTATCATGACAGCCAAAAGGACAAGTTTGTACCTAAGAGGTGACACCCGTTAGAGCAATTTCTTCAGCTACTTCTATCTCATCCTCTGTTTTACATTCAACAACTATATTGTATGCTTGAGTAACACCACTTTCCTCATGTTCTACCTCATGATCTGACCAATTCACCATAGAATCAACAGATAAAGGCTTTGGGCTCCTCTGAGTTTAATTCATGAACCTTGAATGCAGAGTATCTGGCCTTATCATCTATCTTCTTTCCTGTGCATTCTCTTGCAAAGTGCCCGAGTTGTGAGCATTTATAACATTTAGCCTTCCTTTTGTCAAACCTTGCTGAGTCCTTCTTGTTGAATTGGATCTTCCTTCCAACATTCTTTTCAAATTTATTCACCCTTAATGAAAGCATTGCCATTTGCCATTTGATATCCAATTCTTCCAAATCCATCTTCTCAATCTGTTCAAAGTCTTCATATGCTAGCTGATGTTGTGGTTCACTTTCAGCAACAAAAGAATGAAGACCATCTTCACTTAGATTGCCAGGATTTGAATGTGATCTTGGTACAGCAGAGGTATATGAGGTTGATGATGATGAGCTTGGAATATCAGCATATGTCATATTATTATTAGTACTAGTAGTACTAACAAATGCTGAGTGAGTTAGAGCAGTGGAGTTATTCAAAGAATAGCTTCAGCCTCCTTTAATATCAATCTCAAGTGACTTGAGTTTGTTGTACAGGTCATCAAAGTTCAAATAATCTAGACCACCCTTTGCTCTAAGAGTGATTAATACCTGTAACCAAGAGGAAGGCAATGCTCTCAAGAACTTGACATTGCAGTCTTCATTATCTGGTCTTACATGTAGCTGATTAAGTTGGCTCAAGATTTTTCTAGAACCTATCATACCCTTTATGCAAACCTTCAGATTCAGAGATCTTGAATTCTTGAAATTCCTGCTTCAGCATGGACTTCCTCATCTTATTTGATTCATCATTCCCTCCAAATTTGGCTTTAACTACCAGCCAGATGTCCCTTGCATCATGTAGGTGATGAGAATCACCCATGTGGTCTTCTGGGAGAGACTGAAGTAGTAATGTTTTTGCTTTGGTCTCCCTCTGAACAACAATATGTTCTTCTGCAGAACAAAGGAGAAGAATTATGATGTTTCCTTTTGGGTCTCTTCCTGTCTTTTTCCTGCTGTTTCCATTCTGAATGATGTTCCAGAGATTGTGATCACTGTTTGTGATCCAGTACTCCATTTTCATGGCCCACGTCTCATATTCATCCTTCTTCAAGTAAGGAAATTTTGCATTATTGTTTGTTATAGTGGTTGTGAGAATTTGTTGGACATTCTGTGTTTGTGATTTGTCTTGATTGTTTGGAGAATCATCTGTTGTCATTGGATGAGAGTTTAAGAGATTTTTTGAAAAAGGGTTCTTCTTTTATAGAGACTCTTACCAGGCTCTGATACCACTTGTAGGTCCAGTCCTAGATAGATCTTTGAGCCGGTTAGGATAAGTAGAATAATTATGTAATCACAAGTAAACTACAAGAGAGACTAACAATAAACTAATGTTTATGCGGAATATAAACAAAAGAGTTAAAGAAGAATAACTAAATAACAATGATCCTCTATGGATCTATATTACTAACTATTAAAAGTGTTTTTCAAGGTCTCCATTCTTCATAGCCAAAAGTTTCTTTTATACTACAAGAAACCCTAATCAGCATTTACTAGAAAACATGTAGAGGAGATATGCATTATCACCTCCTAATATATCTCATGCATATCCCTTTCTCTAACAAACTTCTAGACATATAAGGGTTTGACTATTACTACAACCCGTAGAAACAAAACTATCAGCAAGAACTAATATGTACTAACAGCAGAAATCATAAAAGTACTATACCAGCAGGAATTATATACCCGCCAGCAGGAACCAAAAAAATACTCTATCAGCAGCAATGTACTATTACAATTTAATAATTCCTAACAACATCTGTATCCGTTTTCGTCCGTTTTTATACGTTTTTGCCGTTTTCGTCCGTTTTATACATTTTTCTTACGTTTTCATCCGCTTTTATAAGATTTCATCCATTTTTATACTATTACATCCGTTTATATACGTTTTCTTATGTGTTTACCCGTTTTATATATTTTGGTCCGTTTTCTTACGTTTTTGTCCGTTTTTAAACATTTTCGTCCGTTTTTATACGCTTTTTTTCGTTTTTTTATCCGTTTTCATATGTTTTGACCGTTTTCAATCGTTTATATACGTTTTCATCTGTTTTTATATGTTTTCTTACGTTTTCATCTGTTTTTATTTGTTTTCGTTAGTTTTTTTATGTTTTGACATGTTTTTACCCATTTTCATCCATTTTTATATGTTTCTCTTACGTTTTCATACATTTTTATCCGTTTTATATGTTTCGTCTGTTCTTTTTAAGTTTTTTTTTTTTTTTTTTTTGTTTTCGTCTGTTTTTATACGCTTTTTTGACGTTTTCATAGGTTTTTATCCATTTACATATGTTTTTAACCGTTTTCATTCGTTTCTATACGTTTTTATCCGTTTTATACATTTCTTACATTTTTAGCCGTTTTTATACATTTTCATTCATTTTTATTTGTTTTCGTCCATTTTTTTTTCACATAAAAAACTGATGAAAACGTATAAAAACATATCAATACGTAAAAACCTTACAGAAACATATAAAAACGGATGAAAATGGATAAAAACGCAAGAAAACGTATAAAAACGGATGAAAACGTATAGAAACGAATGAAAACGGTCAAAAACATATGAAAACGAATAAAAACCTAAGAAAATGTAAAAAAAAAACATATAAAAACAGACGAAAAAGTATTAAAACAAAAGAAAAAAATGTAATAAAAATAGGCGAAAACATATAAAACGGATAAACACGTAAGAAAACATATAAAATAGATGAAAACATATAAAAACGGATAAAATATATCAAAACATAAAAAATATTGACGAAAACATATAAAAATGGATGAAAATGGATAAAAACGTAAGAAAACATATAAAAACGGATGATAACGTATAAAAACATAAGAAAAAATGTATAAAAACAGACGAAAACGAATAAAAACGTAAGAAAACTTTTAAAACGGATGAAAACGTATAAAAAAATGACGAAAACGGATGAAAACCTATAAAAATGGATGAAAACGGACAAAAACTTTAGAAAAATGTTAAAAAAACTAAAAAACATATGAAAACTTAAGAAATATGTATAAAAATGGATAAAAACGGATAAAAACAAATAAAACGGATGAAAACGTATAAAAACGGATAAAAAAACGAAGCTAAAGTTGAAAACTTTAACTTATGAACGACCGTTATAATAAAGGATCGACGATGCAACAGCCGTTAACCAACAAGGGCTAAAGTGTAAATTATAACTAAATAAACTTAACACCCGTTAACAAAAGGACTATTCATGTTATTCTTTTGCCTCGAGAGGGACCATTCATGAAACTTTTAAGTTTGAGAGACGGTAAGTAAAATTTTTGACAAACCACAAGGACCATTTATGTAATTTACTCTAAAATAAAATTGGATGTAGCATTTCTTAATCAGGAAATGTTTTAAGCTAATTCTTATTGATGTTATTGTGATCCTTTAGAATCGTATTTTCTGTCATTTATTGTTTTGTTATGTCATTTTCGGGGGATATGAAGTTTAATCTCTATACACTATGGGTCTATTGTAAATGCATGTAAGCAAACTTTTATGTGCGCACATAAATATACCAAGAAAAAATTTAGCACAAAACGTCAACAACTCGCACAAGTTCTTCTACTTGTTATTTGAGCATCGAAGAAAAAAAATACTGTAATAATCTGCGCATCAAGTATCAAACCGTCTAATTAAGATTTTTTTTTTCTTTCCTTTAAAAGGTAAAGAATTTATATTAAAGTTTGAAAGCCATCATAGATCTTTATTCGAATATACTATATTTCTATATTCCAATAAACGTCTACAACAACATTTAACAACATAGCATAAATTCCTAACATCTACTATCTATACACTGCATTATATAAAACACATAATTTCCTTACATTGACCCATGTGGGATTTTTAATAAAAACTAAGTCAACCAAGTATGAAATAATGAGGATAGGAAACTATACTCTACAAGACAAACTTGGTTGAAGAGCATGTAAATAAAAACAATCATCAAATGTTTTGCCGCATATATATAATGGTATTTATAATTTAACCTTTGAAAAATTACGAAGTGTGAATCAGTGGTTGAAGGTTACAACGTACGTTAATCGTTAATCGACGCACATCTGATTCATTGTCACTCTAGTATATTAGGAGTAGCTAGCAACATCTCTTAACTATCATTGAGCTATGTAAGATGGAAAATTACTCCTCATATCCAAAAGCATTAAGATACAAACATGTTCCAACTCTATCACGACAACGTTTGAACAACGTAATATCGACTAGGGAGTAAGAATTTAAGTTATTGGGCGTTTTAATGATGGAACGAATCGTAACATGTTTGTGTTAGTTTGGTTTTAAGAAATCCCACATTTAAATTGAGGTTTTGGACCTCGAATATCGTATGTCCTCTTTTCTCCAATTTGAACATTCAAGAAAATTTGTTCAAGGTTTTTGTAGCAAAATTCTTATAGTGTCCGCTTAAAGTGATATTTTCGGCAGTTAGTTGTTTTGTTATGACGTTCAAGGTGGCTTTTGGTGCTTCTGGTTTGAGATGGAATTGAGGCCGGTGCGTAAATTACGTCTATTTAAATTAGATTTCTTAAGTTAACGTTTTATGAACTTTTATTCAGTTTTGTACTTCAAGTAATTAATCAAAATTCTTTGGCCAAATTACGTCTATCTGAGGGTTGTTTACAAGCATAAATATATATAAGCTTGCAAAAAAAAAAAAAAAAAAACATGTTAGCTCTTGAGAGTATGTTTGAGATGGAAATAGACTTTTCTCTATTTCCTTTATATACAAGTGCAAATATGTAACACAAATAATAGCGACAATGACATCCTACACATCATGACATATATCGTATCAAAATTTCCTCTCAAGGAGCGATGTGGGGTTATTGATCAAAGCATCAAAGTTAATTCATATTATCCTAAAAGCACAAATGAGTCGTGAAAACATGTTTTAATCACAAGATAAACTTGGTTGACGAAGTAGTTAAATAAAAACAACATTGGCACCAATCCATATTCGATACTAATAGATCACTTCGAGTCACACAATAATGTGTTAGGATTAAAAAGTTAGAGTCAAAAGTAGCTAATAGGTCACAATAGACACATCTAATTCACAGCGAAAAAAATGGTATATCAATTTAGATTTAGGGTGTGTTTGATTGCTACTTAATGGAATGACTAAGCACTTATAACTGATTCGGTCAAAGGCAACATTGTTTGGTAGAAAAAAATTTGATGCTGAATGGGCCAATGCAGTTCTGAACGGCCATTATACATGGGTTATCTCTCTGATTCAGAACCATATAATTGTTATTAAATGCCTTTTTTGTCCTGTTATCTCATTCCTATCGTCACATATTTGCTACATGGTACTAGTAATACTTTTGTTAGTTTTTCTTTTCTACATTCCTAGTTGTGTCTTTAATTTATATCCACATTTCTTTTTTTCTAAATGATAATTTTATATTTGATCGATGACTCCGTAACTAAAGTACTACTGGTATTATGATGGAGACATAAACATATGAAATTTGTGTCTAAATTAATGGATACTTAAAAAAACCGAACTATCATGACAACATTATAATATTACCGTCACATGAACTATGAAATTTGGATTCTGATATTAAAAAACGAATAACCATTTTTCTTGAATGTTGAAGTTATTAATGATCTTTTAACAAGATTGTTCAATTTGTATTTTTTCTGTATGCATTCTCTCATTTTATAGCATGTGTCAAACAACGTATTTTTATTTAGTTTATAACACTCATCAAACATCATATTATTATTTAGCATTAAATGAGATACAAGGTTAAATTGGTAAATTTATGTTATTTATATCGTTCATTCAGAACCACCATCAAACAATCATTTTCACTCTTAATCATTATCGCTCAGCATATCAGAATCACTCAGCATCTTTGATTCATTCAATGTTAAATCAATTTTTTTTTTATCAAACAGCCCCTTAATCTTAAAATAAAATTGTTGTAGTTGACTAAAAAGTCAAACTTTTGCAAACACAACTTCACATAGATCAAGGGACCTATATCTAATATTCATATATGGTGATAGCCCAATGAATATAATATATGGTAATCTATTATCTTACTAGTAAAAGTTACACAGTGACAATTGAAGGACACCAAAATTTACGCTGTGTTCTTGAGTGAGAATCATAAAAGAAAAGAAGAGAAGTGATAACACTTCTCTTCCTTCCTCTTCTTCTCAAATCTGGGCGGAAAGTGTTTAGATCCAAAATAACACTACAAGTTCTTTCCACTTCTTCCCGGATCTTTTCCTTTCTTCCCTTTTTAGATCTTGAGAACACGATTTTTTTTTAGTTTCATTCCAAATCTTTTCCTTTCTCTTGTATATCTCACTCAAGAACACAACGTTAAGCAAAGCACATTGTAAAATTGCTAAAAAAAAAAAAAAAAAAAAAAAATCCAACTTACTAATATGGACAATATTCAAACTTTTTTTTATTTATTTATGATTTTAGTATAAAGTTATAAAAGCCTTGTATTATTATTCTTTTTAAAACTGATCTAGCCCAATTTATCTCATCCAATACTGGTTCAATGGCTACAGCATAGGACCACCGTTATCAACTGTTAGCATCGCTAGAGTGCGAGTTTATCTCTAATTTTGTAACAAGTTACGAGAGAAATTTGTCTCTCCAAAACACTCATGGTTTCTCAATCTTTGTAAGAAAAAAAGTAAAAAATTTAAGAGGCATTTACATATATATCCTTGTAAAATTCAAAAATTACATATATATCCTTTTGATGCATTAAAAGCATTGTACTTTATGCATAAAAAACTGGTAAAAATGATATATATGTAATTTTTGAAATTTACAAGGATATACATAAAATTATGCCAAAATTTAAAGTCTCTGTTACAAAAAACGGGTAAATTATAAGAATAGTCCCTATGGTTTTACCATAATTTCACATTTAGTCCTTAAGTTTTAGAAATTTCATTGATAGTCCTTCTGGTTCTTAAATAAGCACACATTTGGTCCTTCACACTATGAACACTTTTAAAACTTAGGGACTAAATGTGAACACTTTAAAAAGTTTTAAGGACCAATGGTGTGCTTATCTAAGAACCACAAGGACTAACAGTGTAATTTCTAAAACGTAAGGACTAAATATGAAATTATGGTAAAACCACAGGGGCTATCCATGTAATTTAACCAAAAAAAGTAATTTTTGAAGTATGTCTAAAAAAAATTTTAAGACTTCATATAAATTTTCAAAATCATATTCTAAATCCAACAAATATTTCATTTTTTATCAGACGACGGATACAAGTATGCAAACATGATATTTATTAACTTTAAGACATGTAATACATATCCACTACCGTATATTAGCTAGCCAAAATAGTTATGCGCCTGAATTTGCTGTTAACACATTTAGCATTACTAATAAGTTAAAAGGCTGATACTAATGATATGATGATCAAGTCGTATGCCTTTTCACTTATGAATACAGTCATGACACACTTATGAATCAAATATACCTTATTACAAATGACCAGTACACACAAGAATAATGACTCGATCGAGAATAGGAGACGTTAAGCTATATATCTATTAAAATGCACCGAGAGAACTTAATCATTCCTTACACGACTTTTCTTTTAATTAAAAAAGAAGTTTGATTAAATAAATTACGAGTTAGCACGCAAGCACACGTTTCTACTTTTTTATTTTTGTGTGGTTTTTCGTTGCGCCGGATTGTGTCTGTGACTGTCAAAAGGAATAAGAATTCACTTGCTAAACAACTTTAGATTTGAGAGTTATTCAATTTGAATAATGAAGAAAATACGTTCATTGAGAAAGGTTTTGGGGTTACAGTCTTATCATGACCGGTTAAAGAGGTTTTCAGATTGATTCAAGTACGTTATGAATTTTGATGCATCGAAGAAAGATAATTCTTTGAATCGATTATAAAATTTCATGATTTTGAGCGAATGATACCACCAAATCAAATTTATATGGAAGTTATATATTTTATTATGTAAAAAATATTTACACACATATGAAGAATCTAGCACAATTTGTCAAGAACTTATAAAAGTTCTTCAAATACATAGAGTATCAGACCATTCTAGAAAGTTTCTAAAAAAATATGGGAATTTATGATAGTTTTTGAACTTAGAGCTGTTAAAGAAGAAGAAACATGTTTTCATCTTTTTGCAACTAGGTCCAACAACATAATACTAATCTCTAATTACGACTATTCATATGCAACAACAATATGAAATAACAAAAGTTTATCTCATTGACCTATGTGGGATCATAAATATAATCAATACAACTATTCACAAAAACAAATGTCAACCCCAATAACTTGGTTGAGACAATTAAATATGAACAAGCATCATATATCCTCATATTTCAAATAAATATAATGATGATTAATATATTAACTCATCCTTAAAATATTACAAAGTGTGAATCAATGAGAGGAAGGAACAGATACGAGGTTCAACAAAAAGAGAAAAAAAGAATAAGGATACCAACATAAATTGAAGCACATTTTAAAATTAATAGGAAATAGCCTATACTAGCGACTGCCAATTAGCATCAAGTTGTTGGCAAAAAACCAAAAGAATAACCGTATCTGAGCTCGTTAACTTGTTAGTACATCCATATGTTTGGGTGTTTTAAATCAAAAGAGGTCCTTCAACTACTGTTTGGGTGTTTTAAACAAAATCTAGCACTAAAAGTTAAGGAATTGTATAAAATTCAAAAGAGGTCCTTCAGCTACTGTTTGGGTGTTTTAAACAAAATCTAGCACTAAAAGTTAAGGAATTGTATAAACTTTCCAAGTAGAGGGTCAAAGTCACTAGACATGTTGATTTAGTGACATCAAACCTTCAGCTTGAAAGCATTATACTCTTACTTGTACACATGATTTGAATGCATTGTGGTATATAACCAAACACCATCTCTCTTCTTTAACCTATGTGGGATTAAAATTAGTTACAAGTATTCAAGAATACAAGAACATTTGAACATGTTTCTACTCTTGTTAATGTTTTTATTATGACTTTTGATGGGTAAAATTCGAAAAGTAATGTTTCAATTAACGACTTTCTAGTACCGATTCAATTTTATTCAAAGATCTTTCATTCAGATACTATCACTTGCAACTCACGACATCGCTTTGAACAAAATTCGTGATTGCTTTGAACTACTAACATGGTGGACTCTTTTATTCGAGTCAAACACTTGAAAAATGAAGCTAATTCTATTTCTTTGAGAAAGGATTTGAAGTGAAAACATTATGGACTATATATTGGGTTGATACCTTTATCATCCTAAAAAAAAGAAATCAAACAGGAATTTACTAGTCAACCTTTGCTCAGGATATGAAGTTGATTGATAAGGATTACACGACTATACAAACACAAGTTCGAGTCACTTTTGTGGTGGTAATATCGTTTTTTTTCTTCTTCATGACGCGGTGTCTCAAGCACCTGTTTTTTTTTTCTGCTATGCGTGTTAAACACATATTGCCTCAATTTATTGTATGTTTAATATTGGATATAGATTGTAATCCATTTACACTTCATTGTATTAAGGCACATAAGTCTAGTAATGAACATCAATCTTTGCTATTTTAATCTACATAATTTATGCCCAACATACCCTTTTTTAGGGTTTTTTGAGATCTCTCAAGACTCATGCACTTTTACTATCGTAACCAAGTTTAAACCATGTTTGTCCCAACTTAACGAAGCTAACTACATATCGTACCAATGTACTTTGTTTAAGGGATATTGCCTAAATAATTAATTAGGTAATCGAGTTTGTTCGTTAAACCTATTCGGTTCAAGGGTCACTATAACCTCAACCCAAACACGGCCCATTTATTAATCGTGTCAAGAAAATCAACCTTAACCCAGACCTGCATAACATGTGCAACTCATTTGTGACACCTTTAACCTGTTTAAGTAAATATGTCAAGCGGTGAATAAGGTTGGTAGTTTGTCGATTTAACTAATTTAAATAACATACAAATAACTATACGGCAATTTCAATGATATGCGAGTTATAATCGTAACTCACCCATATTAAGTACATAACAAAATACATTTAATCCAAATTTAACATAAAATCCAAGTTATGCATTATATTTTTAGACCCTCATATACTTAAAAGGGTTCAATGTTGACTGTTTAATAATTACTCAACCCAAACATGACCCGTTTATTAAACGGGTTAGACGGGTTGACATGTTTTTTTACCGAAACCTGTTTATCCTCAACCCAAACCTGTTTAACTTCGTGTCGGGTTCGTGTCGTGTCTAGAATTGTCACCTCTAATAAATATATCTTACTTGTCATTTTATCTTTTTATAAGTATCAAATTACTTTTTTTGCTACTCTATGTACTCAATTTGCATTTTTCGTCACTTGTGTGTATTTTGTGATTTTTTCGCCCCTCCCAGATAATAGGAATGTTAATAAATTGAGGGAAAAAAGTAATAGAATACATACAAGTGACGCAAAATGCAAATTATATACATAGAATAGCAAAAAAAAAAAAAAAAAAAAAAAGGTCGCTACATATAAGAGAATATAGTGACAAGTAACATATATTTATATGTCATTATCCATTTGTTTCATTGTAACAAGTTAATACATGTTATATTTTTCTAAGCCAAAAGTTTGGGCAAGCTAGGTTTTGGAAACTATTGATCTTTATTACATTAAATCATAGGGGGTGTTTGATAGCAACTGAATAGAATGGCCCAGCACTTACTCCCTAGTCGGTCAGATGAGTTCTTGTTTGATAAGAAAAATGGTTGCACTAAATGATTCAATTTGGTACTGAATGGGCCACCTAACGAGGTGCAGCTCTGCCATTTAGTTGTACTTTTCTTCTTTATCTTTTCTATTTCTTTTACAATTTTTTTTGTTGCTTTTTTGATTCTAGCCTTTTATATACTAATATTTTCCTATATTTTATTTCCTAATAAATTTACATATGTTATATTTTTTTTCAAGTATACAATAGAATGCTTCTTTTTTGCATTAACCATTTATTTATAATATCTCACAATTTAAAATTGATGTAACTTTAAAGATTTATAAATCTAAATAGTTCATTTGATCTTAATTTATAAAAACATTTAGACTTCTAATCAAACGTTCAAGGTAATAAATAGTTCATTTCGTCGCACATTCAAGATACTAATCAAACGTTCATTTTCATTCAAAATCATGTTCATTCAGCATCTTTGATTCATTCAAAGTGCAATATTGTTTTATCAAAAGACCCCATAGTAAACTATCCAACATTTTTATAAACTATTTAAACCTATACCATAATTCAATCTTTGTAAATGTAAAGTTTTTAGTCGTTAAAAAAACAAAAGAAAAAGATATCTTCATTTCAAGCTAGAAAGCATAATAATAACCTTTACACATTCAATCCATAAACTTTATAGCATATACATAGATTGTTTTATATTTCACATCTGCTAAATTATTGATACATGTTCGTGTTCATGTTTAGCGTGTAAAAACTCCATAGTTGCAAAATATCAGCTTTGAAATATGATGGTATTGATGTTCAAAAAAAATGACGATATCACTTTGTTTTAACATTTTTAGGAATAAATTTATATGAATACAAAATACGAATAGGAGCCTCCTATCAATATTTCTATGTTTAACAATCACAAATAAAGACGTACGGAGTATTATATTTTTCTCAGCCAAAACTCCAAAAGCTTTTTCAAAATAGGTTTTGAATACTATTAAGATTTTTTTATAATGTATTAAAGGCGGATATACTTGAGGTGAAGTTTTGCACATACATACCCTACATATACTCTTCCAAAAGCATCAGTAATGTAATTTATTTTAATATATATTTAAAATAGTTTAACACTAAATGTACAACATTTTCAAAATTGATGAACACGCTGCTTCAAAATTAGTATACATCCGCACTTAAACACGAACTAAAAGTTACGAGAATTTCTTTTGAAAATGCGTATCTTATAACAAATGTTTGCATCCCACGCTCATTAAACCTATACCATGATCCAAAACATTAAGGGTCCGTTTGGTATCCAAGTTTTATAAATGATGGATTGGTTTCATCCGTGTAGTTATATGTTTGGCATGAGCTTTTGACTCTACGGTGAGTACTTATTGTGAAAATCTCATTTCACATAGAGTTGGTGGGTTTTGTGTGATTTTCGCTCTCTTCACACGCATGTCACTTTTTAGTCTATCTCTCTCACATAGATGTACGCCATCTTTTGCGTTTTTCTACTCCTTCTGTCCCAAATTAATTGTTCTCATTTAATTGTTTAAAGTCTTAATTTCTCAACTTTGATCATAAATATATTTATTTATGTTATATAATAATTTATGCAAAATATATGAATGAATTGTCTTTTAAATGTTTTTTCATTAGTGTAATTTTCATCAAGTATTACATAACACATACAAAAATATTAAAGATCAAAGTTGAGAAATTAAAACTTTAAAAAGTCAAACGAGACCAATTATTTTGGGACGGAGGGAGTATTAGTTTACATATTAAAATAATTATTAAATTTAAGTTTCAAATTTTCAATAAAAGTTTTTTTATTTAAAAAAATATTTTTTCTTTCATTCTATACCAAATTCAAATCCGAATCCATCCCCACTTATAAAGCAAACGAGCCCAATAATACCTCAATCATTCTAAATGTTGTATTTTGAGTCGGTAAAAAAAGAAGAAAAAGTCAAAGATTTCAGTTTATATTTTCTCGCAACAGTTGAACATGTACTTTTTTTTACATATTCAATCGAAGCAAGAAAGCATAATACTAATCTTAACACATTCAATCCCTAAAGGCTATGTCTTTTATATATCTTTTATATAATAAAGGAATTACATCATTTTGGAGTGTTTTTTCAAAACCTTTCATATTGAAAAAAAAAATAAACCAATAGGAGAGCTCGAATTTGCCACGTAGGCAAAATCGAGCAATATGATTGGTCAATAAAAAGTCAAAATTAAATTGATTTTGGTCAAACTTAATAATTTTGGTGGAGAAATTTGATTAAGAAAAAAAATGCATAAAAATATAGGTGTCAAATTTATGAAAACATAAACTTAAAAAAAGAGGGAGTAATTAATAAAACTTTAGTGGTTGAATTTTAAATAAATTATATAGAGGTAAGTGTTAAATTACAAGTTTCCATGTTTTTTAATAACTTTAGAAAAAAACAACCTTTTTACACTTTATACCCCATATACTTAATAATATTAGTAACGGGAATATAAATATCAAATGGTAAGCATGTTCCTTGTGATATGAAAATAAATATACGCTATTCTACTTATAATAACGACTTGTGAATTATTATTTAAAATTTATATATGGATATCCATAAAAACATTTTAAAAAACTTTACGGAGCATATTTTAACTTCATCAACGCTCATTATGTGCTACTAAACTCGCACATTTTGTACAACATGATATCAATAGTTAAAATTAAACAACAACATCAACCTCAACCTCAACATGTCTGTCAGTAAAAAACGTTTTACAAAGCTAATTATTAAAAAACAAACGAACAAACACATGGGTTAGATAGTCATTGGTTAATTTAGAAGGTGTTTTCCTTAAATTATAAAAAAAAAATGCACGCATCACAATCCATATTTCATAACAATCACCTCCTAAAAAAAAACGTAGGTGAAAACCTAACTTTATTCATTGACGTGATGTTTCACAAAAAAAAAAAAAAAAAACGTAATAGTTGTCCTGTAAAGAAATAAAAGTGTACAGAATTATTAAGCAAGAATATATAGTTTTTAATCAGGTTATTACGTTACTATACTGCAATGATGTTATTGAGTTGGTAATCACGCATGTGAGATATAACCATTCTTCTATACTTATGATTTATGTGTTAACCTCTTTTTGCTTCTGAATAAAATCCGAAAGAGACTTCACTAACTTGGCTATGCCTTATCTAGCTGATAGTTTTTAGTAACTTTTTTTATGGTTTAACTTTTTTGTTATACACACCAACTTTTAGTAATTTTTTATTTATTTATTTTTTAAATTTTTTATTATTTTTTTTAATGTTTTATTGAAAAGTTCTACGCTTAATATTTGTGTTTTTACTATAAACACACTAAGCTATGTTAGAATTAGTTGAGTTCGGGTTTTTAATAAGTTTATGTGCAAACACATATTTGTTATCAAAATAAAGACCACTGTTAAAAGAAAGTCGTTAATATTTGGGGAGTTTTTGCTTGGTAGTATGCGATATTGGAAAATTCAATCGACGTAACCGGCATCGAGAGAGAAAGAAAGCCGAAGTATGCGTTTTTACCTTCGATGATTTAGAATTTTTGACAAAGTTTGAAGAGTCGTCAATTAAGTTTTCAGTTACTGGCAATAATGGCCCTTCGAAGATTGTATTCCTTTGGTCCATTGATTGTCAAGAGTAATCTTGAAGATACTTTCGATTTACATACCTGAAGTTTCAGGCGCGGTCCATTGGTTTTTTACTCTTTTAAACACTAATAATCCACCAATCAGCCCAACACTTAACAATGTCTTCCCTCAATAGCCTCTAACAACGCCTCAACCGAAGAAATTTTCATCAAGGTAGCTACCAGCAACATCATTTCAAGATATTATACCTGTCTCCCCTTCCCCAAAACCACCAATGCCAACATCACCATATATCGCTCGCGTATCATCATTCCATTCGAAGTCGCCACGCAAGCCAAGGCCCGACAAACATCATTGAACACAAGAGCTTTTGACAATAAAGTGACACCGGCTATCGAGTGGTTCGGATCTTTGGGCATCAAGAGCTTCAGCTATATGACCCCGATCAGCAAAGTGCAATCCTTAGTTTTCATTTAATTATTGTTATTTCATTTTCATAGTTTTTAAAATGTTTTCTGCTCGCCAGTTCCTCAATTTCGTTTAATAAAAAGTTCAAAGTTTTCACCTTATCTTGCAAATCTATTTTGTGCAATCGCTACTGAATAATGGAGTAGGTTCATTTAAGCAGCTTTTGTGAGCATATTGCAATTCTTCATCACATTCACAAAATACTCAGTCAACAAAGTCGGTTTGAATATGGTTCGAAATGGTGATGGTTTGATTTAGATGATGGATATGTTGAATAGGTTAGGATTAGTGGTCCCGTTTAAGCCAATGTGGCCACGGACCTCTTGTAGTGCTAGTTCTCATTTCATAACATAATAGAGCAGTTATAACTCTTAATCTGATCAAGCTTGGTATTTTTGTCTCATTCTCTATTTGCATATTAAATCTGTTTTGATTGTGGAGTAGGCTTAAGTTGTTGTTTAACCTTTGAATCTTGCAATAATCGTTTATGTGGGATTGATGATTAAAGCGAGTCCAGGTTGTTGTCCGAGTTTGTACTGCATTGAGTCTTTATCAGTAGGTCATTGAATACAAGTTTACACCGCATTCATTAAAAGTTGTATCACTTGTAACCGCCTGGAATCATACTCAAAATCACTCAAATAGGTTTAAAAGCTAGCTTGAATAATTTCATCAATATCAAGATCAGTTCTGCATTGAGCTATTGAACAAAGTTTAAGCTTATTTTCAAAAGTCAAGTCATAAAAGCAGATTTTGCAGAACTTCGCATTTCGCACGGTTTCAATCGGTTGTTAGGTTGGTTATCTTAGGTGTGTTCTTTGCTTAATATCTTTTTTAAAGACTGGATAAGCTACGCATAAGCTCAGTTGGTGTCAGCCGCTTCAAAATGTTAACAATTTATTGTCAACTGCTTATCAGAGGTTAGGAGTAGTTAGATTTAAGCTTATTTGAGTATCATTTAGGGTTTGCAGAAGTTTGGTGGCTTATTGTAACTGTTTGCTTATTTATAAGTGTTATTTGGTATCCATTAACATGCTGCTCTTGATTATGTCACATAAGCACTACATTTCATTTTTCAGAACCAGATATATATTTTTCTGAATTATTTTCACCATTTAGTATTTTTATTAATTAGTAATAGATTTTTAATCACTTTTAAATAGTTTTTATTGCATTAATTAAGAAAGTTCAAAAAAATAATTTTCATTTTTCTGTTTGAAAAAATATAAAAGCATAAAGATTTTTCCATATTTTTCCTTTATTTTGTATTTTCACAATTTAAATTAGATTAAATTAGTTTTAAATTAGTAGAAAATATATTAATTCGAAAATACAAAAATAGTTTTGAAAAGTCTTTATGATATTTTAGATTTTAGAAAGTAGTTTATTTTCTCCTTAAATTTCATAATTTTTAGTAATTTAATTTAGTTTAAATAGTTAAAATTTAGTTTTTAATTTAAAAACCAGAAAAATCAAAAAATAGTTTTAATTCTAAATTAGTTTTTACATTTCTAGAGTAAAATTTTTGTATTTTTTTTAGGTTTTTATTTAGGGACGTAGTTGCATTTTATTACGTTTATAATTACGCTTTAATATATCGCATTAGATTTCAAAATAGATTCCCTTAATTTTCTCCCCACTCCCGTAGTTTAATCATCAAACATCAAACAGAGCCAAATTCCAAACCAACGCATCGCTGCACGCCGCGTGGTAACGACGTCGGTTTCACCGCATTGGTTCTAATATCGACAGAAGATTATTATTCTTTTTTGCTATATTTGATACACATCCTGCCTTCATTATCATGACTTCAACAACAACCGCTTTTGCTTACTTGCTGGCCATTCATTAAGTGGCTAGTTTGTGTGTTTCAAAAGCAAAGTGCCAAGAACGCCGCTTGACTCACACAAACTAGCACTTTGAATGACTAATGAAGAAACTTAAAACGCCTCGGACAATGAAGTCTATGATAATGAAGGCTTAAGGGTTATGTGTGTGGATAAATCCTCAATATCAATATCAAAAATAATCACGAAGATAGATTCAAATTCTCTTAGGGAAAAGAATAATAAATCAAACTGTAGTGATCGTATGTAACGGATTAGTCAACCCGAATCGCTTTTCCCAACGAAGGAATTGCCAACGTCGTTTTGGTTTGAATTTAATGCTCGATGTTTTGATTTGTTTGATTTTGATTATTAAACTACGGGAGTGGGGAGAGCAATTAAGGGAATCTATTTTACGGGAAATCCTAAGTGCGATTATAACTAAAACGTAATTAATAAACGTAAATAAAATGCAACTACGTCTAAATTATAACCTAAAAATGCCTAAAATGACTTTTACTCTATAAATGATATGTAAAACTAATTTAGAATTAAAACTATTTTTTTTTGGATTTTTCTGGATTTTATTTAAATTAAAAACTAAATTTTAACTATTTAAACTAAATTAAATTACTAAAAGTTATGAAATTTAAGGAGAAAAATATGAAACTACTTCTCTAAAATATAAATATCATAAGAGACTTTTCAAAACTATTTTTGTATTTTTCAGATTAATTTTATATTTTCTACTAATTTAAAACTAATTTAATCTAATTTAAATTGTGAAAAATACAAAATAAAAGGGGGAAAATATGGAAAACTTTTTTATGCTTTTTATATTTTCTTTAAACAGGAAAAAATGAAAATTATTTTTTGAACTTTTTCTTAATTAATTGCAATAAAACCTATTTAAAAGTGATTAAAATCTATTTTTAATTAAGAAAAAATACTAAATGGTGACCAAAATTAATGAAAAATTCAGGAAAACTCTGAAATATATATCTGGTTCTAAGAAAAATGAGAAATGTAGTGCTTATGTGACAGAATCAAGAGCTGCAGTGTTAATGGATACCAAATAAGCACTTATAAATAAGCAAACAGTTACAATAAGCCACCAAACTTCTGCAAACCCTAAATGATACTCAAATAAGCTAATGTAAGCTAAATCTAACTACTCCTAACCTCTGATAAGCAGTTTGACAACTAAATTAGTTAACTGATTTTGGGCAGAAACAGTGAACAGACACCAACTTTGAGCTTATGCACTAGCTTATCCAGAGATCTTTAGCAAAAAACAGATATTGAGTCTTAAAGACCACCTAGTGGACTACACCTAAGCTAAAAATCAGACCCTAACAACCCTTATTGAAACCTGTGCAGAAGCTGCAAGTTCTGCAAAAATCTGCTTTTGACACATTTTTGACTTTTGAAAATCAGTTAAACTTTGACTTTGATGAGATTTCAATGCAAATGTAGGACTGATCTTGATGTGATTTGATGAAATGAAAGTTATTCAAGCTAGCTTAACAAGTTTTAAACCTATTTGAGTGATTTTGAGTAAACTGATTCCAACAAGGATACAAGACAACACAAACCAATTTTGACTTTTAATGAAATCAGTGTAAACTTGTATTCAAATGATGTCGCTACTGTTATTAAAGACTCAATGCAAGACAAAACTCGACCAAAATTGTCAGTTAAACCCATGGACTCAGCTTTTAATCTAGCAATCCAAACACCCCTATAAGAACAGTTATTGCAAGATTCAAAGGTTAAACAACAACTTAAGCCTACTCCACAATCAAAACAGATTTAATATGCCTAAATAGAGCTAATGAGACAACAAATACCAAGACTTGATCAGATTTAAGAGTTATAACCAATGCTACTATTTATAAGCTAAATATGAAATGAGAACTAGCACTTACAAGAGGTCCAGAGCCACAATGGCTTGCAAACCAGAACAAGGACCACTAATCCTAACCTATTCAACCCATATCCATCATCTAAATCAAACCATCACCATTTCTGAACCATATTCACCAAAACAGTTGACTTTTGTTGACTTGAGTATTTTGTGAATGTGAGTGAATGAGGGTGCAAGATATGCTCACAAAGCTACAAAAGCTTAAATGAACCTACTCCATTATTCAGATAATGCTTATTGATCACTTAAAATAGATTTGCAAGATAAAAGGTGAAAACTTTGAACTTTTTATTAAAACTGAAATTGGATACAAGAACTTGAGAATACAATGAAAACTTAAGAAAACATTTTAAGAAACTACTGAAAAATGAAATAACAATAAGCTTAAATGAAAACTAAGGATTGCACACTTTGCTTGATGAGCCAAGGGGTCCTTATATAGCTGTGAGGAGGTCTTGGGATGCCCTTGAGAAGATCCTAGAAGCAATTCTGAGCCACTCAATCGCCCATTGTCACTTTGTCCAATCAAAATGCTCCAAATAGCTCAATGATGTGTTTCGGCCAATAGAGTGGTGCCATTTGGCCACGTGGCAGCTCTATCCTGACAAGTCAGCTGGGATAAGGATTCTAGAATGATTCTAGTACGAGGTTTATGTTTGGGAGGTGATATGGTGGTGTTTGGGTGATGAATTGGTGGTGTTTGGGGCGCGACAGGGGAGAGGGGTACTGTTTGGGCGCGTGGATTATAATATAGTATCTTGAAAATGTTGACCGGGTGGTAGCTTTGACTTGGGTTGATATAACGGGTAAGAGGTTTATTTCGGGTTGGGGGTTGATAGGGGGGCCGGGTATTAGTAATTGTGGCCGGGTCTTGGATTTGGGATATTGGGTTAACAGACATTTGTTAAGTGTTGGATAGTGGATTTGGTTAATTGGATTATTAGTGTTTAAAGGGTAACCATAGGGACCAATGTTGTACTTTCTGAAACTTCAGGGGCTGAACATGTAATATCTGAAAGTATCTTCAAGGGATTACTCTTGACAATCTTCAATGGACCAAGGGCCAAATTGCAAATTTCTGAATCTTCAAGGGCCATTATTGCCAATTGCTCAAACTGAGGGACTGTTTCTGACATTTCTTCAAACTTTGATCAAATCTTCACAAATCATCCTCAGAGATTAGAAGTCTTCAAAATGCATAATCTGACCTTCTCTCAGCTTAAGCTCTCTTAATCTCTCGTGTTCGGATTTACGTCCGATTTGGATCCTTTTTATGTTTTTACATATCCATACCCGCACAAGCACAAACTCAAGAAAACCACAAATATTAGCAATAAACGGCTCTTTCCTGGTTATTTTGGGTCTATTTTGATAAAGAAAAGGTATGTGTTTTAGCACATACCAAAATACCCTAGACGAGACTATTGCCGTGTCCTCACGCAATGCAATCAACTCACGCTTCTAAAACCAAGGATTTCAATCTCTTTCTACTAAACCTATGAAGAGTAGCAAAGATTCCTCAAAAGAGATTAAGAAAGCCTTAATTCTAAAACCGCTTACCTTTAATTCACATGTATAGATATTACGATTAAGCACATTCCCGTTATGAATGACGGTTTGTTGAACTTTCATGTCGATCAATAACTCCAACATTTTTCAAACGACACGTTAGGATCTCGGAGTAGAAAACACAATACGTCAGCGGAAGTGACCATACGGATAGAATACATCGCCCCTGATTTTTCACAAGTCCCAAACTAAGCGTAAAACCGAAATCATTGTTACATATGATTCTAGATGCTAACACTACCCATGGAAGTTACTTGTGTACTTACTTTTCGTTCCCATTTTCCTATTTTCCTCTAGATTTTTTTATTTTTGTGAGAAATGAATTTCTTCAAATTCTCGCTTCGATAACTTTTATTCCGATAAAGATATAAAGCTAAGTCGATAATTAGTTATCCGCCTTCCTCAAGAACCATTGTCGTAAAAATGAGGTCCACATCAAGGAATTTTTATTAACTTATACTTTTGATTTTTCATTTTCAACATTTTTCATCATTTTTTTTTAGACTTGTACCTTTACTTATATGAGCTGTGAACCACGGAGCTTCACGGGTAATTCCAAGACTATAGGCTTCATGAAATGAGGATCCCGGCTGGCTAGGCTAAGACCTCACTCAAACCCGGCTAAAGATCCAAGGGTCCGATCTCGACACCGCAGCTCACAACTTTACTTATTACTTTTCACTTATCACTGATTACTCATTTATTTATTACGGATCCTTGATGTGTACCCAATTTTAAAACAAAGATTCTTTTAAGAAGATAAAGAACTAACTATCGCCAAAACTCGACATCTCTAATTATTTAGACAGATATGGGGTGAAACAATTTTGTGGGAACAAAAGCCATAAGTACCTTCGATGGGCTCTAAAGAGAACCAACTACTCCACGCTTAGCATCTAAACTCATAATTAACTCTATCATTTCTATCTCAAATTTAAAATCCCAAATAATGAGATCCGCAGATGCTTAGCCGATAATTTTAGATTATCTATGGTTAAGGGAACAAGCTAGGCTCAACACTTCTGGTCAAGTCAATTCCATTCCTACTCTCACCAACGAAAGTCAATCAAGGTGTCAAAACATATGTTAACTTAGCAAATGCTTCGTCTAATGAAATCAAGTTATGCATATTTAAAGTCACTCTGGGAAACTTGCAAAATCTTGGCCTTGTGGGCTAGAATTCGCATTTTATAGCTTCTTATCTAAGAGACTAGCCAACTTTTCCATCAAAAAGACTTAACAAAAGCTTACAAAAATTTTAAATTTTCTCATTTTTGCACAATTTTTCATTTTCTAAGGAAAACGGGTTACGAGAGTACACGCACGAAATAAGCAAGTGCGGTCAAATCAAATCCAAGATTACCCTACCCCAGACTAGAACGAAACATTGTCCTCAATGTTTAAAGCAAGGGTATCAACGAAAATCTAAAAGCCGTTTATCAAGTATGCTAGAAGATAAACGTTAGTCGATAAGATTAGGATATCGGATTTCCATCAAAGATCGATCATGAAACTCGAGTGGAGAAAATGACAAACTTCGAGCACGAGAGTCTTCTTATCGGGAACATCCTAAACACAAACATCACAAACAACCAAACACGAAATCGAAGAGGCGCACCCTTCGCCACTTATTAGAAAATAGAAAGAAGAGAAAGATAAGCATGGGGTGCCTCCCACGAAGCGCCATCGCTTTTTGATCACCGAGTCGCTAGCCCGACTCGTCCCCAATTCATTTGTCCTTGGGGAAGCAAACGGAAGGGATACCCGGTCAAAACGGTGTCTTCATTCCCGAAGGAATGAGACTGGGTGGGTTGGGTGGAGAAGAAAATAGGTGGATAAGGCATATGATGTAAGAATGATCCATCATCCGGTGGTTTTGCGGGCGGACAAAAAGATGACGGATCAAGATAAGAATACTCCAAAGGAGAAGGGAGTCCATGGTACAAAGAGGTGTATTTCAAAGGTTCAACAATGAAGGCATCCAAGATAGGATCCTTTTTCCGAATAACTTTGGTGATAAGAATGTACTCTCTGAAAAGTATCCCAGGATTGAAAATCTTGTCCTCAGAAAGGAACGAAATCAAAGTATCATCCACGTGAAAATCCTCACGAGGAGAGGAATCACTCTCAGATAAAAAATAGTGTGGGACCTCTAAATCAACAAGTTCATCTGTCGAAATCTTAACTTCCTTATCTTTCTTTGGGTAAAACGGATCATCGTATTCATGCTTGGAAAGAATCGAGTCGGTGGGATCAAGTTCATCGGTGAACTTCTCGAAGTAAATTGACGGATCTTGATATAACAAATATTCAATTTCGCGTAAATCGGCTCTAAAATCAAAGATGTCATCCTCACTTCCCGGTGGAAGAGGATTCATGCGAGCGAGTTCATCGGCGAACTCCTCGAGAAGTAAATCAATGGAAGAATCCTTGAGCTCGGGCTCTGAAGGATTAAAAGACGGCTCGACTTTTTGAATAACTTTTTCAAAATCTCCGTAAAGCATTTTTCAATCAATCAATATCTCCTTCGATATCGATGGCGGCATTATCAATTTCCTAAGTGAAATCTAATCACTTTTCAAATAAGCCGCAATTTCTTTTATGATAGAATCATCCTCCTCATATTGAGTATGGGAAGGGATATTTTCAGAAGAAGGAGTGGGATTGCCACTCAAAGAAAACTCGACGTTTTTAGGAACAAGATCAATCCGATATACAGAAAGCGGAGGTGGGACAAGTGGTGTGCTCTTAGAGCTAGAATTTTCCACCACAACCGTTGTAGTCTCCTTTTCTAGTTTCTTCTTTTGCTCAGCACGTATCGTAGACAAACTCTTAACCGTGAAACGTGAAAGACTCGGATC